>JAGFMF010011629.1:20790701-20858573 GCA_019455555.1 Galemys pyrenaicus
CCCTGCCAGGCGGCCTGCGGCGGCTCCTGCGAGCCCTCGTGCTGCAGCTGCTCCCCCTGCCAGCCGGCCTGCTGCACGCCCATGTGCTGCACGCCCGTCTGCTGCAAGCCTGTGTGCTGCACGCCCATGTGCTGCACGCCCGTCTGCTGCAAGCCCGTCTGCTGCAAGCCTGTGTGCTGCAAGCCCGTGTGCTGTGAGGCCTCCCCCTGCTCAGCCTCCCCCTGCTGCCAGCCCTCGTGCTGCAGCTGCTCCCCCTGCCAGCCGGCCTGCTGCACGCCCATGTGCTGCACGCCCATCTGCTTCAAGCCCGTCTGCTGCACGCCCATGTGCTGCACGCCCGTCTGCTGCAAGCCCATGTGCTGCTCGGGGTCCTCCCCCTGCTCAGCCTCCTGCTGCCAGCCCAGCCCCTGCCCCCCGCCCTGCAGCAAGCCCTGCTCCTCCGTGTCCCTGCTCTGCCGGCCCGTGTGCAGACCCGCCTGCTGCGCCCCCGCGCCCTGCTGCCAGCCCAGCTGCGGCAAGCCCTGCTCCTCCGTGTCCCTGCTCTGCCGGCCCGCGTGTCCCCGCCCCGCCTGCTGCTGACCCTCTCCTGCCGGACAGCTGCGCCTGCCCCAAGCACAGCTCTCCCCGCAGGCCCCCGGACCCTCTGCTGGCGCCAGGACGTCCCTCTTTGCAGTAGGGGACACTCAGTGGCTGCTCAAGGGGACTTGCACTGGCCGCCCACCCCCTCCTGAGACAGAGGCCACAGGTCCCTCGGGACGGCTGACGGCGTGACCGGGTGTCTCCGCGGGTGGCTGCTGCCGTCCCGTGCGACAGCGGTCAGTTGCGGTCATCAATAAATGACATGTCAGACAACACAACCTGGTGCTGCATGTTTTCCTCCTCCCTGGGCCCCCAAGCCCTGTGGGGGGCTTCATTTGGTGGGGGCCAGACTTACAGACGCATTCTCAAGTTTGAATTTGAAACAGCTGAGCGACAGCAAGCTCGGTCGGGGTGCTGCCTGCCCCTCCACCTCCGCCTCCACGCCCAGGGCCACCCAGCAGCCCCTCCCAGCACCCGCCCAGGCCGGCACGCGCAGGAGGGCTGGAGGCTTGACCTGCATCCCCTGCCCAGGCCGGCTCGGGTGAACCGGGGAGCAGCGGAGGCCCTGCTTGGTGGGGGTTGGGAATCTGTCCACACCAGCCGACGCCCCTGGAGAGAAGCGCCCACAGAAAAGGAGCGTGCACGCTGGTGGGCGGGCTGAGCTGCCCCCGTCAGGCCTGCTGCTGGACGCCGGGCGCCGGACGCTGCGTGCTGAGCTGCAGGACCGCTGTCTGTGTGGCCCTCCCGGCCTTCTGGGCCAGCCCTCCGGCCCACCCTGGCTGCAGGCCCATGCCCCGCGGCACCCGCCTGCTGCTGACCCCAGCCCCCAGCGCCCCCAGAGCAGACAGGCCCACTCCCGCACAGGGTCTGCACGCTGGAGCAGGGCCCTCAGGGCCCTCAAACCCCTGAACCGGGGCCTCCAAGCCCCTCCTGCCCCCTCTGGGCGTGCTGGCTCCAGGGTCCTTCTCTGTCCCAACACAAAGCCCCGCCCCGCGTCAGCATGTAACCCATTCTAGCCCGCCCTCCCGTCTGGCTGCACGTCCTGCAGGTTTGCCCCGAAGGAGCCTGTGGCAGTCAGCTCAGCCCCCTGCTGGCCCTGAGGCACAGGGCCTGGCAGACCCACCTATGGATGAGCAAGGCGGAGGACACCGTCCCCTCCCCGAAGAGGTGGCAGGAAGGCAGGAGCCTCGGGCCAGCCCAGCACACACAGGCCTCGTGGTAAGGAGACAACGGCGGCAGCTCCGGTGATGCGCGAAGGGCCGGCCGCAGGCCACACGGAGCCGCCGAGGGGGAGACGCGCAGGCGGTGGCTGCAGGGCCAGCCGGAGAGCGCGTGGGGAGTGAACGGAACAAAGCGGCCCTCTCGCCTCGAAGGACGGGCCAACCGAGCGCAGTCCCATGAAGCACCAGCGTGTTTTCCAAAGAAACTGAACAAAAAATACTGAAACTTACGCGGAGCCACCAAAGGCCCCGCCGGCCAAGGCCCTGAGGACACGGCGAGGGGGCCGGGGCCCGTCACTGACTCCGGACGTCCCCCCAAAGAAACTGGAGGACTCCGTGCTGGTCCAGAAGCGACGCCCACGCTGCCCCTGCCCTGAGCCACCGGCCACGGCCACAGGCCGGCGGGACAGGGGGACCGTCCGGACGCACGGCCACAGGCAGGCGGAGCCGACCGGACGCCAGGCCAGCGCCCTGTGCCCACGCGCCACGACCACAGAACGGGGAAGAGATGCTCTCCGAGCGATGGCGCTGGGTGACGCCCACACCGACGGAAGGAAGCTGCGGCACGGCCCCGCGCTGAGGCCAGCTCCGAGGGACCGAAGCGCCAGGGCCCCATCCAGGGCGGGCCCCATCCAGGGCGGGCCCCATCCAGGGCGGGCCCCATCCAGGGCGGCCCGAGAGGCGGAGCCGAGACCGGGTGCAGGGGCAGCGGGGCCTCCGCGCACCTCTCTGAGTGGGGGGTCTGCTCCCGCTGCTCCCTCTGGGGCCGCCTTCTCCTGTGTCCACTCCTGCTGCTCCCTGGGTGCCGACCCCAGACAGCTCCCAGTGACCCGCCACGCTGCTGCCCGGGGACCCACCTGCAGCCGGAGGTCCGGCCGCCACGAGGCCAGCCCAGCCAAGAAGGCAGGTGCCCCTGGAGGCTGCTGCGCAGGACGTCTCCGGCCGAAGCAGGGCAGCTCCGCGAGCAGAGACGGGCCGAGGCCAGGGCTGTGCACCCACACACCGTCTGCTGCAGGAGGCCCCACCCCACGGTGCTGCAGGAGGCCCCACGCCACGGCGCATGCACGTCACTGCTCCTTCTGCACGGGGCACAGGGCAGCGTGCGTACCGGAGGTCTCAGAGCTTCGAGGACGCCAGAACCATCCCAAGACTGAAGAGAGAGGAAGAACACGCATCTTCCTGTATAAACAGTTTTAGGGGAAGAGGTAGGAAGCTCCTCTTTACTGACGAATCCAGCTGGTCCTCGCTAGGGGTGATGGGAGAGGACCCCTTTTGCAGAGCCCACGGCAGTGATGCAAGCAGCGTTCTCAGGGGCTGCTCGCACCCGGGCTCGGGGCTGGCGGGAGCAGGCCCACAGGCGCCTGGGCCCCCCGCCACCCCGCCACCCCCGCCGCGCCTCTCGGGCTGTTTGCCGCGCAGACGCCCGCACCTCCCACTCCACAGAGGTAGAGGGGACGGGACCGTGCAAGGGCTTCAAGACTCGATGGCAGCACGCAGCAGGTAGGGGCGCCCAGGAGCAGTAACTGGGGTCCCCCAGCCGTGCAAGGGCAGCAGGCGGAGAGCTGCCCACGAAGGGGCCGAGGGACCGTCACCCCAACGCTCTCAATTCTTGTCTGGACTCCCATCTGCCCAGTCAGCACCTCGGGCGTGTGTTCAGACAGTCAGGGCGAAGTGACCAGGCGAGGCCCAGTGAGTGACCGCCGAGCGGCCAAGCCGGCGTGCGCTCTCGCGAGCACGTCACGCACGCAGAGCAGACGCGCGGCTCCACCTGTCTCCTCGCTCCTGCGTGCACCGCCGGCCACGCTGTCCCGTGCAGCCCAGCTCCGCCGCCTTCCTAACACCGCTTAATGTCAGGGCGGGGAGGCCAGAAGAACGCCACCCCCAGCCGGCCTTTATTTGGTCTTTTTTACTGTTGCAATTACCAACAAGCGCTCGTCGGCTGTTTGCACAGCCCAGCCGCAGGCATCTCAGGAGTCCTAGGAGAAATACCCACTTTTAAGATTTATTTATTTATTTACGCACACGAGAGCTGGGGCGCAGGCCAGAGGTGTGGGGGTGAGAGGAGTCACCAGAGACAGAGCGGGGAGCAGAACAGGCAGATGGACAGAAACACACGACTGAGGGGAGCAGCAGGGAGACAGGAGAGGTCTGCTGCACCTGTGGGTCCCTCCCTGGCCGGCGTTCACATTCAGGCCAGCTGTGGTGACAGTGCTGAGACTTAAGCCCTGTGCCACCAGGGAGACCCCAAAAATACCCACTTATAAAAGAAAAAGAAAGGAGTTTGGGGAAACGGACGGCCGAGGCCGCAGCCAGGCACAGCAGGGCTGGCATCCGAAGCCGAGTCTGTGCGCTCCGCAGCCTGTCACACCTCCCGCTCCCGCGCCACGCCAGCTCAGGGCCGGTGCGTGCGCGTCGGAGGCAGAGGTCGGCGGCAGCGCCCGGCGGGGCTCTGTGGACACCCGGAGCCTACAGGCCGGGAGGCCGCAGCGCAAACATCTCTTCAGCAGCAGGTCTTGAGCCGCAGCCGAGGCACCGGCAGACCCAGCCCGCCCTGGCCAGTGCATCCTGCAGCGGGATGAGGAGACCAGCCGGGGCCAGCAGAGGCCCCGGGGACCGCGCTCCGCCAAGCACGCCGGCCGCACCCGGGCTCGGCGCCACTGACCCGAGAACCAGCGAGGAGAGACGCTGCCTGAGCGCCCTGAGAGAGCTCCCCTTCCTGTCGCTTCCGGGGCGGAGGCGGCTGGGACAAGAAGGCCTCTCTTCCGGTGTCTCCACCGCCGGCCGGCTCCTGCGCAGCGGACGGAGGCGCTGCCTAGCAACCGGAGACAGCCAGTGCCGGGCCGCCCTGCGCCCTCCTGGCTCTCGGCCCGGCTCCTTAGCGCGGACGGCAGCAGCGACAGGCCCCTTAGGGACAGCAAGTGCTGCGGGGCCCCGCGGGCAGAGGAGCCGGCGTGACCGCGGCCAGGGGCGTGCGGGTCCTCGGACTCGTGGTCAGCCAGCACACCGGCCGGGCCGGGAACGGGCGCCGGCGGGCCTCCGTGACGGCGCGCCTGGCCTCTGCTCCCTCTGTCAGGGTGACCCGTCCACACGCCCACTAGGAGCAACTGGACGCACGGCGCAGACCTGCGAAGAGCGCCCGTCCGCAGGAGGATGAGCCGTGAGCGGGCCTGCCTGAGACCCGTGCCGGGACTCTGGTCTGCGCCCTCCCCTGCGGGCCGGCACCAGGAAACTGTCACCCCAGGACAGCAGGTGCCGCGGCGCGGTGCACACTCGGACGCCAAGGCCGGCCTTGCTCCGTGCCGGCCGCGTGTCAGACTGCGGGGGGGGAGGGGCGGGGAGGGAGCCACTCACCCACTCCGTGCGTTTCTGAAAATCACTTGTCTGCAACATGTGTGCATGTGTGTGCACGTGTGTGCACTGTGAGCATGTGCACGTGTGACAGCATGCTTCACAGGTGTGAAGCGTTGTGCGTGTGAGAGCATGTGTGAGTGTGTGCATGTGTGTGAGAGCAGTTGTGCGTGTGTGTACATTGTGAGGGCGTGTGTGTTGTGTGTGCTGTGTGAGGGGATGTATGCGCGGGCGTGAGTGTGCACTGTGTGTTGTGTGAGGGCGCTGTGGGGACAAGTGTGCATGTGTGGGCCGTGTGTGGCGGCACTGTGTGCATGGGGGCATGTGTGCGTGTGCACACGTGTGACGGAGGGAGTGAGCGTGTGTGTGGCGGGGTGCGGGGGCAGCCTGCCGTCGCGGCTGCCCCGCTGTGGGTGGGTGCCGGGCACTGCTTCCTGCGGTTTTCCAGAGAAGCCTCGTGCGCTGCACCCACCAGCACGCCCCGGGCGGCGCCGCTCCGATGGGCCCGGCCGGTGTTTGCACAGCGCTCGGCGGCCGAGAAGCCGCCGGTACCTGGAGCCGGCGTCGCCGGCCTGACACACCTGCACACACCTGCAGTGAGCCCTTCCTGTGGTGATGCCGCTGGCTGGGGGAGGCGCCCTGAAAACGAACACGCGGCTTCAGATCAGAGCTGGGGCCGGCCTCCAGGGCCCCGCGGGACAGGGTCTGGCCCTGGGCTCCCCCGCCGCATGTCTGCTCCCCGAGGCGCGGCAGGTGCTTCTGGTCGCTTTGGTGGTGCTCTAAGGCGTCCAGGCGCCTCGCTGGGGCTCCCTCGAGCAGGCATGGGCTGGGGGCTGCGCCCACACAGCCGAGGGCCGTGCGGGGCCGGACCTGATGCACACTGGCTGCGCCCGGCGCCAGGAGCTGAGGCGGCTCAGCCGGCCAAACCCAGCTCACGGCTGCCGCGCCGCGGGCCGTCTGTCCCCAGGCCCCACCCAGACCAGACGACCGAGGCCCGCCGCAGCCAAGGCCCACCCGGAGTCGTCTGAGCACCGCGGGAGTCAGCGGCGGAGGCGCCGAGGCACACGGCACGGCCGGGGCATGGCGCACACGGCGGCAGCGTGCAGAGCACGGGCGCCCACTGGGGGACGAGGGCTCGTGCTGCTCTTCAGAAGCAGGGAGCCCGGCATCTGCCCCCAGACCAGCTCCGAGGGCGGAGGCCACAGGCACAGCGGGGACGGAGCTGGAGCCGCCCAGCTGTGCCTCTGCCCTGGACTCTGTCCCAGCCCAGTCTGGCTGGGGTCTGGCTGGGTCCTAAACTCCTGGGCCCCGCGGGAACCCCTGAGGAGGCACGTCCTTGGGGCCCCTCGGGCCTGCCCCTGCCCAGCCAGAGAGCCCCGAGCCACAGGGACCACATGCCCCGTGCCCGGGCTCTAGGAGAGAAGCTTCCCCACTAGCACGAGTCCGGTCGGACGTGGGGCTCTGCACGGAGGGGAGGCCTCGAGAAACAGCCCCGAAGGCTGCCCAGGAGAACAAGGGGCGGGAGGACGTCGGGGACAGGCAGGGAAGGACCGTGTGCGAGGGGGCCAGGACGCCAGCCCCCCGCGGCCCCTGAGAAGGGGAGGGGAGGGCAGGGGCCCTGCCTGCCGCCCCGCTCGTCCCCGGAGAACCGTCCGGGAAGGGACGGCCACAGAGGTGCCGGCGGGCTGCGGAGCCGCAGCTGCTTTCCTGCTTGCCGTGCCAGGACCCAACGCCCAGTCCACCTCCCGGCCCAGGCCGAGACGTCCAGACCGGCCACACGGCCAGCCCGAGGAGGAGGCTCCGGCGAGGCTATCCCTGATGCTCTGCGCGCAGACTGAAGTGCAGCGGGGGGCCTCGGGCCCGAGGTGCCTGACCTCAGCCCACGGCAGCGTCCCCGGCCCATGCTGCACCCCACCTCGCGAGCTGGCCTCGTGTGCTGGCCTCGCCATGCTGGGCAGTGCCAGGTCCTCTGAGGCACAAGCCCTGTGTGGGCGCCACTGGGGCACCATGCCTACGCTGTGCAGGGGCGAGGCCGGGGGACACTCCCCAGGGCTCAGACGCCCGGGCACACGGCCGCAACATCAACAGCCCAGCACGAGGCGGGGAGGACATCTGCGGGAGCGGGCCCGGCCACCTCCCCTCCCGCCCATGGCCGCCAAGCATGCTGCGGCAGAAGCAGGCCCGGTGCGTGTTCCGGCTGGCCCGGGCAGGAGGCAGCAGCACGGCCAGGCGGGAGCCAGCCTGGAGGGGCACGGCCTCCCCCGCCATCACGCCAGCCCAGAGCAGCTGAGATCCCCAGGGGGGACCCACCTCTGCTGCCAACTCCCACGGGAGTCTCGGGGACGTCCTCCCCTTCTCGGGCAGAGCGAGAAAGCCCGCGTGCCCTGCGGTGCTGTCCCAGACCTCTCTGCTGCGAGGCCCCGAAAGGGAGAAGCCGGGGGCATCCTGGGCAGCTGGGGCCTCCTCGCCGCCTCGAAGTTCACGACGTCTTTGAAGGCTCCTGTTTCACGTGCAAAACCCATGACGTGTCATCCATCTCCGGCAGACGGCCACGTCTGCTCTGAAACAAGGCCTCCGCCCCTGCACTGCGCTGCAGGTGCAACTTGACCACGCGGGCCGGCACCCCTGGCCAGTCCCTCTGTGCCTCCTGCTGGCGCGGGTGCAGAGGAGACTCCCTGGGTTCCAGGTCACTCTGGCTGTGTGGCCTGGGGAAGCCACTTAGCCCCTCTGTGCCTCCTCGCCTTGCGCGGAACAGAGCAGGCACCGCTGCTGCAACGGTGCGGTGAGCTGTTACTGTCACCCGGCGATGCCCTGCACGGCCCGGCAGGTGCGAGAGCCCAGGCAGCCGGCGTGGGGGTTTCAGCACCAGATGCTGGCAACGTCCTCCCTTCCCCTCCTCCCCTCCTTCTCCCTCTCTCCTCCTCCGGTTCAGTCTGTGGCCCTAAGACGACCCCAGAGAGCAGACTCAGCGCCAACGCCTTGACCACCAGCTTCCATCCAAATGCACCCCCTGGGCTGCTCCTGGGGCCACGCTGACCCAAGCTGGTGGGCGCACTGGCCTCCCGCGCCGAGACCCGCCAGTCCGCAGTGACCGCGAGCTGCCCCGCCCTCCCGCTCCGGGAGGCAGAGAGCAGGCTGGCCGCCCGGCCTGTGGTGGTCTACAGCGAGGACAGGCGGCTTTTCAGCCCCTGCCGGCCTCAGGAGCTGGACACAGGAGGCTTCACCTGGGGCCTGTGCGAGCCCCTCAGGGCGCCCTTGGGAGCAGCCCCCGCGCCCTGGTCGGACCCGCCTGTGGAGAAGACGCGCTGTGCGGCCAGGACGCACCCACAGGGCCGCAAGCTAGCAGGCCGGCCTTCTCCAGCGCGGCCCTCACGGAGGGGCCTATGGCGCGTCCTAGCTCCGCCCTCACCTGGCTCCGCTTCTCTGGAGAGCGCCTGGCCTCCTCTCGCCAGTGAGCCGGGCAGGCCGGCTCTCCATGGGCCCTGACCCCAGTTCAGCCCCTGCCCGGCTGGGCGTCCGCGCTGGGACGGTCAGGGCTGCCAGCGGGGCGAGGCTGCGGTGGATGTGCTGGCCACACAGGGCAGGGCCGCCCCAGTGGACACCTGGACAGACTGCCCTGCACCGCCCTGGCACTCGGGCGGGCCACCTCGGGGAGCAGCTGGGGGGCGCTGGGCACCCGGCACCCCAGGCCGGCAGGGGTTAAGCAGCCGAGACCCGCCCTGCTACACAGAGGACACCGCAGCCCCAGGCATTGTTCTCGGGATGCTTTTGATTCGGGGTTTCTCACTGTCTCAAGTTAAGGAAGTTTGGGGCTCCGCATTCTTGAGGTTTCACAACTATTCCCCGGAGGCTGGCTGGCCTCTCGCCCGCCGTCGTTCCCTGGGGAATCTGCGTTCCCTGGGGAATCTGCCGGCTGGCAGCGGGCGGAGGGGCGCAGCCTGAGGCTGTGCCCACCTCGTCAGCGCTGGCACCCATCCCGTCGGCGTGGGAGCGGTCGCACCCCCAAAAGATACGCCCACTCCTGCCCCCCGGGGACCCACAGACTGGCTTGTCCAGGCACAGTCTGCAGGGGCGAGGGGTGGAGGCCATGCTGGCGTGGGGGCCCACCCCAAGGCCGGTGTCCGCGGGCTCAGTGGCGGGAGGTCCCTGGGGAGGGTCCAGGGCAGGCTGAGCCAGGGCGGGCGCCCAGCTGCATCCTGACCAGCCGCACGAGTCCCTGGGCGCGCTCCCTGCAGCACAGCGCTCACAGCCTCAGCAGCCCAGGAGAAGGCTCGTCTCCTGTCCGCTGTGACGTCCAGTGTCCGGAGCCACGGCCAGGCACGGCCCCCGGAGACGCGGTGCCCCCACACAGCCCGGGGCCAGGGCTTCGGGGGTCACCACCGGTGGCCTGCTGAGAAGTGTCAGGGAGACGCATGACCACTACGACCTCCCCCAGAGCCCTGGGCGCACACCCTCCCTCCCTCCCGCCCCTCCTCAAGGGGCCAATTTGGAACAGATCCCTGCAGATGGACGTAATTAAGATGGGGGCCCAATGCAGCAACGGTGGGTGTCCCTGAACAGGGGACCTGGACGCAGACACCGGCCGGCCCGCAGAGGAGACGCGCTCCAAGCGGAGGACACAGCAGGTCCTCGGTAGCAGCCGGGGGCGGGGCAGCCGAGGGTGGGGCCAGTTGGGGGCGGGGCAGCCGGGGCGGGGCCAGTTGGGGGCGGGGCAGCCGGGGCCAGGGCACACTGCCCGCTGCCTCCGAGGAGCCCCAGCCCAGACGCGAGGCAGTGAGCCTCTGCCAGCGGAGCCCTGCAGTGCGGGGGTGGCCACGGCGTCCTGCCAGCAGCACCCCGGGACATGCCCAGGACACGGGCCGGGCACAGCGTGGGCGCCGGGGCCGCACGGAGACAGCGACCGCCTCAGACCCGCTCCCCGCGCCCTCCGCGGCCGGCAGCCTTACCTTTGAAAGAGGCTGACTCCGCCCTGCGTGACTGAGCCCGCTCGTCCACGCAGGTGCCGAGAATCGGCTCACTGAGCTGCCAGGTGCTTCCCCTGCTGGAAAGAGGCGGGAGGAGCGCCCCTGGGCACAGCCAGCTCGCCCAGCCCTGGACAGGGCACTGCCGAGACCCCACGCCCGCACTCCACCACTCACGTGGCGGTCCCAGGTTGGGGGTGGACGCCCAAGCTGCAAGGGAGCCTCGTCACTTCACCCCAGCCAGGGGCGTCTGCCCCCAGCCAAGGGTGTCAGCGTCCCTGGCGCCAGCCGCCAGTGCGCAGAGCCCCCAGGTCAGAGACAGGCCTCGACATGACCGGGCGCCTGCTCCCGCCACTGATCCGGGGGGAGTTTGCAGGGGAACAGCGTCCTTCAGGGACCAGGGGGTGGCGGCGCTTGGCTCTGGACAGACGCGCCAGAAGCCAAGCCTCCCGCTCTCCTGGACATCCCGAGATACTGACGTGATGCTGGCGCTGCTGCAGCCTCTCTGTCACCATGAGGAGGCCCCCACCGGGCCGCACAAAGAGAGAGAGCAGAGCGGGGTGGTGGCGGCTCTGCCCTGGCGCTGAGCACACAGAGCGCCCAGCCCACGGCTGGACGTGCAGGAGTGATCGCTCAGGGGTCTCATCTCACCGCCGGCCAAGGACCGCTCGTGTTACACACCGTCGCCAGAGTGCGCTCTGATGCTTGGCGCGAGAGCGTGGGGCTGCTCCCGTGTCCTCTGGCCGCGTGGCCCCTCACACCTGCTCTGTTGCCACCTGTCCCACCCTGAAGCCAGTGGCGGGAGCTCTCGGGGCAGCCTGCGTGGCACCGCTTCCCGCCAGGCAGACCCAGGTCCTCCCCAGCCAAGGGCCCGCCAGCCGAGGGGACAGCGGGGGAGGAGTCGCTGCAGGGGTCCTCGCCAGCATCTCCGCTCCCGTGGGCCCCGAAGAGACGGCCAGAGCAGGCCGCGGAAGGCCGTCCAGAGCCGCAGGCCAGGGAGTGGGCCGCTCAGAGGCGTGCCACGTCCTCCCGGGAGCTGCGCGTCTCTCGGTCTCCGCCGCCGCCGTGGCCAGGACCTGGAGGTGAAGTCGCCCTGCCCATCTGGGTGGGCGCCAAGGCCAGAGGCTGGGCTGGAAGAGGAGAGAGGACGCAGACGGACAGATGGACAGACAGCGAGCGGGGACAGGCGCCAGGGCAGTGGGGCTCTGTGTCGCCACCAGCAGGTCGCTCGGAGGGGAGGACGGGGGTCTGGGGAAGGAGGCCGCACCCCGGCTCCCCTGGACCAGCGTGGAGGCCGATGTGGCCAGCGCCCAAGGCCTGGAAGGCGCAGGGACACTGCCTTTGGTGACGGTGGCCCCGGGGCCAGGAAACAGAACCTCACTTTCCTTTCCCGCGCCGCACTGCACAGAGGACGCGCTGGCCCACCGGACCTCTGGATGGACGGCGGGACAGCAGGGCGGGCGCCTCCATCCTCGCTCCTGCGGCGGCGGCAGGCCTGGAGGACAGACAGCCATGGGCAGCTGGGCGCCCAGGGGCAGGCTGGACGGCTGTCCAGCACCCCAGCTGGCCGAGCTCCGCCGGGGCCTGTGAGCCACCTGCAGTGACTTGTTTTGCCAGCACGAGTCCTGCTCCTGGCGCAGGCGCACGCACGCCGAGCTGGTGACCCGGAGCAGCGTGGGACGAGGGCCCTCCCCTCCGCCGCCGGGACGCCTGCTCCCGCCGGTCCGCCAGCAGTGGCCGCAGGGCAGGCCCGGGGGCGCGGCCAGCGGGGGCACGGCTGGCAGGTGCCCACGTAGGGACAAGGTCCAGACCTGCAGCTCGTCTGAGAAAGTCCGCGTGGGGCGCGGCCTCCGCCTCGCCGCTGCTCCCCCTGCAGCCGCTGTCGAAGGCGGGCGGGGGCGTCAGCACTGGCGATTTAAACCCACCGCTACAGAGGACGGGTCCCCGCTGCGGCGTCCGGCCGGGTTCAGCTCCCGGCGCGGACGCTCACCTCGGCTTCGGCATCGCCTCACGGCGCGGATGCCCCTGCGCCCCGCACGCCCCTTCGAAACCGGCTCTCCGCAGCCCTCGCGGGGATCTCAGAGAGCCGCGTGGCACAGACGCTGCGGGCAGGCAGAGTGAGCACAGGCCACGCTGGCCGGAGCCCGCTGCCCGCGGGGCGGGGCGCACGCCGCCCGGTGAGTCTCCCGAGGAGGGCGCCCTCTCCCTCCTTGCCCAGAGCACGAGGCCTGCCCAGGGAGGCCGGCCAGCCCGTGGGGGCCTCACGCAGGCCGGACAGGGCGCTGGACCCGGGCAGCAAACGCCGGGAGACTGTGGGGGCGAGAGCGGGGAGAAGCCTGGGCCACCTCCTGTCCCTCTGCGGGCAGCGTCTTCGGAAAAGTGAAGCACCGCGCGCGGAGGGCGCAGCGACGGTAAAAGGCATTTTGTTTCCTGGTTTGCAAAACTCCCTGTAAGCATTTTGGATTCCCGCGCTCCAGGCCCAGCCCTCCTGGGAAATGACCCTAGCGAGTGTGAGAGAGGCCAGGGTGGGCGGCCGCACTGACGCCAGAGGGTCCGCTCCACCCGCGCGGTCAGGGGCGCTGCGCCGCGCCGCGCGGCCAGCAGGGGGCGCGGTGGCCCAAGGGCACCAGGCGCCCCGGCCTGAAAGCACCCGGAAGCTGGGTGCGCCTCCTGGCCCGGGTCCTGCTGGGCCCGGGAGTCTCGCCGCCGCTGAGACACACAGGTCCGCCTGCAGCCACCGCGGTCCGGCTTTGATGGCTGCGATCCGGGAGGCGGCTGGGAAGCGGCCCACCGGCTGGAACAGGCCCGGCTCCCGCGCGCCCACAGGCCCAGAGGCGCAGGGAGGCCGGGTGGAAAGAGGCTCGCGCAGAGCAGTGGCCGGGGCCACCTGGTCCCTGCTGCGGGTGGGAGGACTCTGCGTTTCCCCGGGTCTCAGATGGAGAGCTTGGGGTCACTCCTCCACCAGCCCCCGCCCCTTCACGCAACCACAGAGGACGCCCCTGTGCCCTGCGCACCTGCGCCCCTGTGCCCTGCGCACCTGCGCCCCTGTGCCCTGCGCTCCCAGCACACCCCAGACGCCAAAAACACTGACTCACAGGGCAGGGCGAGGGGTGCGGGTGCCCTGCGGCAGGAGGGCTGTTGGCTGGGGGTCGGACAGACCCCTGGTGAGTCCCACGCCCTGCTAGCCAGCTGTGCTGTGGGGGCGGCTGAGGGCCTTTGGCCTCAGCGCCCGCTCCGCCGGTGAGGGCGCATCTCAAGTTCAGGGTCACAGTGCGAGGCGGGTCACGGCCTCACAATGCAGCTCCCCTTAGAGAGGAAGCTGCCGCTGGCGTTTGCGCACCTGCCGCTCGCTCGCTCGCCCGCTCGCTCACCGAGTGCCACCAGCGGTCGCCAGCTGCCCGTGGTGTCAGGGCATGGACCAGGAGCTGCGAGGCGGCCAGCGTGAGGCCAGGAGCACTCGCCAGCCCGGCCGGTGGGAGTGAGGGCTCGCCCTGCAGGTGCCAGCAGGGTCCTGTGGTAGGAAGGGTCTGGGCGTCGGGGCTTCGTCTAGTGGGGAAACACGTGCACTCTCCACGGGTGCAGCCTGCAGCCGCCCAGCCCACGCGGCCTTCCCTCCTCCCCCCTCTCTCCCGCGCCCCCTCCCTCACTCCTAGCCCCGTCATTCCCTTTCCTTGACTGGACTAGTGTCACTCCTTAGTGTATTCATTTCTAGGGTTTTATTTCGTCAAAGCAGAATATTCAAAAGCCCCAGACATTGAAGAATGGAGGGAGGCGGGGGCTCCTGCTGTCCCCTCCCGCCCCGCAGGACAAGCGGCCCTGGGCGCGCTCCCTCTGGGTCTGCTGCTCCTCTCGTAAGGACACCGTCCTCGCCCCTCGTTTCAGCTGAACTCATCCTATCCGCAGAGACCCTCAGTCACAATCCCAGCTTCTGGGCGCACAAGAATGTGGGGGGTCCCAGGGCGGGGTGACATACGGCTGAGACACGCCGCCTCATGCTGCAGACGTGCCGAGCCCCCCAAGGGATGGCCACAGGCCCCGGGCCCAGCGTGCTCAGCATGTGACGAGGCCAGAGGGGCGGTCGCGGCGGTGACAGGTGGCGGCCGGGCGAGCTGAGCTGTCCCGGACTGCTCAGACGCAGCACCCATCGGCCTTCCCGCCGCACTAGGCCTTCCCGCCGCCCTTCCGGGGCCAGAGCTGACGCGCTCCGGCAGGCCCGCGGCTTCCTCGGGCTCGGGAGTGCTGAGTCGGCTCCCCGGTGCCACACGCAGTGTCACACACCCGCAGACGCAGCGCCAGGGCCAGCCGGGGCGGAAACAGGTCGGTGACGCACGCCATGTCCTCGGAACCCCGCGACCCCGCTCCCAGCGCTGCCTGGAAGCCGCACCCGCGAGGTCACTCCGTCTGGGCCTGAGGACGCACAGGCGCGCGCCCGGCTGAGCAGGAGGGCAAGACCGGGTCGGGCGGCTTGCGCTGCGGGCGGGCGAGGACACAGCTGCGGCTCCAGCCCGCAGCCACTGGTAGGCGCTGCTTCCCGGGACCGGCGCTGTGGACCTCGGGCTGCGCTGGGATTTCCAGCCCTCGGTGTCCTGGGAGCTGCTGGGCCCTCCGCCCAGGCCGCCCGCTCTCCAGGCCTGGCCGCCAAGCCTGGGAGCAGCTCTGCGCTTTCTCCTCCGCCCTACGCGGCACCTGCTCCTTGCCAAGAGTGTTTGTCTTGCTCTTTCAGTCTGTCTCAGGAAACGGAAGCGACAGCCCTCCCTCCTCTGGCTGCTGGGAGCGGCACCCCCAGGCCCTGCAGGGCCTGAGGTCAGGTCCCGCAGGCAGAGCCCACGCCCAGCCGCCCGCCTCCCCTGAGCAGGGCCACCGTTCCTGGAAGAAGCTCCCCTCTCGCTGGCGGCGCCTGCGTCTGCTCGGCTCTGGCTGACCCCGCCCTAACCCCAAGTTCACTGAAGATCCATCTCAGTTCTGCAAAAAGGCAGCTCGGGAAATAACCCCACGTTTCAGGGGTTGCCAGCTATCTGCAGTGTGTGTCGGGGGTTCCGTCCGGAGGGGGCCTGCCCTAGGAAAGCCGGGGACACCCCATCAGGGCTGCTCACTGCCTGTGGGTGTGAGGACCCCAACACTCTCCCTGGCACACCCTGCAGGGGGCGCTGTACTCCCAGCCCCAGCGGGAGGTCCTCGCAGCCCTGGCCTGGCCCATGTGCTCCGCACAGGGGGATAAAGCAGGAGAGAGAAAAAGCAAGGAGTGGACAGAAGAGAAGGAAGGAGGAAGAAATGGGGAACGTGTTGACCTTCCCATGACCCCTCAGCAAGACCTGGGTGGAATGTTCAGTCAGCTACTCGTAAAAGCCTCAAACTGCAAGCAACCGAGAAGTACGCCAACAACAGAACGGGCGCACAGGGCACAGCCATGCCTCGGAGTACTACACAGCCATGAAAAGGAACAGAGCACACCACACATGGCACCACAGCGGGCTGCAGAAGTAAGTCTGGGGCTGGCAAGATCCTGACTGCTCTTCCCTCCCCCACCCCAGCTCCCCTGCTTCCTCCATTCCACGGCCTTGGCCTTGGCGGTAATAGCATCCCGGCAGTAACTCAGTGTTGATGCGCGCCTCCTAAATAGCGAATTTCCCCTTCTCTCAAGGATTCCTTTTCCTCATGGCACCGTGGATGGGCTCTCTCACCCCAGGAGGCTCCAGGATGCCAAAGGGGTGTGCCCTTCATGGAGTTTTGCTTCTGGTTTCATTTTTTTCTGTGCATGTCACATCATATTTCCCAATAAAGAATTTTCTCCTGGGTTTCCCTGGTGGCACAAGGGTTAATCTCAGCTATCACCAGCCACTGCAGCCCAAGTTCGATCGATCGATCCCGGCCAGGGAGGGACCCACAGGGCAAAGCCGACCTCTCCTGCCTCGCCCGCTGCTCCCCTCAGTGGTGTGTTTCAGTAGACCTGCCTGTTGTGCTCCCCACTCTGTCTCTGGGGAATCCTCTCACCTTCCTGGCCCTGCGCCTCTTGCCTGTACCCCAGTTCTTGTAGCGTAAGTAAATAAAAATAAATCTTAAAGAAAAAAAGAATTTTCTCCAGTTTTAAAACTCAGCAGTGCTTCTCCCCGTTCACAGTGCATTTGCCACCTGCAGCAGCACACAGAACGTACCCCACAAATGCACTCGGTCGGATGGCCTAATGATGGGGGTTCATCCCAGGAAATGTGCTCCGGGCGACTTCAAGGGTTTCCGCACATCACAGAGTGTAACCACACAGCATGGAGGCACAGCCCCCGGTGCAGCCTGTCGTCGGCCAGGCGTTCATGGGCACACGGCAGTGCACACGTGCGCACACACGTACCGTACACGCAGGCGTGCATGTGGCGTACGTGTACATGGATGCTCTATAAACGTTCGTGTGTGCACGCCAGCACACGTGTGTGCGTGTGGGTTTGTTCCGTGTGCGCCCGTCTCTGCATGTGCATGCACTACGTGTCTACTGTGGATGAGTCTGCGCGCATGTATGCAGCGCGCACGCACACACCCTAGCGTGTGTGCACTCGCAGGGACAGGGCCGAGCGGCACGCGGGGGCACGCGCTCCTCTCTGAGCCAGCTGCCCTGAAGACGAAGCCCGGACGCCACAGTCACGAAGAGGAAAGGCCACGGGAACTGCCCACACGTGTGATCCCGGCCGCAGGGACCCAGCGCCGTGCTGGAGCCGCTCCCCAAGGCGTCCCCGGCGTGAGTCAGCTGCAGGCCGGCCGGGCGGGCACAGCACGACGGCTGACCGTCGGGAGCCGGCTCGGCAGCCTTCATCCCAAGCCCTGCAGTGACTCACGCCCCGCGCGGGACGGGCGAGGGCCCCATGAGGCAACGACGCGTCTGCCTTCCCCTCCCGGCCCTTGGGAAGGTGAGAAGGCAGCGCCGGGCCCAGCCGTGCGCCTGGGGGGCCGGAGCCGGAGGGCTGGGGGGCGCTGGGCCGGGTCTTCACCAGCTCTTTGGGGGGAGGGCGCACCGTCCTCCGCAGAGACCCCCTCACCACCACCTCCCCCGCCGGCCCCCACCGGCAGCCACCGGGAAGCTGGCATCGCAAAGGCCCTGCTTCCTATCAGGGCACGCGGTTCCGCTGTGACAGCTGCAGGAGGAGAAAGGAGCCTCTGCCGCCAGCACTCCCAGCTCTGGCCAGTGGGAGGCACTGTCGAGAACTGCTGAGCCCGGCCAGAAGAGCGGTGACAGGGAAGCTTGGTTATCTGTGTCATCAGAATAGCAGTTTTGGGGAGCTCATCTCAATTTGGGGGGCACAGTTGCTGTGCTGTCAGGACAGGGGTCCTCCGAGGGCACAAGCCACACAGCCCAGCTCCCTGCAAACATTTCTACTGAGGTGTGAGCAGCCCTGGTCTCGGGGCCTGGCCACATTCCGAAGGCGGCAGTTCGTGCAGTTTGGGGGTTCTCTTTAAAAAAGAGCACAGAAGGATTAAGTCTGAATCAAGGGCCAGGGCCCTCCCAGGTGGCACAGTGGGTCAAGCACCGCACTATGAAGCATCCGCAGCCGCTGCAGCACGAGTTCGATCCCTGCTGCCAGCCAGGGAGGGGACCCACATGGCCCAGCAGACCTCTCCTGCCTCCCGCTGCCCCCTCAGCAGTGTGTTTCAGTCCATCTGCCTGTTCTGCTCCCCACTCCATCTCTGGTGACTCCTCTCACCCCCACAACTCTGGCCTGCACCCCAGTTATTGTGTGCATAAATAAATAGATCTTAAAATGAGTAAATAATAAATCGAGGACCAGTGTGAACCCACATGCTGAATGCAAACGCACCTCGGGGAATGAGGCAGCCGCGACATCCGGGCCTTCCTTCTGCAACCTCTCCGGGCAGCTTCCCAGAAACACCGGGGTAGAAGACATTCTGCCATGTGGGGCTCTGCGGGGCAGCAGTCTGTAGCTCCCAGAAGGCTGTGCACCACCAGGCACCATGCAGACAAGGGCCTGGGAGTGAAGCTCGTGGTGCTCCGGGCAATGCCCCTGCAGTTGTGACAAGGGGTGCACGTGAAGGCGGGGCAGGAAGGACGAGGTGGGCAGGCAGGAGCAGCACGCTCACTGGCCGGGACCTTGGAGGTGACCGTGGCCCAAGAGCCTGACCAGCTGGACAGCAGTGACCGCACCCTCCTTTGACCCGCGCCTGCGCCCCCAGACGCCCACACAGAGCCGCAAGCAGGGAGGGGGCCCCTCCAGCGGCAACATGCAATTAGCACCCTCCCCTCCTCCGGTTCCAAGAACCGCGCGGGCAGCTCGTAAACTCTCGCACAGCTTGAAAGGCACATCCCAGCGCCCATTCCATGCTCCTTGGGAGGAGGGCGTAATCACAGCCGTCTGCCACATGAAAGGGGCTGGCCGCGCACAGGTGTAACTGGGCTGCATGAAGTCCCCGCCAGCCCGGGGCAGGGTCTTCCAAGAGCCGCCAGCCTGTCAGCCCGTGGGGGCTGGCCGAGCTGGAGTCAGGGTGCCCGAGGTCAGGCGCCCCAGTTCTCAGCCTTCCCTTCTCGCTTGAATTGCTCGCCTGCCCTGCCATTGCCCATCCAAGCCCACGTCTGGCTCCATAATCCCAAACGAGTCACTTCTGCAGGAACCATATTAACCTGGTTCCTTTTAAGCTCGCCACAAGTTCTGCAATATGGGGACTTGGACAGGGTCCCAAATCCCTCCCTATGTCCCTATAATCCTGATCTTTTGTCCATCCATCCGTTTATCCTCCATCCGCCCATCATCTATCACCCATCATGCGCCCATCATGCACCCATCATCCATCACCCATCATGCACCCATCATGCACCCAACACCCTCACCCACCCCTCCTCCGTCATCCATCCACCTCATAGAAACGCAGAACCTGCTAATACGCCCTTGGACTTGCCAAAGCTTTCAGGACAGCGTCCGCTGCCGGGGAGCCGCTGGCCTCCGAGACGCAAACAGCACGCGGGGACACAGGCACGTGGCACTGGGGACACAGGCCGTGTCCCTCGGGTGCCAGGGAGCCAGTTCCCCTCAACCTCTCTTGCTCCTAAGCCGATTTCTCAACAGCCCTGCCCCTGGGTGGGCAGGCCCCTCCCCACCCCCTCCCTGCCGGAAGCCTGGGAACCTGCGGGAGGGGGACTTCCCCCAGGGAGTGTGGTTAGCACCTGCCCCTGCCAGTCTGCACAGGACTCCCCTGGGGCCACCAACTCAGGAATGCTCCGCATTTTTCTCATTTCAAGAAAGGCACAGAGGGTGCTGGAGCCAGGAGTCACGCCCTGCGGGCAGACTCTGCTCTGGGGAGGCCTCTGCATAGCCACTGGCTGGCCTGGAATGCCCCGCCCTCACCACTGACCCCAGCTGTGGTAGCACGGGGGAGCCTGGCCCAGCGCTGGGCAGGGAGGGGGTGGAAAGGGAGCCCCACAGCGGGCGGAGGAGGAGCTGCAGCCAGGGGCCGTGGCTGCAGGCCCCACGGAGCAGCACCCGCGGGTGCTCTGGGCACTGCTCTGGCCTGAGCTGCGTTTTCTTCTGCCCAAGGATAGACCCGGCCTCCAAGTCCTGAATCCGTCCTGACCCAGTTCCAGCCTTGACACAGGAGCGACTCAGGCAGAGTCACTGGCTCCCGGCTCCCGGGAGGACAGGCTGGAGCGCTCCGGCCTGAGAGGCCGAGGGCCTGGGAGCTGGTGGCTGCAGGTGTCCCCACGGCCCCTCTGCCAGTGCCTGTGGCCGAGGGCAGGCCCCGGCCCTCAGGGTTGTGATGATGACAGTCCAGTCCGGGCCCTGGAATGCTGACGGCTTCAGGGCCCAGTAAAAGGCTTTGAGCCCCTGGGAGAAAGGCGCCAGGGAGCTGGAGGTGTTATTAGGAGTAATTGGCCTGCAATTGGTGAACCTTCAAAGCTGCCAGACTCAATGTCCTACACCCGGTTTCTCGGTCCCTCTGACTCTCCTCTCCACCCACCCACTACTTCTCCCTTTCCCAGCCCAACAACCCTTCTCTTTCTCGCCTCCCCTGCTGCCTATTCTCAACTTCCCTCCCAGCTTAAGGCTCCCCAGTACTCAGTCTTAAGTGATGTAACCCCAGGTAAGTAGACTTGTCGAGACCCGGGAAACACCAGATCAGACTTCAAGCCACTGGGGGTATAGCTCAGTGGTAGAGCATTTGACTGCAGACTTCAAGCCAGAGAGGTGAGGGCTGTCCCTCCTCCCACCCAGCCGTCCACTTGTCCACCTAGCCGCCCACCGTCCACCATCCACGCATCCATCCATCATCCAGCCACTCATCCACCTGTCCATCTGTCCGCCTGTCCATCCATCATCCATCCACCCACCCACCAACATATCCTCCCACCCACCCATCCACCCACCCAACCATCCACCCATCCATCCATCCATCCATCCACCCACATCCCAACCCACCCACCCTTCTGTCCGCCCACTCAGCCTTCTGTCCAGCCGTCCTTCCACCCCCGCCCAGTGCTGACACTGCCACGTGCAGGCTAAGCCCTGGGGGTCCAGATGCGCAAGGGCCTAGCCCGGCCCTGCTCCAGGCAGGACGCAGAACACCGGGTCACCTGGCGAGGTGCACGTGGGCCAGCGTCAGCGTCCTGCCCCCAGGGAGCCGTCGCCTGCTCCGCACCCCCAGCCGGTCTTTCTTCACCCTCCTGTCCCTGGCCGAGCCCCCGCCCCTCTGCCCGCTGGGCGGTCAGGGCCACAGCACAGGGTGACCCCAAGGTTCCTCTCGCCGCCTCTGGGCCCTGGATGTTCTCTCCCGGCACAGCCAGAGCTGTGGGGCCCGGAGGAAGGGGCTCAGTGGGGCGTCACGAGAAGGGCCCAGAGCTTGCGGGCCCCTCACCCTCTGCCCGCCATGGGCTCGGAGTGGCCCGTTCCAGAGGGCTCGAAGGGGCCAGGGGCCACCAGCTCCAGGACCCCTGAGAACGTGCTTCAGATGTGGGTATCCCCGCCTGCTGAGTGGGCACCGAGAGCCCAGGAATGCCCTGGGACCGGCCCCAGGCCGTGCGGCGGGATCTGAGAACCGGGCTCCACGCCAGAGTGGGGGATCATCTCCAGAGGCCCCGACCCCGGGACCCTGCCGGGGGCCTCTCGCAGGAGAGCCCAGGCCTCAGGCGCCCGCTCCTGCTGGGTGGCTGCCCCCGCCTGCACGCACTCTGGCCGGCCCGGCCCGCCAGCGGGGGAGCCAGGGTCCCGAGATTCACCAGCCCGGGAGACGCTCTCAGGGCAGGGCCGGGGTTTGGGCCCAGTCTGGCTGCAGGCATGCGCACGGGTGCATGGGCCGTCGGAGCCCACTCGTCTCCGCCTGGGCCCCTGCTGCTGTAGGGAAGCAAAAACACGCCCCTGAGTCTCTGGGTGACCCCAGATGGGCGGGGGGCGGGGCGAGCGCCTCAGTCCAGTGGGCCCCGAGTCTGCGGAGGGCCTGTCAGCGCTGACCTTCTTCTCGGGTTCCCTGATCACCATGTGCAGCCTCCGCTAAGTCTGACCCCTGAAATGGGTTCAGCTGCGGCTGGAAATGCACCCCGCCTCCAGAACGGCCGCAAGAGAGAGGCCAAGGTTCCTCCAGCCCTGCCGCGCCCCGGAGGCCAGCGGGGGAATAGCAAGTGTCCCTGACTCCACTGTGTGTGCGCTCTGGTGCTTCTCTGCTCCAACCGCGCACTGAAATCCCGCACTCCTGGGTGGGCCCGCTGGGCGGACCACGGACTGCGGCGAGGGCTGCGGCGAGGGCTGCACAGGACGGCCGCGCCAGCCCGCGCCGGCAGAGGGCGCCCACCCGAAGGCTCCCTAAAGGAGGGAGGCGCCTACACCGCAGGTCTACACCACAGCCCACCACGGCCGTCTACACCGCAGGTCTACACCTCCACCCGCCACGGCCGTCTACACCGCAGGTCTACACCTCCACCCGCCACGGCCGTCTACACCGCAGGTCTACACCACAGCCTGCCGAGGCCGAGCCTCTTTGTTTCTCGGCATTTCCCAAATTGCACCCCGCCGCCTGCTCCCCAGGAACGCATCGGCTGGTGCAGCGCCGCTTCTCTGGCCTCGCCCGCCCGCGTGGTGCCGCGTCTGGGTGCTGCGAGCCCCTCGCGTGCCGCAGCCCCGGCAGCCCCGCAACGCCCGCGTCGTCTGTGGCGGCGCCCGTGCCACTGTCACGCCCAATCGCCCTGCCCTGCATGAGGAGTCGTGTCTGGGCGCGCCGGAGGGCCCAGTCGCCTGCTGGCCAGGGCGCTCCAACCCGGCCCGACCGGCGGACACGGCAGACCCTCTGAGGGGCGAGGGCCCGGCCGGCACCGCCTGGGACCCGGCCCGCCTCGCCCTCGAGTCCAGCACGACTGGGGAGCATGCGACCCCGAACCCGGGCAGCCCGACGCCCCCTCCTCCCCTGCCGTCACCCCTCCTCCCTCTGCCGGGGCCTGTGGCCGCAGCGGGCAGCGGGCGGGCAAGCGGCGCAGTGGCCCTGCGGTGGCCGCACCCCCTCGTGATGCCCCCTCCCTCAGCTCCCTCCTCTGGCGCCGGGGCCGGGGCCCAGCCGGCCGGAGCAGATCCTCGGTCAGAGCCTGCCCGCCCGGTCCTCCAACCCCTCCCCGGCCGGGCACCACCTGTGGGTGTTGCGCCCCGCCGGCCCGCAGGTTTGTGGGTACACACGGAAGGCCACGGAAACAGGTAAGAGGGCCCAGAGTAGGGGTGTCTCCGGACGGGAGGCTGAGAGGCGGACCGGCCTCCGGGCGGCAGCACGGGCTGCCAGGCAGGGCCCATGCCTGTGTCGGGGCGGGCGGCGAGCTGCAGTGGGGCCGCTCGCTCGTCCTCCCACCGGGGTGTTTCTCAGGTGCGGGAGGGAGCAGGCGTCACAGCTGCTCCCCGGGGCCTCCCTCCCCGCTGCGACTCTGTGCAGCTCCTCCGCCTTCCGAAGAGCCGGGTCAGGGCCCCTGGCGGCCGCGAGCTGCCGTCTGAGCAGCTGGCCCTCGGCTCTGGAGGTTCCGCTGCGGCGCGGGCTCTGGCAGGCGGAGCTCAGGCAGCAGGAGCAGGCACCGCGTTACCCCACTCCTGAGACAGGAGCCCGCGCGACTTCCCGTCCCAGCCTTGCTGGTCTGCGGAGCAGCGCCCGGCTGTCCTGGGCCTCGCCTCCGGCAGCGGCGGGACAAGGCACCGGCCTGGACCCCAGCAGGTGGCCGTGGGGCTGGAGGCCAGGCGAGGGGCTGGAGCTCCTCGGGCCGGGCCTCCAGCCAGAACTGCGCGCGCCTGCCCCTCCCAGACGCCTTGGAGGACAGTGAGCTGCGTGCCGTTGTCCGAGCGGTCACCTGCGGGGGCCCACAGGGAGCCCGGGAATCGGCGGCATCCATCGTCCCGGGCCTGGCTCCTTTAACTCCCAGGGGCGTGCCCGGAGCCCCCGCGCCCGCCTGCAGCGTGTCCAGGCCGGCCTCAGGCCGCTGTGTCCGTGGCCACGCGCGCTCCTCGGCCGTTCAAAAAGCAGAGAAGCGGCTGTTCGTGCTGCATTTTCACTGCTCACTAGCAGCCCCCGGGGCAGGGCACACATGTATAAAGGGCGAAGGCCGCAAGAGAAAACGTGCTGACCGGACGGGGGCGCGCCGGCCGGCCCAGGGAGGTGGAGCAGTGCCGACCGCATGGCCGCTGCGGAGCTGGGGCCGGTCCTTCTGGTTCCTGGGCCTGGCTCGGGCGGGGTCCGCTGCGTGGCGAGCAAGGGCGGAGGCCACTCCACAGGGTCCAGCTGCGGGCCCCAGAGGCAGCTCAGGGACCCCAGCTGCGGGCCCCAGAGGCAGCTCGGGGACCCCCAACCCGGCCCCCAGTCAGGGGCGTCCCGGGGCACCCACGGAGCCCGGAAGCCGGGGGGAGCCGGTGTGTCTGAGCCAGGCAGCAGCGCCTGGCAGCGCAGCGCAGACGAGCTTCTGGAGGCTTCGTCACGCGCCAGCTCAAACGGGCGGTCGCAGAAGGAAGTGACCGTACAGGTCGCCCACGAGCAGGTGCGTGCCACAGGCTGCAGCCTTGGCCCCAGCTCGCTCCAAGACCCCAGAGGGGCCCGCCCCCGCCCCTCACACGCCTGCGCTGGCCCAGGTGCGGCCCCTCACGGGGTCGGCCACCGAGGGGAGGAGCATGCCAGAGTGAGGTGCGCGGTCTGTCTGCCTCTCTCCCGCCTGCCCGCCTGCCCATCCGTGCATCTCAGAACAGCCTGTGCTGGCGCCGGGGCCACGCTCACCGCGGGCCTGGGGCGGTGCCGGCCATGGGCGGCTGGTGCTCCGCGCCAGGGCCTTCTCTCGAGCAGAGCTAACATGGCCGCAGCAGTGCCAGAACAGTTTTAGAGCATCACCTCGGAAAGAGGCCCTGCACCCCACCATGCCCGCCCGTCCCACCAGCCCTGGCTCCCTCCTCTGGCTCCGTCCTGGCTCTGGTGCGCCCAGCTCACGCAGTTGTGGCCACCTGCCCCTGGGGGGTGGGGTGAGGGAGGGAGGGAGGGGATGGGAGGGAGGGGAGGGGTGGGAGGGAGGAAAGGGTGGGAGAGGGGGAGGGAGGGGGGAAGAGAGGCCTCCCTGGAGCAAGCTCAGCAAAAGGCAGCTCCTTGGGGTGTGTCAGGAAGCCCCCCAGCCTTGCCCCCCACATTCTGCACCCCCATCTCTCCAAAGTGACCTGGCTGTTTGACCCGTCACCCACCTGCAGTGAGACGAGTGAGCTGCACCCCCATTCCTGAGCGTGGCTGTCCGTGCTCTTCCAAGACGGACGCCTGCGGTGGGGCCACGTGGGCTCCTTCTGACAAGGCTGCCCCCCTGACGGCAGTGGGCCCCTGGGCGCCGCCCACGGCCTTGCTGGGGGTCCGGGCGGGGCGGGGTGTAGGGCAGGCCACTGAGGACCTTCATCTCCAGAGTCCAGAGCTTGGGCTTCCAGCAAAGAGCAGCGCTCTGTGGAGAGCCGGGCGGTGGACGAGTGGCCGGCCAGGAAGGCCGCCGGGGCGCCCTCCGAGGAGGCCATGGGCCGGGGCAGAGACCCAGGCTGCACGGGGCTGCTGGCCTCAGGGCCTCATGCAGGGTGCCGGGAGCGGGGCCCCAGGGAAACCGAGGCCCAGGCGGGCTTCCAGCACGGGGTTGGGGTCTGGACGCCAGCCCGAGCCTCCAGCGGGCAGCTCTTCGGTCAGGGTGGGCATGACAGGCCCCCAGAGGCAGCGGGATGAAATCACAGCCGGGCCACAGGCCAGGGCCGGTGCTCGCGTCGAGGGGAGCGGCAGACTCGTCTCCCGTAAGACGAGGCGTCACCGCCTGCCTGACCTGGTCTCCTGCTGCCCACACTGAGGCACGCGAGGGGCCTGGCCTTTGTCTGGCAGGCCTGCGTGCCGGGGCGGGGCTGGGCGCCAGAGTCTGAGTGGAAGCGGGTGGCGCGCTGACCCCCCCCCCACCTCACCCTCCATCCCAGCGGGCGCCCAGGGCCAGGAGGCTCTGCCTGTCGGCGCAACTGGGTTTGAGCCCAGTACCCAAACCCTGGTCGGGGGAGGAGACGCTGGGGTCAGACCCGGTGTCTCCAGATGGCTGGACGAGAGTATGGGCAGGCAGTGCCCCCACGCCCCTCGCTCATCCGCAGGCCCCTGTGGGGCACCCACAGCTCCGGCCGCAGAGGCGGAAGGCGCCCCCACCAGCCCAGCCGGGGCGTCCCCGCCCAGCTGCAGCTCCCCCCGGGCCAAGCTGTCGCCCAAGGAGGAGGCCTGGGTGAGACGTGCCATGACTGTCCTCAAGCTCAGCGGGGCCACCCGCCGCGAAGACCCTCCGAGTCTCAGGCTTCGCAGCGCCCCGGCAAAGCCAGTGGATGCTGCCTCTGCACCTCACCCCTAGCCACCCACCCCCTCCTGGGGCAACGCTTGGGCCGGGGGCCTCCAGGCGCAGGGCGAGGGGGGCGCAGGACGGGCCGCTGAGGCCCTGACCGCCTGCCCCATCACCGACCTCCCAGAAGCGAGGCTGGGGACCCCCGCCCCGCACCCCCCGCCTGGCAGGTGGAGCACGGCCTGGTTTACGAGGCTTCCTGCCTGCCCCGTCTTGTCGGGGGCTGGAAGCCGGGATAATAGCACTTACCTCACAAGGAAGGTGTGGGGATTAATGACTTAATGCTTCCAAGCGCCCATGTGGGGCTGCTGCCTGGGTTGGGGGCCCAGCGTGCTGGGACAGCGGCCCTCTGGCGGATGGCGAGCCCGTCGGGGCCCCAGGCCTCACACAGCCATGAGGCTTCCGGCCTGGGTGTCCACTCAGTGCTGGCTCTGACGCTGAGGCTTCCAGGCGCTTTATCTCCAAGTCCATCTGGAACATTCTCCAGGTCCAAGCAGCAGATGCCCAGAGGGCTGGCCCAGCCTGGGAGTAAGAAGCCCAGTCAGGCCCCATCCACCCGTCAGAGGCGGGTCCCTGGCAGACAGGGTTCTGGGGGCCGTCCCCTGCACACGTGTGGGGGTGCCCCACCCCGCTGGAGCAGGTGCGAGTCGGCTCTTGGCCTTGTCTTTGTGAGCCTGGGCACCAGACAGCGCCGCAGGCAGGTTTTTACAGCAGAAGCTCATTCTCTCCCAGTCCTGAGGCTGGTCAGAACCGAGGGCTGGCTTGGGCTGGTTTGTCTGAGGCCGTTCCTCGGTCTGCAAAGACCAGTCTCCAAATGCAGCCGCATTCTGAGGGGCTGGGGGTTAGGGTTTCAACGTATGAATTTGAGAGGACACAATTCAGCCCTTCACATTCTTCCAGCAGAAAGTTACAAATCCTTCAAGGAGAAAAACAAGCCCGTTCCTTCAGGAAGTCCCCCAGATTACAGTCCATGGGGAGGGACCGTTGCACTGAAAGGAAAATGCACACACTGCAGTTTCTGGAGCAGGGTGTCCTGTCCAGGCATTCGGTCTAGCTCCTTACTTCAGGACTGCCGTCCCGTGGATTCTCTGTCTTACTGGGCTGTCCAAGTGGTGAGTGGAGTATGAAAATCCCCTACTGCTATCGTGCTGGTGTCAATCTCTCTCTTTAGTCTCATTACTCATTAATTGTTGAATGCATCTTGGTGGCATAAGACTTAAGCAGGGCCAGTGGGCTGGGGAGAGAGGGAGCAGGGAGAGGAGGAGAAGACAACTCTGTCCCAACCCTGATGATGGAATATTCTTTCCATCTGCTCTTGAGATAGTAAATAAACCTCCAGGCTAGGGAAGGCAGGACCCCTTACGGGGCATTGGGCCTGGAATCAAGAACAAAGCCATCACTGTGTACCCCAAAAAGCAAAGGTGGGGTTGAAGCAGAATCCCACTTGTGACCTTCAAAGCATGCCAGGCCACCGATGGGCACAGGGGGCACTGCCCTCCTCAACATTCAGATGGTCTCACAACGAGGCTGCCGCGAGGGTTGATTATAATGATAGCTTGGATTTATAGAGCATCTCTGCAGGAAATGCCAGGGTTGCACAGACCTCACCTTAGTTCTCCTGCCAAATCCCTCTGAGGTCTGGGGAGGACAGGGAGGGATTAATTGGTCATTAGCGTTAAGGAAACTGAGGCACGGGTAGGTTAAAATACCTGCCCCAGGCAGGAAGGCGTTGAAGCCAAAGACCGGAACTTGGATTCCGGGGTCCTACACTTGGTCACAGATGACGGCAACAACTTCCACATTTTTAAAGGACGGACACTGGGGAGCAGGCCCAGGAGACCATGTCGTGGCAGGAGGGGCCCATCTTCTGGGACCACCAGGGCTCCCAGGCCGGGACACCCTAGGAGTGGTGCTGGACCCCTTTCTCTTGCTTGGAGACTGGTCCAGGCCCAATTTCACATCAGAAGCTCCAGCAACAGTGGAGTCTTGGTCACCCGAGAGAATGAGGTGAGTGTGCCCTGGCCAGGGTGCCCCAAAGTACCACGGGCAACATGGGTGGCCCCGTAGGGACAGCATCCCTGCAACTCAGCCCACAGCCGGTGCTGCTGCTGGGTGTGGACAACCCAGCCTCAGGGACAGGCAGAGCCAGTCCAGACCACTGGAGCACAGGGAAGTCGGGGCCGGTCTGCACCCAGCCTCACTCACGGAGCACCCATGGACCTGCTCCTGCGAGGAGGACCCGGAGACAGGACAGCACTGAGCTCCACCCACACAGTCACGCTCTCGCCCGCACTGTACACACCCCCCAGTACACACAACACCACACACGTGCACGCACACATCATAATGCACACAGCAGACACAGCACACCCACACACCCCTGCATACACCATATGCACACACACACATACGCACAAGCTCACACACAGGCACGTCTACAGAACAAACGCTGTCGACCTGGTTTCTGGCTGGTGCCTTTCCTTTCCAAGGAGGGGATGTGGCCATGGTGGTTGTGTCCCCAAGCCCGGCCTGAGCCTGTGGGGACGCCCCACCAGCTCTCCCCCCAGCACTGCACTGATGCCACAGGGCCAGGCTGGGTGGGCACCTTCGGGAATAGGCCCTTGTACCCCACACCGTCTACTTGGAAGCCACAGGAGCCATGTGGGGACCAGGGCACTGAATATACAGGGTCAGGAGCCTTGGCTCACCACCAGTGTGATAAGCAAACCACCTCAGGTGAGTGAACAACCTCAGGCAAGTGAGCCTCCTCAGGCGAGTGAACCACCTCAGGTGAGTGAACAACCTCAGGTGAGTGAACAACCTCAGGCGAGTGAACCACCTCAGGCGAGTGAACCACCTCAGGTGAGTGAACAACCTCAGGTGAGTGAACCTCTTCAGGAGAGTGAACCTACTCAGGAGAGTGAAAAACCTCAAGAAAGTGAACAACCTCAGGTAAGTGAATCTCCTCAGGTGTGTGAACCTCCTCAGGTGAGTGAACGCACCTCTCTGGGCCTCGGTTTCCCAGTCTTGAGTGTGGGGATCACTCAGACCTGCCTGGGGTGCCTCCCCACCCCAGACCCAGAACCTACCAGGGGCCTCCTGCTGGCCTGAAAGCGGCCGCTGTCGGGGATGTCTTCACCCCCAAAGATGGGCCAGTGGCCCAGCCGCTGTCAAGGAGACGCTGAGTCTGCAGCACCCGTGAGTGCTGAACCCCACCTCCACGCCCGCCTCCCTGGACACCTGCACTAAGACTCCGACTCCTCACTCCGGACCGCCCTGTGAAGGGGGGGCAGCGACGCCCCTCCCGGAGGGCTCAGTCTAGGGTGGAAACCTCGGCCTCCTGGGCACGGACAGGCTCCTCCCCCGGGGCTGCGGCTGCCCTGAGCCTCGCGGACAGCTGACTGGAGGCTCCACTTCACAGCCCCGTGACACCCTGCAGCCCCACAGCCCCCCGGGTGACACGGGTTGGGAGGCTGCCATCTGGACCAGTGTCTCCTCTGTGCCTGGCCCTCGGCTCAGCCCGGAGGGGCAGGGGCCGGCCAGGTTGATCCTTCCTCACGGTGCTGCAACGGGAAGAGCACCGGCCACCGGGCGTGTCCCTGTTTCCTGTTAATTTCTCCTCCCAGAGTGACCAGAGGGGCAGGAGACCCGCAGCTGGGGGCCAAGGCTGGACGTCTTTGGTCTGCGGCTCTGCTGCTGGGGCCCCTGGCACTGGGCCTGGCCAGGAGCAAGGAAGACACAGGACCTCGCCAGGCTGCCGGCTGCGTGGCCGGGGGCTGCTCGGGACGGCCATGGCCCTGGAGCTGACCCATGGCCACGTGGCTTGTGAAGTGACCGGCAGCTGCCTGCTTCGCTGTCAACTCTGCATTCTTAGACCTCACGGGCCCCAGGTCCATGACAGCCCCCTAAACTGAAGCACATGGGGTGTCAGAAAGTCAAGCCATTGATGCCCGTCCCCCAGTGGAATGGGCACCTCGCCCGCGCATACGACCTCAGCATCTGTGCACTCGGGAGCACCGGGGGGTCCGCGCTGGGGGTCAGGCTGCCGGATGAGCCGGCGGTGCCTGCAGATTCCTGAGTGCTCAGTTGCTTGGATGCTCGGACGCACAGCCAGCTGGGCTGGTCGCTCTGTGAGGCCCGCGCTTGCGTCCAGCTCGGTGGCCGTCTAATTAGCCCCGTCCATGGTCAAGGGCCCCCGAGAGATGAGGAGCAGGTGTGACTGCTCCGGGAGCAGAGAATTCCACGGTTAAACGATGCCAGTTTAATGTCCGTGTTATCAGATGCTTCAAATAGAAAAGCCAATTAAGTTCATTTGAATAATTGTTTAATTTTTATTTAAATCATTAAAGAGAAGTAAAGCTTTTGAACGCTGTTCTGTTGACGACGTCATCAGGTGGTTTGGGAAGTGCAGATTGTAAATGTGAGCCCGGTTCAGCGTTCGGTATCGATGGAATCTTTGTTTCTGCGGCATTCGTGCAAAGGCAGGTGCTGACGTCACGGCACCGCGGTCAACACGTGCTATCATCACATTAAAGAAGCGTGGGGTGCAGGGCAGACGCAATTATGTGGGGCGAACACATAATTCAGAAATGAGTCCTCGCACGCCGCAATGCACTTCTGATTGAAATCAGAGCCGCAGATAGGAAGCCTGCCATCTTTTCACATGTGTCGTTCAGTTAGGGTAACTGAAGCACGAAGCCTCTGACGAAGCTGATCCCACCTGCAAACGAGCGTTTGGGACGGTCCTCTGGTCAGATTGCAGAACTGCACGGCATTGGGAAAGGTCAGGTGTAAGTCTGATGACCCGGAGGGGACAGATGCGTGTGTGCGTGCGTGTGTGTGCATGTGTAGTGGCAGGCAAGGGGCACAGAGCAGGTTCTGGATGGTTCTAGCAGACAGGGTAAAAAGAGGAGTCCTGGAGCCCTCGGTGGCTCTTATGCTTTTACTACAGAGCTGGCATCAGGTGCACAGCAGGCGGGGGGACCGGGGGGCCAGGAGGGTGGCCGGCCTCCTGGCCCCCAGCGCATCTCACCTTCTCGGCCGCTCTGCTGCTCTCGCTGCCCCCTGCCGCTGCTGCTCTATGCTCCGCGGCTCTCTTCTGCTCTCGCTGCTGCTGGCGTCCTCGTGATGCCGCCCGTATAAGTCCATGCCCAGACCCAGGTGCGCCCACCTGCGCACGCCCACCCAGCATGCGCGCAGCACCGCAGGTGTCCATCCTCACACCAGTGGCGGGAGGGCGGAAAGACCTGATGGTTCTCTGACCCTACAGTGTGTGTGCGCGTGTGTGCGCGTGTGGCTGGATCCTCTTGATTGTATTTTGCTCAAACCACTTGGCAATCTTTGCTCAGACTATTGCACTTAACAAATAGATGACCAGGAACTTCTCTTGAGCTCTCGGCCAATCATCGCGGTGGCAGAACAAGGTGCGGAAGAGGCTGCTTCAATGCGTCTGCCCAGGCCCCGGGGCGCACGGGGACACCTCCCGTGCTCTGCTCCGAGGTGGGCCGTGGCCGCCACTCGGGAAGCTGTTCACAGCTTGTTAGGAGTCAAGCAGAGACCGGCCTGTGCCCCACTCCGCTCTGAGGAAGTGACCGGGACAGACGAGTGGATGTTCCAGCAGCGTTTTGTAATAGCCCAACGTGGAGACCACCCAACGCCCAGGGGCAGCCACGGGGCTGTCTGCCTGGAGCAGTGCCACCCGCGGAGTGGCGCCCTGAGGAGGCGGATGCCGCTGGTAGAGACTGACTCGCTGCAGCTGGGAAGGCGAATGTGTGCGCATGCATAGCTTCAAAGCGGTGACTGGATCTATGTAGGGTCAGAGAAAAGTCATCAGGCTTGTCCGCCCTCGCGCCCTCGGGGTGATGGTGGACACCCGCGGGGCTGCACACAGCCTGAGTGGGCATGTGCAGGTGGGCGCACCCGGGCTGAGACACAGGTGCGTGAGGGCGGCGTCACGAGGACGCCAGCGGAGCAGAAGAACAGGAGAACGAGAGCAGCAGCACAGCAGCCGAGAGTGAGATGCGCCAGGGCGCGGGCCCCTAAGCTCAGCCGTGTCACCTCCCCTTTGCCGGCTGCCCCCAGCCACTGGTGAAGGTGGAAAGGCCCTTCCAGGGGCCTCCCTGGATGCAAGGATGTGAGCGCCGCAGCCACAGCCACTGCCGCGCGAGTCCGGTCCCGGCCAGGGAGGGCCCCACAGGGCGCAGCAGACCTCTCCTGTCTCCCGCTGCCCCCTCAGCAGTGTGCTTCAGTGGATCCGCCTGTTCTGCTCCCCGCTCTGTCTCTGGTGGATCCTCTCACCCCCAAGCCTCTGGCCTGTACCCCAGCTCTTGCGTGCATAAATAAGTCTTTTTAAAAAAAAAGGGAAAAAACAAGAAAACGCCCTCTGACTGCCACGTGGGGCTGCACAGAGGCTGGACGGGAGAGTCCTGGATTGTCCCCGGGCAGACCTGCTGGCACGTGCAAGATGCTCAGGTGCCTGGCGCACCCACGGAGGAGCAAGCCAGAGAGTGGAGGGAGGACTGCAAGGAAGGGGAGGGGGGAGGAGAGGAGGGCGGAGGAGGGCGGAGGAGGGGGGAGGTTGTCTACGGCTGCCAGGGTTTGAGCCCCTCTCCTGGGGGCTGGCAGCGCAAGAACCCTGCCCTCGCGCAGTTCCTGCTGCTGGACGGGAAGAGAGGTTGTGTGAGCGAGCAGGGGGTGGGCTGCGGGTGTCTCCGGCGAGGACAGACGGTGGCTCTGGCGTCGGGAAGGGAAACCTGCGCTTGGCCGCTCGCGACGGCCACAGTGCCCTCGGCGGCCCCAGCCCGGGCAGCAGTGCCGGCGCCTGGGCCTGCAGCGGCCCTCTGGCCGCCCAGAGGCGAGAGAGCGCCAGTCGGCGCGGCAGTGCTGGTGTGAGCACCCACAGCCGCCCTGACCGCCACCGCCAGCACCTGCTCTGGACATGAGGGAGCAGGCGCGCGAGCCGGAGAACACCCCAGAGCCGCCCTCTTTGGGGGCGCCCGTGCCCCTGCTCCGGTCCCAGCCCCTCAGTGCCCGAGCTCCTGCAGCAGGGACAGAGGTGGGGGCACGCCCCGGCCGGGGCCCCTGACCCCGCACTTGGGCCTGGCCAGGCGGGCGGCGATGTGGGTGTGGGCTTAAGGGTGAGAAGGACGGCCCGCACTTGGTCCCTGACACCCCACACCGGCCCTGGAGTCTGCAGTGCAGCAGGGGCGGGGGCCGCCCAGCAGCGCCAGGGCTGATGTGAGGGGGCCGCTGCCGCTAGTGGTGCGGGTGTGGGCAGCCAGGAGCCCGCCCGCGCCCCAGGGAAAGGCCGGAGGGAGCGCGGGAGGAAGACCGCCAGCCCATCGCGGCCTGCCTTGGGCCAGCAGCACCACCTTCGTGCCTGGGATCCAGGGCCGTGTCGCTGCCGGCCACTCCGGAGGCCGCCGCTGAGCCAGCGGCTCGGGGCTCGGGGCGGTTCCCAGTTTGTAGGCGGCAGCCGCCAGGCCCCTTCGAGAAGGGAGGCCGCCAGCCCGGCCTGCAGCTCCCGGCCTCGGAGGAGGCAGGCAGGGGCGACGGTGCTGGGCAGCGCTGGCCCCCACGCCAAGGGAGGCGCTCAGGGCCGCAGCCCAGCCCGTCCCGCGTCAGCCCAGCCCGTCCCGCGTCCCGGAGCCCCTGGGGCGCAGCTGCGCCCGTCCCGGCCTGTCCCCCGTCTGCAGCACTGCCTGACCCGGGCTTGTGGGGACCTGCCGGGCTCCGCCGGGGCCTGCTTGCTCCTGGACCCGGCCAGCTCCGCTGCACTGGAGGCTGTGTGACCGGCTGGAACAACGGCCTGGGCAGCTGCGGGCGGGCGCAGGCCCCGAGCACAGGCAGCAGGGGAAGCGGTGGAAACAAGACGTTTAAGCACGGCGAAGGGCAGCTGCTTGCTGGCAAACTTCTCTTCACGCTCCCGACCCTCCCTCCCTGGGCCGGCCACCCCCATGGGCCTGACCGCAGGGCAGCGGCCACCGCCGAGCCCCGTGCGCGATTCCCGTGGGTGGCACCCATTTATAAAACACCTTTTTTCTCCCATTTATAAAACACCTTTTTTCTTATGCCCGGGGACCCCCCAAAAGAAAGAAAAGGCCTGGGATGAAGGTGCAGAGGAGGAGGTGGGGGCGTGCAGGACGCTGGACTCAAGCGCGACCCCGCCCCCTTTCCGGTGCCTACGCGTGGCTGTGGCCACTGGGGCCTCGGGGGCCAGAACAAGGCCCGGGGCTCAGGCGCGAGGCCGGGGCCGGATACGGGGTTGGGGTGAGAGACGGGCACGTGCCTCAGCTCTGCGGGCTCTGCCAGCACCAAGGGCCCGCGTCGGTCTCCCCATCCCACTGGGCGGCTGCTGTGGGGTGGCAGTGTGCAGATACATCCGCATCTGCCTCTGCCTCAGTTTCCTCCTCGGTCGCACTGAGACAGCAACACCCAACCCCCGCCAAGGCCAGAACAGTGGGCAGGAGAGAGACAGAGCCGCCCCGTGGGGCCGAGTCTCCTTCCTTACCTCACCCCCACCGTGGGCGCGGGGACCCCAGCCCAGCTACGGGGCCTGCCCACGCTGCGGGAGGCGCCCAGGTCAAACAGACCCTGGGCCCGGCCTCCCGTCTCCAGGGGAACGGGCAGGACGGGCCAGTTCCAGGGCTGCACTGCGGGGCCGCAGGGGAGGAGGCGGAAGCAGGGGGAGCCCTGGCGCCCAGGGCACCGGGAGGCGGAGGCGCTGGGGGTCCCGCCCTGGGCCTTCGCCACTCCCCGGGCCAGCCCCACCGCTCGCGCGCAGGGTCCGGGGGGAGGCAGGCTTCTGGGACAGGCCAGGTCGGGCCAGGCGGCTCACCCTCCTACCCGCTCCCGCCCCCCGCACCTGAGCCGCACGGACGCTCCGGCGGGGGCCGAGGCCCCTCCTCCTGGCCCGGCCGCTGGCGTCCAGGCGGCAGCCCCAGCTGTCCGTGTGCATGGCCCGCCACCGCAGCGGGTCACTGGAGAAGCCTCTGGAGCATGGGAGGCCCTGCAGGCTGGAGCAGAGCCTCGTTCACGCGCACGCGCCCTGCCGCCCCGCCTGTGCAACCCCGAGGCCTGCCCCTGCTTCCGCCTGCGCGGCCCTGCCCGCCCCGCCCCCCGCGGGGTCTGCAGCCGCTCGAGCGGCCCCCCTGCGCGGAGCCCGACTGCACTGGGCTCCCTGGAGCGGCGCCGCCGGGTCCGTGCACCCAAGGCGGCAGGCCCGGGGTCGGCCCCGCCAGGCTGCGAGGGAGACGGCCCGGCACAACCACCTGGGCCAGGCTCAGCCCCGCCCACGAGCCGGGGCAAGTCCCTCGGCCTGCCAGGCTCCGACTCCTTATCTGCCAAATGGGTCTCCCCTCTGGCTCAGATTCAGGGGCGCGGGACGGGCACACCCGGGAGGTGAGAACCAGAAGCCGCTTCTCAGAGCGAGAACCGCCGAGGCCGCTGCCCATCCACGCCCCGTGCTGCCGGCGTCCTGGGCCCCGGAGGGAGGAGGCTTCTGGCCCCCGGGGGGAGCGCAGGCCTCCCACAGCTCTCAGGACAGAGGACCCCAGGGCCCGGGGACTGGCGGAAACCGGACACTCCTCCCGGCTCACACCTGCCGCAGCGGTGTCCCGGGTCCACCAGGGGGCCGCAGCTGCCCTGCGCACTCCAGGCTGTGTCGGGCAGAGCACATGGCCCGAAGGCGCACGCCCAACACACACGCGCACCAGTGGGCACACACGCGTGCTTGTCCACGTGCACTCGCCACACACAAACACACTGCACACAAGCACATGTGCCGGCGAGCATGCGTACACGTGTAGGCCTGCACATGCACGTGTGCATGCACACAGGCCCCAGCACACACACAAGTACACAGCACACTCACATGTGTCTAGACCCCAGACCACGAGCACCAGGCTTTACCATTTTTGCTTCAAGTTTTCACACGGTAGAGACTCTTCAAGGCTGAAGACAGTGAGACCTAAGGCTCTGCATGGCCCTGTGCGTGCACATGAGCACAGGTGAGCACAGATGAGCACACGAGTGCAGGTGAGCACATGAGCACAGGTGAGCACAGGTGAGCACACGAGTGCAGGTGAGCACATGAGCACAGGTGAGCACACGAGTGCAGGTGAGCACATGAGTTCAGGTGAGCGCAGGTATATGTGTGCACCTGCCCTCAGAAACCTGCAGTATCATGACAGCGGGGGTCAGTGACTCCCCATCTCTGACTCTCGGGAGACAAAGTGTGCAGTAGGGCTGCAGGCAGAGGGCAAGGGAGGGGAGGGGGCGTGGCTGCCAGAGCTCGTCTAAGATGCAGCTGCGAGCAAACCTGCACCTGCCGGGAGGTCAGATGGACTCGCATCCTGGCCCGCTGCTCCACCAAGGAGAGAGCCAGGGGAGCCCCCGCCCCACAGGTGCCTGGCTGCACTGCGGCCACTGGTGTGGGAGGGGGACCTGCATGGCCACGCCAGGCTAGTCTCCGACTCCTCGCAGGTGGTCCTCGCCTTTGAGACCGGGGTCTCAGGCACGCAGGTGGGCAGCAGACCGAGCACTGTGCACAAGTCTGAGCAGCGGGCCTGCAAGCGTGCACTGTGAGCGTGCACACTGTGAGCGTGCACACTGTGAGCATGCACTGTGAGCTTGCGCACTGAGAGTGTACACTGCGAGCATGCACAGAGAGTTTGCACACCGTAAGCGTGCTCACTGTGAGCTAGCACACTGAGAACGTGCACAGTGCGAGCTGGCACAACACGAGTGTGCACACTGAACTTGCACACTGTGAGCGTGCACACTGTGAGCTTGCACACTACAAGCATGCACCCTGCACAGGAGGCTGTCCGTGCCAGCAAGGTGAGGACGTGGCGGGCGGGCAGGACACCTGCATGGGAGAGGAGCCGCCGCACTGAGCGATGCCCCTGAGGAGCCACCTGAGGCTCCTGTGCCCCCCGCGGGGAGAAGGAGGTAGACCCCAGGTGGGAAGAGGTGAGCCCTGTAGGTGAAGGGAGGAGGGGTGGGAGGATGGAAGAGATGAGAGGAGGGGCAGGAGGAGGGATGGGAGGATGAGGGGAAGAGGGTGGGAGGAGAGAGAGAAGGGATAGGAGGGGCTGGGAGAGAGAGAGGTGGGAGGCAGGCTGGGGAGGGCTGGGAGGAGCCCGGAGAGGCTGGTACGGCAGGGAAGGTTGTGAAACTGCAGCACCGCGCCCTCGGCTGAGGTAACAGCTTCCCAGCAGCATTTCACTCACCCTGGACTCTCCAGAGGCCGGAAGTGCAAGGGAGGCTCAGGGCGTTACCCACCCACTAGGGGCCTCCTCCTCCTCCAGCACCGCTGGCTGCAGCGCCCTGGGCAGCGGCCGCTCCCACCCCCCTCGCTCCCTGCTCAGGAGCTCCCCGAAGTCCTCGGGGAGCACTCCGGGGACGCAGCAGGGCCCACCCAGACAACCCAGCCCTGGCCCGGCACCTTCCCTTCTCACACCAGCAAAGCCTGTGCTGGCCCACGGTCACGGCCGCAGCCCCCACGGTCACGGCCGCAGCCCCCACGGTCACGGCCGCAGCCCCCGCGGTCACGGCCACGGCTCCAGGCAGCGTAGGCTGTGCCCCTCAGCTGGCCACAGGGACGGCGCCCACGTCTGGGTCCGACGGCTGTCAGCGCCCCAACTGCCCACTGGCCTCGCCAAGCTGCGTGCTCTTCCAGGAAGCCCCTTTGTGCACACTGCCCAGCAGGAGCCCCCAGGAGCCCCTGCACCCCAGGGCCGGAATCCCCCTCCCCGGCCATCTGGGACCGGGCCTACCTGTCTCCCTACCTCCCCGGGCGCCTCCCACGTGGCGCCCACTTCTGCACACACCCCGTTGGCCCCTCCTGCTTTGCTCAGCTGCCAGAACACCCACAACTCCCCCCGAGACCCCACCTTGCCAGCTGCAGGGCACTCCCTGGCCCTGCCCCTGGGCCCCTCACCCCGCACGCCTGCGTCTGGCCAGGATTCGGGGTCACCGCCAGGGCCAGGAAGAGAAGCAGCCAAGGAGGCAGGCGCAGGGCTGGGGCCAGCCCAGGGGGACATCAGGCGCGGCCCAAGCTCTGGTTGGAGGGGCTGGCCAGTGCGGTCTCCCTCGGTCGTGCCACTGGGCAGCAGCTGGGCCGTGGAGGCCAGAGCCGGCACCAGTACCGGGCCAGCTGTCCGCTCCGTGGCCCTGCAGTCGGCAGCTGCGACGCGCGGAGGGAGACACCTGCTCTGCACTCCGGAGAAGGTGGGCGAAGGTCGGGGTAGTCCCGTCAGGCTCACAGCTGTGCGTCAGGAGAGCAGAGCTGCTGGCTGGATTGGTGTGTGCGCGTGCATGCGCGTGCACACACGCACACACACACACACACCGCTTGGAGTCAGAGGGGCCCGGAATCTCCGGACTCAGAAGCAACAGTTCCTGGACAACCTCCACGGCGAGGCTGCTAACCACCCAGCATCCGTCCTGGGGACCCCAGCCACACTCCAGCATGGGGTGAGCAGCGGGGAGGCAGCAGCGAGACCCCCAGGCTTTCTAGGGGCCCTTCCGCACATGCGCCTCGGCTCGCCCTCCGCGGCAGCTGGCAGCAGGCCCCTCCCAGCGGGGAGCTCCTGACCGTCACGCCTCCTTGCTCCCACTGCACTTTGCAGGGGCTCCCCAGACCTGCCCGGCGGAGCCACCGCCTGGCCAGGGAGCACGCGAGCACGGGACGTCCCTCCAGGACGGTGAGCAATGGCGGCTGCTCCACTCGGCCCTCCGCGGCCACGGCCCGCGTCTCCTTCTGGAAGGACACTCACAAGGCCGGTACTAGCTGCCCCCGCGCCCGCGCAGCTCTCACAACAGCCGCCTCTGCCCACTGGCCCTCTGACGCGCCAGCCGTGGGCACAGGGGTGCAGGGCCTTCCCCGTGTCCCTACTGCCAAGAGCCAGGCAGCCCCGAAGCACCTGCTACCCCGCTGCAGGCTCAGCGCGCCCCGCCAGCCCCAAGGCAGGGGCCTGCAGAGACCCACGGGCGGCGGACGGACGGCATGCCTGCGTGGCGTGCTGGGCAGCGGCTGCGAGCTGGGCTCACGCCCGTGCACTCCAATCGGGGAGAGCGGTCGGCTCTCCTGGGGTAAAGGCAGCAGGCACCGGTCAGCCGTGCCCTGGCGGGCTGCGCTAAGCGCTGCAGAGGCCGTGGACGGGAGGTCACCAGGCGGCCAGTCCCCCACCCCAGCGCAGGTGATGAAGTCTGCAGGTTAAGCCCACGGCCGCGGTGAACCGGAGGAGAAGGCCACTTTCTGGCCCCTGGGGACCAGCAGCAGCAGCAGCGCCTGGCGCATGGAGGAGAGGCTGACCGCCGATGCGGGGGTGGGGGCAGTGGCCCCGGTGGCCAGTCTCCGCCCTCAGCTCCCCCTCCTGGCCGCGGGTCTCTCCAGTCGCCCTGCGCTTGGGGGCGCACAGGTGAGGACCCACCAGCCGGGCGCCCCATCTCCTGCCTTCCTGAGAGGACGCGCCGCGTCTCACGGCAGGGAGCCCTCTGCGAGCGGACCCGGGGGCTGCGGCCCGGCTCTCTGCAGCCCCGCGCCAGGGCTCACGGGCCTGGACGCCCCTCGCCTTCCCCATGAGACCAGCACGGCGGTGCCGACCCCTCCATGCTCGCTCTCGCCATCGCCCCAGTCACCCCTCCTTGCGCCAGGCCTTGGGCCCTGGGAGCAGGTGTGCGAGGTCCCCTGGGCCTCCCAGCCATTTCCAGGCCGCACTGCTCCAGCTGGCCTGAGGGGCGGGGCTCGTCCACCGCCGCTTCCCCTAGCCAGGCCTGGCCGGACCCAGCGGTGGCCCCAGCACAGCAGCCCCAGATGCTTCCGAGCACGGCGGCCTGTCCACCACCCAAGCCCAGGCGGCTCGGGCAGGGCCCCGACGGACGCGCCGGCATCCTCCGTCCTCACGCGCGGCGGCTGACCCCAGGCCCAAACGCAAAAGAGAAATGGCCGGTGTCCGGCTTCTCAGGACAGCAGGAAGTGGCCCAGACACGGCAGGTTGGGGTCCCCGCTCCACCTCTGACCGCCTCGGTGCTCGCGCCCACTCCTGCCGGTGCAGAGGGAGCTGGGGTGGGCTGTGACCCCGCAGGCCCCACGCTAGGAGCCTCCCTCCGCTGGCCGCGCCCTCCATCCTCCCCCAGCTACCGGCCGGCCCTGCTTCCCTGCGTCCCCTGGGAACGTACCAGAAAGCGCCTTTCCAGCACTGGCAGTGAGTTGCCCTCGGACAGGCGTCCTGCCCCGGCCCTCCGCCCCTCTGCGCTGGCTCCCCGTGCCCCCCCACTCGCGCCCCTACGCGGGGGTGCTCGTTCGTCTGCAGGGTGTCACGCGACACGGGGGTGCCGAGCCCTGCGCCTCCTCTGCAGACCCCTCAGCCCAGACCCCACCCCCTGCGCGAGGCCGGGGGTCCCCGGGGGGCTAGGGCTCCCCAGGGCCCTCCAGGCCAACGGGGACCGCTGCCTTCCCCCGCCAGGGCCGCGCTGCCAGCGCCTTAGCGGACAGAGCCCGACCCGTCCCGCGGCACGTCGCTCGGCCCGTCTTTCCTGCCAAGGGAGGCAGGGCTCCCTGCTCATCTGTCAGCAGAGTGCACGGGCCTGCCCTCCGCCCACCTGCCCTGCCCCTGCCCCGCCCCACCCAGCCCCTGCACCTTTGTTCTGGGCCCAAGAACCACAGAGCTGGCTGGGGAACCAGGTCAGCACTTTCCTGAGGCTGAGTCACCCCGGCCAAGATGAAAGGCCGGAGGACTCCCGCGGAGTCGGCAGCGCTGTGGCCAGAGGTGCGCCCGCACAGGCGCGTCTGCCCTCGAGCTTCCGGCTGCAGCGGCCAGAGCAAGGAGCACGTGTCCACCCCCGCTGGCTGCCAGCAGCCCCGCTCCCCGCTCCTCTTGAGGATTCCGACCTGGTCCCCGTGCGGGAGGAACCCCCGGCATAGAGTCCCGGCACGTCACGCAGTAACCGGGGGCTCCCCAGGGGCTCACGTGGGGTCACCCCAAACGTGGGGAGCTGCTACGTTGGTCACCTTGGTGCAGGCGGGCAGCTGCCCCGGCCGGTGGTCCACGCCCAGACTCCTCACGGACAGGACTTGCTGTTCCACTGCCCCCGGCCGCTCCCGGACGAGGCTCAAGGTGGGGACCGGCCAGGCAGGTCCCGGCCTGACTGTGCTGGCCTCGGGCCGCGGGCTGGTCCGCACACTGCCGCACCACTCCCGGTGCGTCAGCCCACCAGCTCGCTGCCCGCCTGTGTGCCGGCCCCAGCGGGAGCCGGGAGCCCGCCCAGCCTGGACCCCGCGCCGGGTACGGACATGGCACGCTCCGTCCCGGCCCGTCTCACGCCTGTCACGCTGCCGTTGGCTCCCTGTGGCCTGCAGGGGCACGATGACTGCGAGTCGCCCTCCGCGGGGTCCCACGGACGGCAGCCGCTGCCGCGACAGTCGCCCTGCAAGGACCGGGCGCGAGCGTGAGCCAAGCAGACAGCCTGAGCCTTCCCAGCACGCTGGGACACGACCGGGAGGAAGCAGCAGACACGCGCTACACATAGAACGTTCCAGAAGGAGCTAGGGGGACCGTGGGGAGCAGAGCCTCGACGCACTCAGGGAACAAGCCACATGAGGGGCACGCCACTGGCACATGAGGAAACAGGCAGAGCTGGACAGTGACTCGCTCCAGGTCACGCGGCCCCTTGTCCGCAGAGGACCCCGGAACCAAGCGCCCCGGCCTCGCAGAGGCCACGGAGGCCGGGCACCCGGGCAGCGCGTGTGCCAGCCAGGGCCGGGCGGAGGGTGGGCGCCGTGCTGGCAGCGCGGGCAGGACCAAGCAGGAGGAGAGAGGAAGCTCTCGAGGCCTCGCGCAGCGCGGGCTGGGAGGACGGGGTGATGGGAAAGCAGCGCGAGGAGGACTTCTTTCAGAAGTGTGGGACGAGGGAGAGGAGCAGTGACGGAGCGCGGTTTCTGGGGCCAGCGTGTTGAGGGAGGGGCAGGGCGGGGAAGTCCGCAGCGGTCATGAGGAGCCAGCGGGAGGGCGTGGGCTTGGGCCTCAGAGCCATGTCGGCCCCCCAAGCCTCTCTTCCCGTGAGCAGGACCTTATTTGGAAGAAGTCTCTGGAACCGCAATGAAGATGAGCTGCGCTAGATTGGCCAGCACCAAGTCCAGCGTGACCAGAGTCCACGTAAGAGAAACGCGGCACAGACACAGGAGGAGGAGGCCCGGGCAGGCTGTGGAAGGCATCTGCAGGGCAAGGAGCCCCGCGATTGCGAGAGAGCCCCGCGGGACGCTGGGGAGGCCAGGGGTCCTCCCCAGCGCCTCTGAGAAAGCGCAGCCCCGCAGGCACCTTGATTCAAACTTCTGCCTCCAGAACTGCGAGGAGATGCATTTTTGGTGTTTCGCCCTCCCGCCTCCACGCCCCAGTTTTTAGTTTGTTGGGGAGACCACGGGAAATCGAGGCAGAGGGTGCACTGTCTGGCCCCAATTTCTCAGAGCTCAGCACAAAAGCAGATGGGACCTTGCGGTGTGAGCAGAGCACCAAATCTGCCCGCACACAGCCCTTCCCTTCCCTTCCATCCTCTCCCTGGGTGGTGGGGCCTGAGGGGTCCCTCGGGGGGCCTGGTTGCAGGAGAACCCCCACCCAACATCCAAGGAGGCAGAACAGAATGAGCAAAAACCGGGTTTGAGGGGAGAAAGCATCCAGGCCTCTGCCTACCTCGACACCAGCATTCAGGTCCTACTGGGGAAGAAGATGAAGACAGAAGACAGGAAGGAGAGGAGAGGAGCGCTGATGCAGCTTCCGTGTGCACCGTGTCTGTGCTCGGTTCCAACATGGCGGAACCCTCGCTCGGTAATTGGTGGCTGACTGCATAGCACTAGCAATAAATCCACCTGTACCAGCCCGTAAGTCTGCCCAAGGCAGGAGATGATTCTGATTTAGTCATGTCTGCTGTGTGCCTGTGCTCAGACATCAGCCAGCTCAGTGCCAGAACTTTGGAGCTTCTGGACACAGTGACCTGGGTTGCCCACTGTGTGTCTACACAGCCTGGCTTGGGTTTCTCAAGCCAGCCCAGAGACTGTCCAGATGCGCTTGTGCCAGTTTTCTCCAGAGAGGAGAATATCTAACTTCCATCACGTTGCTATCTCTCGCCTTTAAAATTTAATTTGTATAACATTGCTTTAAAAGTCAAATGATGGTCCAACACTCATCATTTGAGACCTTCTTTCAAGCCTCTTGTTTTTGTTTTCCTCACCTATACATTTTAAATTAACATGCTTACACTATGGAGGGTTTTTTTAGTTTACTTATGCTATCAAGATCCCAACACACACACACACACACACACACTTAACAGCTACCACCCTATCCACCATCTTTATAAGTTTCTTACATCACGATCTTTCACCTTATCAATGTTTAGTGTTGACATTATTATGACTCCATAATTATTGCGACTTAGCCACTTTGGGCACTAAGATGACCTTTTATTTATTGTGAAACTCTTTGTTTTTCCTGGAATTAACTATTGCCTCATTTTTTCATATGCTTAATAATTTCTATACTACTGACCATTCCGCCAAATTACTGAGTTCCTGACTTACAATGGCTTGATTTACAGTTTTTCAACTTCATGATGGTGTGAAAATGATATGCATTCATCAGAAGCCATACTTTGAATTTTGAATTAGGTCTTTCACATTCAGTATTCAATAAGTTACAATAGATACTTAATTTTGCACAACTGGAGGTTAGTTAATGTAAGTGTTCTGAGCATGTTTAAGATAGGTGAGGCTAAGCTATGACATTTAGTAGGTTGTATATTACATGCATTTTTGACATAATATTTTCAACATATGATGGACTTATCAGGACATAAACCCATCATATATCAAAGACCTGTGTCTGATGAAGCTGAAAAATGTCTCTCAACAAAATCATGCACAGGAGGTGACTGCTGATTTTTTTTTTTTTTTTTTTGGTCTCATTATAAACCCTCTGGCATTCTCTGTCTTCCTTTGTACCTGGACCAGCCGACTTTGGCCTGTGGTTCCGCAGTCCTCCCAAGAGTTGCCTTCTGCTCCAGTGAGAATCTCTGTATTTTTCTCTGCTGCACTTAGCATAGCCTGTGCCCATGTTGGCTCCATCTTTATAGCTGCTGCTGACTTCCTGTCTGTCTTCCAGTAAGTTCCTAAGAAAGGATGCGTATTTTCCATTTGATTGGTAGTTTGTACAGATACAGAATTTCAGGTAAAACTTGTTTCAGGGTTTTGAAGGCATTGCTCCACTATTTTCATTTTGGGGCTTATTCTTTTGTCTTTGCACATTGCTATACAAGAGTCACTGGCAACAGCCAAGGGTGAGTTCCCAACTCAATCGTGCTGTTAACTGAGAACATAACTCAGGCAAGTCACATAACCTCTTTAGCCCTGACATCCCTCTTCATCTTTAAAATAGAGGGAACAGGAAAGCATTTCCCATGAAATACTCCAGGAAAAAAATAATTGTCAAAAAATTAATGGATACCCAAAACAAGCAAAGATGCTCTATCATTAATCATTCTAGGGATGCAAATTAAAAACAATGAGGTTGTCCTACACACCCATTAAAAGGGCAAAGTCATCACCATTGTTACTTCTCCTCTTTCTCTTCCTCCTCCTCCTTCTCATCATCATCATTTCATTTCATCAAGTGCTGGTGAGGACGGAAAACAAATGAAGTAGAAATCACAGATAAAAATGTAACATGGTGCTTTGGAAAACAGGCTGGCTGTGTCTTATGAAGTTAAATATATACTTGCCGAATGACCTAGTAATTCCAGTCCCAGGTATTATGACCATGTTGTAAAATGTTCTGGAAGCCCTCCCTCCCTGCCTAGAGGAGGCAAGAGGACAAAGCCATGAAGCAGCTATGTCTGCAGGCAAACTAGCCGTTTTAACCCTCCCACTGACGAGCCAGGAGCCAGGTAAAGAAGATGTAAGCAACAGGTCCCAGCCTTTGCCTCCCCGCCGGGCATCTTCATGAAGGGAGAAATGAAACGCCGGAGTTCCTGCCTCTGCACACACACATGCCACCCACCTGTCTGCAGGCCAGAACCACAGGGACCCACAACCCCCTTGCTTACAATTATTACGTCGCGCGTGCCCTGGCTCACTGTGCCTATCTCTGTAAACCAAACTCAGACTCGTGACAGCTGGAGTCGTTCCCACCGAATAAAATCTGTCAGACTGCTGCCTGGATTTTCTTTGCGCATATCTGGCGAACTCTTTGTCTCACTATCATCGAGACTGTTATTGTAGTTAACAGGAGTTACCCAAGAATGAGAACTAGCGTGTGCGCCAAAATCGCGCACGGGTGTGTATATTGGCTTATGCACGATCACCCCAAACCAGAGACAACCCAGATGCTCATCACGCAGAGGGACAAGCACACTGCGTTACATCAGCAGGGAGTGCGTGTTGTATGGGAGCAAAAAGGATTCGAAGCAAAACCCTTTGCGAGTGCTTCGCCCAGCAAAGTGAGGAGATCAGACAAGTCCATAAATGGGAGCAATCAAGTCGGTCCTGTCCTTGATGAGCTCCAGACCTACCGTAACAGTGAGTGAAGACCGGAGCAGGTGCGTCTGAATACAGAACGAAACAGAAAAACACATAGAACAAAACGTCCTGACAGAAGGGAGGAAAATCCGCCACCTCGTCCTTCTGGCAAGAGGCTTATTTCTGAAGGCTGGTGGAAGTGGCCTTGCTCCTTGTGTGCAATAAGCGTAGAGCGGGGCTCATCCCAGGAAGACCGGACTCCTCACCTCTCTCGAGCGGAGGAGGGAGCTCCACCTCCCTACCTTCCGCTTGCTGGCCCTCCCCAGTGGACTCCCTAACGTCCCTCCAGGCCCCTGTCTCAGCCAAGCTGAGATGCGCCTGGAGCCCTGGGAGGAGCCGGCCTCTCGCCCGGGGCTCCTGCGACCTCGGCTGCAGGTGCCTTAGCACTACCCGGATTTGGGGCTGTTGTCCCACCCGTCTCTCCGATGCTTGCCCGTCAGCCCGGAAGGACCAGCGGGCACGGGTGGTGTCCCTGCCGCCTGACACCATCAAGAGCGAGAGGGAGCTGCTTGCGAAGGGACGCAGACGGCTCCACTGCACTGAGAGGCCGAACCCGGCACTGAACAGCTCCCGGCGGCGTCGGGACAGGGCAAGCTGGGGACGGGCAAGCGGCCAGCGGCGGCCGGTCTGGGGCTAGGAGCAGACTGGCAGCAACGGGGACGGGACATTTGTGGGTGACAGATAAGTCCTGGGTCTCGTGTGCGTGAATCGAAGCCCAGAGAGCCGTCCTCCCAACGGCGGGTTCGCCGCACACCCCTTACACCGCCCGGACGTGGCTTTAAAGAGGTGGCGCGTAGCCACGCCCCGAGAGCCCGCGTCCACCTAGCCGCGAGGACTCGCCCTGCAAACCTGCTCCCGCGGACGCGCTTCGGCAGCTCCAAGCCGGAGAACCCCGGGACCCCTCAGCGCAGAGCGCCTGTGCTCCGGGGGCTGGGGCCAGCGCCCTCTCCAGGAGACTCTGGGGGGTGACGGGGGGCCGGCCTCACTGTCAAGCACTGACCCGCCCAGGCATCCGTGAAGGGTCAGGCCAGAAAGCAGCTTCCACAGAGGGGCTGACACTGAGCCCAGGGCTGGCCCCGAGCCTGATGCCAGCAGGGATCCCGCCTTCACCCCGCCTGCGAGGCGCCCACGGGGCAGGCCCCGGGCCCGCCAGGGCACAGTGGGACTCCGAGTTCTGTGGCCCCAGCCTCGGAACAGAGCAGGGCCCGGTCACGTCCGGGTTGCTCCCGGGCCGACGGGGCGATGACCCTGTGGCCAGGGGACCGTCCGGACATCCGGTGGGAAAGTGGGTGCCAGCCCGGCCGGCGTACCCTCCGCGGCTTCCAGGCGCCCCACCCTCCCCGCCGTCCACATGGAGACCGTCCAGCCGCTGCCGGCTCGTCCGCGTGCGGGAGACAGCCAGGCCCTGCAGCCCGGGTCAACACGGTCGCACGTCCCGCCCCGCCCGGCCCGGCGGACCACACGGCCCACTGCCACCCCGTGGAGGCCACGCAGCCTGCGGTCGGCAGCGGGACGCGTTTCAACCAGGGAGGGGGGCCTGGAACTCAGGGTGCCCAGGCCCCCGGGGCAGGGGGCAATGGGGAGCTGCCATGAGCAGGAGAGGAGCCGCGCAGGCTTTGGAGCCGCCGTGTGAGCGAGCTCCTGTGCCCCCCCCCGCGCCCTCTCGTGTCCCCGCGCCCCCCGCACCCCCCGCGAGCCAGCCTGCGGTGTGGAGGGGGCTCGTGTGGCCCACCCAGGGTGTCTTTATTTTGCAAGACAAGTTCCTGGTGAACGCATCTTCCTCCTGAAAATATGCTGGTTTTCAAAATGTGCACACTGTGACCATTTCAAACCCAGGGCCGGTGACCGGTGCTACTGCCTCGCCTGGGCCTGGGGCAGCAGAGTCTGTCGCCTGCGGTGCTCGGCCGAGTCCCATGCGCTCCGGCCGAGGCGCTGAGGCCAGGCCAGGGTCCCGGACAGCCTGGGGCGAGGTGTGTGGGCCCCGCCGCTCACAGCCCCGGCCTCGGCCGCCGGCCGTGCCCGCCTGCCCTCCTCCTGCGCCCGCCACCCACCCCGGGGCCCTCTCTGACTCCGCAGCCGTGAGAAGCTGTCTCCGAGTGGGCGCCGGCTCAGGTCCGGTGGGGCAGCTCTCGGGGCCAGCTACCCAGGCGCTGCCACTCCCCGGCAGAGGGCCGGGGCGGCGGGAGGGGAGGCGCCCAGCCTCCCGGGCCTGCCTGCTGCATGCTTGTGGTTTGTGGCAATAAAACCCGCCCGCCGGGCAGGCGTTACACACAGCTGGCGGCAGTGCCAGCGCCGGTGGCAGGAAGGACGCCTCTTCCTGTCCCCATGCCCCCCGAGGATACCCATGCCACAGCAGGATGCCCACAGCTGTCGGCACAGCGGGTGGCCATGGGCGCCCCGGCTCACCCCTGGCCTGGGGTCTCACCGGGGTGCACGGCTGAGAGAGCAGGCGGGGCTGAGGGGTGCTGGCCCCTTTGTACCTGACCCCTAGCCAGGCTCCGAGCACGTATCCCAGCGGCTGACCTGTGTGAAGCGGTGCGTGCACCGGCAAGTGTGTGTGCTTGTGTCTGCGTGTTGTGTGTCTGCATGCTTGTGCGTCTGTGCGTACCTGTGCATCTGTGCGTGCTTGTGCGTCTACATGCTTGTGCATTTACGTGCTTGTGTCTGCATGCTCGTGTGTCTGCGTGCTTATGCGTCTGTGCATGTTTGTGCACCTGTGTGTGCCTGTGCATCTGTGCATGTTTGTGCATCTGTGCATGCTTGTGCGTCTACATGCTTGTGCGTCTATGTGCTTGTGTCTGCGTGCTCGTGTCTGCGTGCTTGTGTCTGCGTGCTTGTGCGTCTACATGTTTGTGCGTCTATGTGCTTGTGTCTGCGTGCTTGTGCATCTACATGCTTGTGCGTCTATGTGCTTGTGTCTGCGTGCTCGTGTGTCTGCGTGCTCGTGTCTGCGTGCTTGTGCGTCTACATGCTTGTGCGTCTATGTGCTTGTGTCTGTGTGCTCGTGTCTGCGTGCTTGTGCGTCTGTGTGTGCTTGTCTGCGTGCTTGTGTCTGTGCGAGGCGGTTGTGTGCTTGGGCCTTGTGCACACCTGTGTGCATGTCAGCGGTGAGGAAGCGCCACGTGCTCCGGGCCCTGCCCTGTGCTGGTGCCCAGCCGAGCTGCCCACGTGAGGCGCCCAGACGGCGCCCGCCCGTCAGGTCAGCAGAGGTGTCTTTGCGGCGACACCAGCGCACGGAGGCCCACGTGGTGACCGTGCCGGCCCCTGACGGCCCTGCGGGGCCCGACGGCTGGGTGGGCGCGGCGGCCTCGATCCCATTGGCGCCCAGGGACTTAGGCCGGGCCTGACCTAGAGCCGTCTCCCGGGCAGGTCCGGGCCCTCCTGGGGCCCGGGGCAGGGCGCCCCGCGCAGTCCCTGGAGCTGCCCCTCAGCACGGTCCCCACGAGGCGAGGACGCAGCCACGTCTAGCTCTGGAGCGGCGCCAGCTTCGAGACGGCCCGCCGGGGGCGCGCAGGGAGCGGGCAGGCTGGGGCCGCTGGACCCGTGCGCCCTCGCCTCACACGGTGAGCCCACACTGGCCAGCTGGGGCCAGGCGGCCCGCAGGGCAGCGGAAGGGGAGGCCCCTGCACTCACTTAAGTCACAGTCCCGGTCGCAGCCTCGAGCACGTGGCCTTCAGCTCCAGCCCCACCAAACAGCCCCCCAGTCCTGGATCGTGGGGCGGGGGCGCTTGGCCTTGGTCCCGGCCACACCTGTGCCCCCGTCCCTCCTGCACAGTGGGGGGTGCTTTCCTGGGGTGCCCAATTTAGGATTTGGGGAAAAACAGATCTAGGAAAAGCAGGTTTGGGATTTGGGAAAACCAACACAAAGCAGGAAACGCTGTTAGCCTATTCTTTGTTTAACTGGGCAGCCGGGTGTCTAATATCATCTGATAAATGTTCGTTTCCGGCGGGTCGCTGTGAAGTTAAACTTGCACTCCAGAGGAACAAATATCGCGTGGGACAGACCTAAGATAGAAAAGGGTTTGCGGCCCTTCTGGCTGCGCCCTCCGCCCTCCCAGCCCAGCTCCCTGCATCAGGCAGGCCGTGGGGCGCTCCAGGGCGCCCCATCTCCTCGCGACCCTGGCTGGAGCACACTTGAGGAAGAGTGAAAAGCCCGTGCAGACACAGCAGGTCCCGAGCGCGGGCTCCGGGCGGCCGGCGGTGGAGGGCAGCAGCTTCTCGCGGACCTTCCGGGGCTTCGGCTTTTTCCGGCCCGCGAACACTTTGCAGAAGCCGCCTGCACGGCAGCAAACAGTGGCCACAGCGCAAGTCCAGAGGGCAGGTGGGGCCGGAGAGGACTTTAGCAGCCTGGGTGCCGCCCGTAAATCATTAACCTCCGCAGGGCGCCCTCACGGCACGGGCCAGCCCCGCCCTGCTGCCTTCCAGGTTCCTGGGCACCAGCTGGCACCAGCGGCTGCCCCACCCCAGGGCTTCCACCCCCTCGGAGGCTCGGTTCACCTGGGACAGAGGGAACCTGGAGCCCGACCCCCCCATGCCCAGAGGGACCCCACAAGCACCGGACAGCAGGCGGGGCGTGAGCACGTGGCTGCGCGTGGACGGAAGGGGCCAGGACGTCCACTGCCGCCCGTGGCCGACAAGTCCCCCGCCCCCGGGCCTGTGCTCGAGGCGCTGAAGTGTCCGACGCGCTGCGGGTCTCAGCCCGGCCGCTGGGCGGTGGGATGTCCGAGAGGGCCGGCCGGGGCTGTGTGAAAGGAGCTAGAAGAGGCCAGCGGCTGCCCTCCCTCCGCGTGGACGCGTCCTGGGGGACTGCCGAGCCCCGAGGCCCACGGGGAGCCGGGAGCCAGCCCTCGGAGGCCGCCGCAAGTGCTGCTCTGCGCCCGGAGCCGGCAGATCTGCCTTCACGACCAGGGCGTCCCCACCTCGGCGTCGGCCGGGCACTGCCCTCACCGCACGTGCGAGGGCCGGCCGGCTCCCCGAGCTCGGTCAGCGGGCGCACGGCCATGCCGGCTGGCCGACACCTCACCGTGGCGGAGGCGCCATAAACACAGACTTTGCCCCCGAGAGCGCCTCACGCCCCCACCCCGCAGGCTCACAGCCGGGGCACCTGCGGGGTGTCGCCCGCCCGCCCGCCCGCGGGGCTCGGCCCGTCCTGGGGCAGGAGGAAGGCCCAGTCCTGGACACCCAGTGACGCTGTTTGCACGGCCTGTCTGGCCTCCAGCTCCTCCCTCAGGGTGGGGAAGGGCCTGCCAGGGTCACCTACCCCTGACCCCCTGACCGCACCTCAGTCAGGAAGGCCTCCAGGCGGCCTCCCGGCCACGCACCCCACCCCCACCCCGTGGCGGTGCCGTCTCTGGGGCCTGGGGGGCAGCGTCTCCGGTCCCACGTGGGGACGCGTGGAGGCAGCCGGGGCCTGAGCACGTCCTCCACGTACGGCCGGGCGGCCTCCGGAGAAAGTCACAGCACTGGGCGGGGCCGTGCGTGTGCAGCGGGCCGGGGAGGGGAGCCTCTGGCTGTGGGGGAGGGGAGCCTCTCGCCGAGCCCGCATCCAGAATTCACCCCAAGTTTACTCCGCTGCCGGGATGGGGCAGACGCCCTGATGGCAGCGCCCAGGGAGCCATGTCTCCTCCACGCTCCCACCAGAACCTCGGGACCGGCGAACACCCCGGGGGTCTGCTCCACCCTGGCTCCCTCACTCTGGGGGGCCATTGCTGGCCCCCAGGCCAGGGCCTTGGCCACGCAGCCCTGGGCCGGGTGGGGGAGGGGCCGGCGGCCTCTGCAGACAGCCCCCAGGGTCTTCAGAGTCCGGCACCCCAAGTCCTCAGCCAGCGCCCACCGAAGTCACCACCTGCCGCTTGGAGGCGGCTCCCTGCGCCCCTGAAGGCCTGCCCCCGCACCTCCAAAACGGGGCCCTGGAGCCCCAGCACTGGCACCCCCACCCCCGCCTTTCTCCCAGCGCAGACTAGTCAGGGCTGTTCCGACGAGGAGGGGCGCACCCTGGCAAGGGCAAGGCGTGTCCCCGGGGCGCCCCGCTGAGCCCTGGGGTCGGGGTGCCCAGCCACGTCGACTCGTCCTCTGACCAGACTGCAGCCTCGTCAGCAGCCCCAGCCGGGGGTCCTGGCCCGGCACCGCCCCTGGGGGCTCCCTGCCGCGCCCCGACACCTGCGCCCACAGGCTTCCCGGAGCGCGGCGGCCTGCGCCCATCTGGGGCCAGGAGCTGGCGGTGCCGGGAAGTCCAAGGCGCGGTCCGAAGCGGCCGCCCCGTGTCCACGCCACCAGGCACGCCAGCGGGTGCTGCTCACGTCCGCCCAGCTGGCCTCGGCCCGGGAGGCCCCCGCGCCCCCGCTGACACGCAGGGAGTGGGAGCTGGGGCTGCCCGGGCGGCCCGGCGCGCAGGCCCTCCTCGGCCCCGAGCCCTGCACCAGCCCGGCCAAAGGAGGAGCTCAGGGCAGACTGGTGGCCGGCGGCCCCCAGGGACGGGGCGCCAGGCTCTTCCGGGCTGCGTGGAGGGCAGGAGCCGGCCGGGCGGGGCGGGGAGCCCGCGGTGACTTCCTGTGGCAGGTCGCAGCTGGCCTTGGCGAAGGAAGGAAAAATGTGCCCGGGGAAGCAGAAGCGGTTCCTGGGGACTTGGCAGCCGCGGGCCGCGTGGGCGTCTGCCCGGGCCCTCCCTGCCCGCCGCTCAGCACGGAGGCGCCGCACCCCACCTGCCTCAGTCCTCGGGCCGGAGCTGACCGGCCGCAGGACAGGACGCCCGCCCGGCGGCGAGGGGCTCGGCGGGAGCGGGCGGGAGCGGCCGGCCGTGGGCCCCGGAGCCTGCCACCGGGCCTCGGCGGGCGAGGAGCCTCCTGCCACGCCAGCCCGCGGGGCCGCGCTCGGGGCTGGCACGCCCAGTGTTCCGGGAGGGCGTCCGGACGGACGGACGCGCGAGTCCGGGGACTGTGGGTCAGCAGATGGCCCGCCCCGGCAGGGGCCTCACCTGGCCACGCGGAGGACCGCAGAGCAAGACGGAGAGCGGCCCGAGCAGGAAGGGCCGGCCTCAGGCTTGGGCTGCCCACCGGCTCCGCCTCGTTTCCGGCTGCCCGGCTGCCCGGCAGACCGAGACCGTCCAAGCTCTAGCATCTTGAGTCAGCCCCTCAAACTCACCGCCCTGCACACGGCCTCCCTGGCGCCGCTTCTCTGCAGGCTCGGTGTGTGCAGGGCACTGGCCGGGCGGCGCCGGTGAGGGGGCAGCCTGCGCTGGGAGAGCCGGCGGGGGCACCGCGTCCAACTCCCCGGGCCTGTCGGGGCTGACGGCGCCTGCCCAGGGGCTGCTCGGGCCCAGCAGCGGCAGGCCCCGCCGAGACCCCTCCTGCCTGGGCAGCCCCGCCCCGCCGGCCCGGAGCTGCGGCCAGGGTGAGCCGCGCGGCTGAGGATTCAGGACACCCGCCACCCTTGGACCCTGGCGCTCACCTGCCGGTGCGGTGACCCGCCAGCCTCGCACGCCTCGCACGCCCAACAGGCGCCGCGCACTCCCCGGCGGCCATGCATGTCGGTGCGCCCATGCCCCTGGTGCTTTCGCTTGGCCACTTTAGAAGTCCTAGTTCCCGAGGCCCGCCTGGCCCGCCCTGCCACGAGCCGCAGCAGCCAGGGTCACCCGCGCGGCAGCCGGGAGCGTGGCCGGCAGGAGGGCAGGGGGCAGCGGCCAGAAGCCTGGCCCCGGGGCTCAGCCTGCCTGTGGGGATCGGGCCTTTCCAGCCTCTCTGTGGGCGCGTGACCCTGCCTGGCTGACGCAGCGAGGGTCCAGAACCCACTCGCCAGCGACCCCCACACTCCCCTGCCTCGCACCCCACTTCCAGCCAGCACCCCGCCTAGCACCACCAGGGCCCATGCTCCGCCCCGCGCCAGCCCCCTGGGGCCCTGGCCCCCCGGGACCCCGACAGCGGCCACACAGGGACCAACCTCCAGGCCGCGAACCCTAGCGCCTCCCTCGGGGGGCCCCGTCGCACGTGGTCCTCCAGCAGGAAGGGGGACAGGCTGGGGGCCGACCAGCTGCCTCTGGGCTCGGGAGCACCGGTCCCCGCTGAGCCCCCAGGTGTGACTCATGCGACACGAGCAAGCAAGTGACGGGCGCAGACGGGCAGGTGGACGGACGGATGGACGGACGGGCAGGTGCTTTCTCTGGTTTCTTCCTCTCCCATCGCGAGGCGCCGTGACTCACACGCCTCTAAAAGCGACTGAGTAAAGCATGAGAGATGAGCGAGAGCTGGGACAGTGCCGGCGCCCCCGCCACGGCCCTCGTGGGCTGGGGTGGCGTGCACACGCTGGCCGCTGGCCGCGTCAGTTCCCCGGCGAGCCCGCCCCATCTGGAATCGCTGACCGTCTTCCCGGACAGCTGGTGCACACAGCCGCCGCAGCCGCGCACCTCCCCGGCCCACCGCGCCCCTGCCCCACGCAGCGTGCGCCCACCTGCGCAGCGCCCCGCCCCAGCCTGTGCGCGGGTCTGCGTGCCCCCGGTGCGGCCTTCCGCGCCGCCGTGCCCGGAACTTGCCGGCACAGGGGCTGCAGCCGTGGGAGCTGCCCTCCTGACGGCCGCGCGCCAGCCCGCAGGGACGGGCGCTCCCGGGGTCAGCCTGGGCGCCTGTGGAGAGCCCACCGCGAGCCTGAGGGCACGGAACTCCGGGCCGGGAGCCCCGTCCTTGGTCGTGCAGACGCCACCGAGGGCGTCTCGCAGTTCCCAAGGCTTCGGCCAGTTTCCAGGCGTCACGGCTGGGCCAGGCCAGGGTCCGAACAGCAGGCCAAGTGGCCGTCGCGGAGGCCGTCCCAGGCGAGGCTCCCCGCCGTGGCCGTGGGGGCCTAACACGGAAGCAGAAGGCTGCCCGCCGGCCCCGCCCCGCCGGACGCAGGCGGTGCTGCCGGAGAGGGCGCCCACTGCCGCGCATTGCCCACCGCGGGCGGGCGAGCAGCCAGGCTGCCGGGCAGCTGCGGGCCTGGGAGGGCCTCGGCGAGCTCCAGGCCACCTGTCCCGCTCAGAGGCGCGGCCGAGAGCGAGTCAGAGGGCGGGGCGGGAGGAGGGCAGGAGGAGCAGCTTCACTGGGGAAGCCACACCCGTCCCCAGCGCCCGGTAAACAAGGACCAGCCCCGCTCAGGGCTACGGAGAGGGGAGTTTCCAGGCAGCGCCTCCGTCCAGAGCGCGCCTGAGGGCCCTTCGCCCGGACTGGAAGTGCGTGGGCCGCGGTGGACGGCCCTCCTGGCAGCGGCCCCGGGGTCCCTGGGCCCCACACCGCCTGGCACCTTCCTGTGCCCTCACGAAGCCGTAAAGGCTCAGGCCTCGCCCGGGCACGGCCCTGGGGGTAAAGAATACCACGTCCTCAAGGCGAAAGCAGCCTCCGCACCGGCCACTCAGGGCCCTCGGACCAGGGGCCCCTGCAGCGTCTGTCCCCACCCCAACTTCCCAAGCCCCACGGGCTCCTTCCATCAGCAAACAAACAGGTTTGGGCGGCATTTTCGGTGTCTTTCAGGTCAATTTGTCTTTTTTTTTTTTAAAGATTCGTTTATTTACGCACACAAGAGCTGGGGTACAGCCCAGAGGTGCGGGGTGAGGACCCACCAGACACAGAGCGGGAGCAGAGCGGGCGGATGGACTGAAGTCACTGCCGAGGGGGCAGCGGGAGGCAGGAGAGGTCGCTGCGCCCTGTGGGTCCCTCCCTGGCCGGGACCGAACTCGCGCTGCAGCGGCTGCGGGTGCTCCACAGTGCGGCGCTCAGCCCCTGCGCCGCCAGGGAGGCCTTAATGTGTCTTTTAATCAGCTCAGTGAAAATACACACTGCAAAGTCAGACACGCAAGAACGGAACTCTGCCAGCCCTGCGGCGGCCTCCCAGCCCCGCCCAGTCTCTCTTCGGACGTTCGCCCACCGCACTTAAGTGTGTGTGCGCTTTCTGCTTAGCACGTGAGGGGCTCACCTCCAGCCCTGAACGATGGCAGTTCAGCCACACCCACAGCCAGCCGCCCACTGGCACGTCGCCACTCGCAGTGAAATGGCACTCACGCGGACACAGCAGGACGACCAGGTCAGCGCTGCCGAGGCGCCCCTGGCCTGCAGGCGGGGCTGAAGACTGACTTCCAGGCAGGACGAGGCTTTCTTTGGGCAGCTGCAGGGACCAAAGAGGAAGCGCCCCCGCCGTGCGGCCAGACACGCTGCGTGAAGCACGAGTCCCTTCAAACAGCCCACTGAACACAGCAGGGACAGCGGGCGCCTCTCCGGGGCCTAAGGAGGGCGTGGGGACCCGCCTGCGGGACGTGGGCTCTCGGGCCACCGGCCCACCCAGGCAGCTCAGGCAGACGATCCCAGGACGGGGGGAGGGGAGGGGGCTCTGTTACGAGGAGCACCCTCAAAGCCCACCCCTGGGGGAGACACGCAGGTACCCACGGAAACGAGGAGCCCCGGCGCGTCCCCATCAGCCTTTGCCGCGGTGCAGAACAGCGCCGCGCACCCGCAGTGTCCAGTCGTCCCGTCCAGGCGCAGGGCCACGTGGTCCAGGGCCCATGGGTCAGCGAGGCTGGAGGCCGCCGCGGTGGCGTCAGCCCTTGCGCCAGACCCAAGAGGAGGCCGGCCGACTGCAGCAGACCGCAGCTCCACGGCGGGCTGAGACGACAGAGGGGTCCCCGCGGCACGGAGCCCCCGACGGCAATTCAGAACTCGTTTCCAAAGACCCCTGCGACTGCTCCATGCACGGCGTGCCCGGCACCCCGGCGCAGCGGTCCAGAAACCGAAGCTCCCCAGCAACGGCACGTAACTGCCTTATTTTCCTCACCAGCACCCGAAGCCTGCACGATCTCATCCCCTTTGCTAAGCAGGGAGGTAGGTCTGCTCTTATCGTCTACCTCCTGCCCATCTGCAATCGAGTTTCTCTTTCAGAACGCCGACGCCCTGTCAGGTCCAAGCGCACGGGCCCCTCGCCCTGCCGCCAGGCAGCAGCTGAGCCCTGGAGAGAGCAGAAGCGACCCCAGGCTGGTAACACCCGGGAGCCGCGCAGACCAAACCCGAGAGTCAGCGCATCAGCCCAGGCACAGGAGACTCCCACGGCGAAGCCACGCTGCAACAGACGTGCTAAAGACGATCAGAGCTGCAGGCCGGGAACTGAACACAGACGCTATGGGGGGTGCAGGTTCTGAGGGAAGGAAGAGAATGTTGAGACATAAAACACAGTGAACTAAAAGTCTCAGAACAGGCTGGCGTGGGCACAGGAGCCCGCAGCAGCTAGAAGGCACGCCCCCCCCGAGGTCCTGCCGGCGAACACAGCCCGGGCACCAAACCGGGGGTGCTGGGCGGCAGGGCAGGGCTTGAAGGTGAAAAGGGCTCCAAGGCTGCCAGGCCTCGGCAGCGGTGTTGTTCCCATCTTTGACTTCCCCTTTTGTGGCCTACAAGCCTGAAGTCACTGACTCAACACACGCACACACGTGCACACGCACACACGTGCACACGCACACAGCTTCCAGGAGCGCACCCCCCCGCCAATGACGCAGGCCGTGCTTGGGAGGGCAGCGACCGGCCACGCTCTGCCCATCGGTGGACCTCCCGAGGCCTGCGTGCTTGATCCAGGAACATTTCCTCCTTTCTCTCTGGAGCGCCGCTCCTGGGACGTCGGCCCCTGAAATGACGCTCGCTGCTGGAGGCGGCAGGGGAGTCCACTCACCCAGGGTGGCCGCCGGCGGCGCCCAGGGGAGGGCCGGGGCCCAGCCTCTCTGCCGGGAAGGACGCCGCTTGGGTGAGCTGGGCCAGGGCCAGGGCAGCACCGCAGGAAGGCGGGGGCGGGAGAGGCAGAGAAGCCGTCCCAGGTCTCCTGGCCAAGGGGCCTTGCCCAGGGGACACGCCCAGCCGCACGGCCGCCCACTCCCTGACACTCCGCTAGGGTTTGTGCTTTCCCAACGTAGAGCGAAAGGAAAGCCAGAGCTGCGGACACTCGCAGAGACGGCCGCTGTGCGGGCGGGCCCCTCTGGCCGGTCGGTCCCTGCCGCTTCTCGGAAAGGGCCCCGGCGCAGGAAGCCCTGGCCCCTGGCTCCCCAGCGTCAATGCGCCCCCCAAAGGGCACCCGAGCCACCGTAAGTGCCTCGAGCCTCTGGTTTTCAGAAAACAGATCGAGCTCATTCCTAAAAAGTAACCGCACTCACTCGGAAAGAGTCCAGGAGTATTTTGCTTTATTACATCGAGCAGAACCGCTGCCGTCCCCTCGCGCCGCACAGCGGCAAAGGCACGGGCGCCCTGAGACAGCCAGTCCGCGCGGCTTGGCGCCTCCTGCCGAACGGGCGTCCTGCGCAGGTGCACCGGCACGCCAGGGCACTGCCAGCGCCGCGCCCGCCACCGCGTGTCCCCGCGGCCAGAGCTCGGCGCCCGTGACGGTGACAGGCGGGGCGGGGCGGCCCGCGCTCTCGAAACGCAGTGGTCCCACTGGGCCGGTGACCGTGGGGCTTCGGGCGCACCAGTGGGAAGCCGCTCAAGTCACTGCGTGTGGATCTGCGCGCTCCCCGGCCCCAGAACGGTCCCCAAGTCCGCTGCGCAGGGACACCCCACTTGCGGAGAGCGGGGGCCTGAGCCGCCCGTCTATCTGAGGCGCCGTGTTCGCCCGGGGCTGCCCGGGCCACCCGCAGCCGAGGTCCTGCGCGGAGCAGCCGTCCAGCGCCCAGCCCCTCGCTGGCCGGCGCTCGGAGCACTCACCTGAGCCAGAGCCGCAGGGCCTCCCGGGAGCCCGCCGCACAGCCAGGTGAGGCCCCTCAGCCCCCGCCGAGGCCTGAGGGCGGCCTCCGGCGACGTGGACACAGCAGAAGCGGGCAGGAGCGGGCGCTGCCGGGGCTGTGGCCCACGACGACCAGTCCAGGGCAAGCGCGGGTGGAAGAGCTGGCGAGACATGTTCCAGAGCCGGCCTCACCACTTCGCTCGCTCCTCACCGTCCAGCACCTGCCGCTGACCAGGCGCAGGCACGCGCACCGCGGCCACCGCTGGAGAGCGACGCGAGAGGCCCCTGCACTCTCTGACCAGGCGTCCCCTGCCCGCCTGGCCACAGCACCCACAGGGCCGCAGGTCTCCCGCCTCGGGGGCTCACGAGGACCGCGTCAGAGTCCGGGGCGCCACGCGCCGGCGACCCCGTGCCTCTTGACGCCACACGAGGGGCGCACCCAGCCCCCGCGTCCAGACGCCCGGCACGTCGGCGTCGGGCCCCTGACGGCCGCTCGGTCCGGATTCGTCATGTGTTCGCCGGCCTCTGCCAAGGCGCGGGCCGACCGGCGCCTCTGCACCCGCGGGGGCGCGGCAACGGGTAGACACCCGGGCCGGTGCGGGCCAGGCTAGGTCTTGCTTCTGCGGAGCAGCGTGCCGGCCGGGCCCGGGCCGCCCTGGAACTTGAGGCTCTGCATGTTGACGTGGGCGCCGCGTCTGATGAGCGTCTCCACCGCCTTGGCGTGCCGGCCCTGGGCGGCCAGGTGCAGCGCGCTGAGCCCCTGCGCGTCCGCCAGGTCCAGCACATCGGCGCTGGCCAGCTCCTCCACCACCTCTGCGTGCCCGCCAGCTGCAGCCAGGTGCAGCGCCGTCTGGCCCTGGGGCCCGCGGGCCAGCACGTCGGCCTTCTCCTCCACCAGCAGCTTAACGGTGGCCAGGTGTCCGTTCCGGGACGCCAGGTGCAGGGCGGTGCAGCCCTCGGCCGTCAGCGCCTCCCGGCGGGCTCCCCGGTGCAGCAACAGCCGGGCGGTGCTGGTGTGGCCGGTCTCCGCGGCCACGTGCAGGGGCGTCTGCGCCCGCCGGCTGCAGAGGTCGACGTCCGCGTGCAGGTCGAGGAGGACGCGGGCCACGCGGTAGTGGCCCCGCTGGGCGGCCAGGTGCAGAGGCGTGCGCCCGTCCTGCGTCTGCGCGTCCACGCCCACCCCCGGCTGCTTGGCCAGCAGCTTCACGATGGACAGGTGGCCCTGCCAGGCGGCGTAGTGCAGCGGCAGCCAGGCGTCCTTGCCGGGCTGGCGCACGTCCGCGCCGCGCCGCAGCAGCAGCCGCACGACGCCCTCCTGGCCGTGCTGGCAGGCCACGTGCAGCGGCGTGCGGCCCTCGGCGTCCACCTCGTGCACCGAGGCGCTGCGGTCCAGCAGCAGGCGCGTGCTGCTCTCGTCCCCGTTCTGCGCCGCGAAGTGCAGGGCCGTCCACCGGTCCTCGTCAGCGGCGTTCACGCTGACCCTGCGGGCCAGCAGCAGCTCCGCCACGCCGCGCACGCGCTTCTGCACGGCCAGGTGCAGCGGGGTGGCGCCCGCGCCGTCGGCCAGGCCGGGGTCGGCGTTGTTGAGCAGCAGCCACTTCACGCACTCCTCCTGGCCCGCCTCCACCGCCAGGTGCAGCAGGCTGGCGCCGCCCTCCAGCACCAGGCCCACGTCCTGCGGCTGCAGGATCTTCATCAGCCGGCTGGTGTCCCCGCTCACCACTGCCTCCACCAGCTTCCGCTTCTGCACGTCAGTGGTGCCCAGGTCTGCGGGGAGAGGGGCTCAGACCCGCCGCCCTGCCTCTGCTCAGGCTCCCCGCGGCCCGCACCCCCAGCCTGGCCGGGACGCCCCACAGCCCGCAGGCTGTCAGCAGAGACGGGGCTGTGTCCACATGCAGAGGGCACCGGGCCGGCCGTGCGGTCGCCCCCTTTTGTGAACGGCCAAGATAAAAGCCGCCTGGGCACCCACGGGCTGTGGCCAGGGGGAGGATGCGACTGCAGGGACAGCAGTGGCTGCAGGGGAGGGAGGGGGGACTGCAAGGGCACCAGGGCCGGCGGCCAAGGGAACAGCCCCGGGGGCCCCGGACACAGCTCAGCATGGCGGGAGACCCCACTGCCCAGCTGGGGGTGGCGCCCTCTGCACACCCGCCCCGCGCAGGCGCAGCTGGTGGGCTCCCATGCTCCGGGAACTGACCGTGGCCTCAGAGCCAGGTGGTCAGGGGCAGCGGACGGCGACTCTCGGCTCAAGAACAGGCACGGGGGCTCGCTAGCCCCTCCGGACCCCACGCGCCACCGCCCGGCCCAGCGGCCAGGCCCAGGCCTGCTTACCGCTGGCCGGAGGCTCCCGCTCGAAGGACAAGGACAGAGAGCCCCTGGAGGAGAAGGCGGAGTCCACGGAGGACACGCCGGACAGCCGCTTGCCGCTGCCGGAGGACGGCAGCCTGGACTCGGAGGCGCTGCGGCTGAGCTCCTCGGGGCCCTCGAGCACCTGCGGGACGCCGGGGTCCAGCTGGGACAGCAGCGCGGACAGGCTGCAGTCGTCGAAGGTGGGGGCAGAGGCCCGCTTGAGCGGCGTGGACACGGGTGCCTGTGGGGGCAGGGCGGGCTGAGGCGGGAGGCGCCTGGGGCCGCAGCCCACGCCAGGGCGCCCCGCACCCGGCGGCCAGACCAGGAGGGACTGGCCAGAGCCGGGAAGGCCGGCGTGCCGCCCTCCGGCTGGCCGTACGGTGAGTGAGCTCCAGGGGCGGCGGGCGCCAGCTGTGTGCCCGCTCAGTGCTGGCCGGAGGGCCAGTGGGCTGGGCTGGGCCTGCCCCGCTCTGCCGACGCCCGGGCGCCCCTTGGGCTGCGCGGCTGGCTGGGTCTGGGTGGGAACAGGCACAGGGTCCAGCCGCAGGGACAGGACATGAGGCCACCGCAGCTGCACAGGCCCCGGCAGGCGAGGGGCTAGGAGCGACTCCCGGCCCTTCCGACTCCTGCCCACGTCCCGAATCCCATCCCCCTGGGGCCCGGGCCCGGTGCTGATTCACCCCTGCTGGGTGCCCGCCTCCCCTTATCGGGGGCCAGGCAGCTCCCCCAGGCACCTTTGCTCCCTGAGCTGGTGCACACGCCCTTTATGGCCGACAGCCGCAAGCACCCCCGCGCCTCCCAGCCCCCGCCGAGGCCAGCCCGCGCCACGCAGGCGGCGGCCCAAGCTCAGCTCCAGGCCGCCCCTCTGGCCCCTGGCGCACGCCCGTGCTGGGCAGGGGAGCAGCGGGCAGCCCGCCGGCTCACGTGCCCGCCCGCACAGAGCGGCCCCGCGCCAGCAGAGCACCCAGGGCCCAGTCCCGCCCTCATCAAAGGGCGCCCGCCATGGCCGGGCTGCCCGCCATGGCCGGGCTGCCCGCCGCTCCCGCCAGCCGGACGGTGGGTCACGCCACGGCAGCAGGGCCACCTCCGCCGGGCGGGAGTCAGGGAGGGCCTGGGCCATGCCGGCGGAAAGGCGCCCTACCTCGCCCTTGGGCTCCGGCGGACTCCCAGTGTCGGGCTCCGGCGCCTCCCGCACTGCCTCGTCCGGCTTCCCGCACAGGTCCTCGGTCTCAGAGGTGATTTCTGGGGGAGGAAAGCCGCGCGGTCACCGGCGAGCGGCTGCGCAGGACCCCGCCGGGCAGCGTCTGCCAGAGGGCCGGCCAGCCTCTGCCGCTGCACACCTGCCGCCCAGTGCGCAGGCCACAGCTGAGAAAGAGTGTGGCCGCTGCGTGGGCTCGGCGGACGTCCGGGGCGGGGCGCCCGGGGCCTTGTCTGAGGGGCTCACTGGGACCCGGGGGTCCTGGCTGCTCCCGACTCCGGGCCGGACCCGTCTGCAGGGGAGCCAAGCAGCAGGCACAAGTGCAGGTCCCCGCGGAAGCCTCCCGGGGGGCCACCGCCGCCGCGTCCCCCAGACGGACGGGCAGCCCTGCAGTGAGGCGCCCGCACGCCGCCCCGGCCCTCAACGCCACGGCCTCGCCCTCAGGCCGCCCTCCCGAGCACGGGCGTCTGTCCTGGGGCCAGGCGGCCTCCGGCCAGCGCCACAGCCGCCGCCGGGAGAAGGCCGTGCTGTCGCTGGACCGCGGGAGGTGGTCCCGGGCGGGAGGGCGCGTCCGGGCCTGCCCCCGCGCCCGCCCCGCCGGCCAGCTGCTCCCTCCGCCTGGAGGGCCCGTGGCCGCGCTCACCTTGGAAGGAGGGCCGCTCCCGGGGGTCCCCGTGCCAGCAGCGCTGCATGAGGCGCAGGAGGAGGGCGCAGGCGCGCGGCCGGGCTCTGCAGAGAGGGGGCAGCTCCGGCCGGTGCCCCTTCACCACCTTCACCATGATGTGCAGGATGTTCTTCTCGTCTGGGGGGGCGCGAGGGGTGTGAGGGAGCCGGGGAGGGCCGGCTGCTGGGGGTGCCCCGGGGAAGGGCCGGCTGCTGGGGGGGTCTGGGGGGAGGGCCGGCTGCTGGGGGGGTGCCCCGGGGAAGGGCCGGCTGCTGGGGTGGGGGCTCCTAGGGACAGGCCTAGGAGGCGCCTGGGGTGCACCTGCCCGCCCGCCCCCTCGCGGGAGACTACTGCTCCCTTTTGCGGCCGGGCTCTTTAATCCCAGCCTCGCGGCCGGGCCGTCCCCGGGAGGCCCTTCACCTTGCGCTCCTATCAACAGGCAGATCTTCTGGGCATCGAACTCAAAGGGGAACAGGCTCAAAGGAGAGTCTGACGAGACACGTCCCCGGGCGGGGTGCCAAGGGGGCTGCGCGTGCACCTCCCCGAGGCCAGCTGGGTGCTCCCGGGAAGGCGGAAGGCCCCGAGTCCCCGTCCTAGCTCGAGCGCAGGCCCCCCCGGAGCTTCAGGGGTGGCAGCGAGGGCACGGGGCCCCCCAGAGGCAAGCGGAAGACGGGGCCTGTCTCCCCCAAGTTCACAGTGTGGGCGACACCTGTGCTTTCCAGCCTCCGCCACAAGCACAGAGGTGCAGCCGTCCTTCCCCCGGCCCTCTCCGTCCTCCCCCCGACCCCTCTCTATCCTCATCCCCTTCACCCCCCCTCCTCCCCTCAGACTCGGGGGCATGCGACTCTAGGGGGCCACGCTCCCCCTGCACAGTCGAGGCCGAGCTGCACCCCAAACCCCCGTGCCCAGCAGCCACCGGGCCCAGCCCCACACCACGCCCGGGACACGGCAGGGTGCAGCCACCGAGAGGCCCGCGCCCGCCGGCAGCCGCAGCCACACAGCCCGCCCCCTCCCGTCAAGCGTGAGCCTGAGGGCTGCAGCCGCAGGCTGTCCCCGTGGTGGGCGCTGGGGTCTCGGCACAGCTGGCCGCAGGGCCGTGGGCTGGCCGGCACGTCGGACGGCGAACCGCCACGGGCAGACCCCAGACCGGCAGCGCGGGGCTTGCAGGCGGGCACAGGCCTTGAGGGACACGGAGTCCCTAGCGGGCGTGAGGATGGCCCAGGGCAGGCGGGCGATGACCGACCAGCTGAGCCACCGCGCTCCGCGGCCAGGGCAACTCTGGGCCGCGCCTGACCACAGACACAGCGCACGACGCCCGCGCCCACCGCGGCAGCCCCGTCCCATCCCGAAGAGCTGCGGGAGCAGGCCGCGGGGTCGGGGGCCTGGGGCTCTGGCACACCTCCAGGCGGATGGCACGGCCCCACCCCGGGCGGCCCCGGCACCCCCATCGCGGCCGGCCTGAGCCGCGAGGCCCACAGGCCGGAGCCCACCCAGACGCGCCACTCACCTGCAAACGGCTTCTTCTGGGTCAACACGCCCCAGATGACGATGGCGAAGCTGAGAGAGAGAGGGCAGTCAGCGCGGGCTTGGAGGCAGCCCGGGCTGGACAGACGCCATTTCCCTGGCTCTGCCAGCAGCCACACTCCTGGGGGACACCGCCGACCGAACCCCCGCTGAGCACGGGGGTGCCCGGAAACAGGCTGCCCACGGTCTGGGGCCCACCGCCCGCAGGCGCCAGCTCTGGGCTCTGCGCTGACCGGCCCGAGACGCCCCCGAGGTGCGTCGGAGAGGACGTCGGGCAACGGGCGCGCGGCAGACCCACGCCGAGGATGGCGGACGGTGACGGGGCCCTCTGCGCCCCAGCTGGGCGCTGAGCGGAGCAGAACCAGCCGCCGGCGCCAAGACCCCAGCCAGCGTGGCGGGGTGGCCGCCCAAAGCCTCCCGCACGGTGAGGGGAAGCTGCAGGTTCAAAAGTTGAAGCTCTCAGCTCCGGATAAACAAGCGTGTTCTCCGGGCTGCAAGCCGGGGCCTGCGCGGGCACCGTCCGCCGGCTCAGCCAGCTCAGCCGGCGGCGCGGCACAACACCCCCGGAGCGGCCCTGGCACGACACCCCCGGAGCGGCCCTGGCGGGCCTCGTGCCAAGAGGGGCCGAGCGCCCCTGCCCGCTCCGTGCTCCCCAGGCCCGGCAACTCCCGCTCCCCCTCCCGGAAAGGGCGCGCCCAGCGTGGGGCTCGGCTCGGGTAGCAGCCGCTGTGCCGGGCCCCTCTGTCTAGGGAAGGCCAGCGCCAGGCCGGAGCGCCGAGGGGAGGGCGGCGCACGGGCCAGCTGATGTGGCCGCCAGAGACACGGTCTGGCACGGCCACGCCCCCACCGGCGCGAGTGCCCCAGGCCCGGCTGCCCCGCCAGGGCGCCTGGAGGCCCTGGTGCCGGGTGCGGACGCACGCACCTGTAAACGTCGTGCTTGGTGTCGAAGAGCCGGCTCTTCTCGCGGATGCGCTCGGGAGGGAGGTAGGCCACCGTGCCAAATAGCCCGTCCACGCTGAGCTCGTGTGAGTGGGACAGCCCGTGGCACTTGGCCAGGCCGAAATCGGAGATCTGCAAGGACGACAGGACGGGCTCAGGGCTGTCTTGGGGCCTCCCGACTGCCGGCCCGCAAAGGCGGGGTGCATCCCACCCGCAGCAGCCCTGCCCCACACAGGCACACAGCCACGAGGCCAGGGAGGAGGAGCACACTGTGGGGAGGGAGCACAGTCTAGGGGAGAGGGCAGAGACTGGGGGAGGGAGCACACTCCAGGGAGAAGCACACCCCAGGGAGGGAGCACACTCTGGGGAGGAGCACACTCCGGGGAGGAGCACACCGTGGAGGGAGCACAGTCTGGGGGAGGGAGCACACTCCAGGGAGAAGCACACCCCAGGGAGGGAGCACACTCCGGGGAGGAGCACACTCCAGGGAGGAGCACTCCGTGGAGGGAGCACAGTCTGGGGGAGGAGCACACTCCAGGGAGGATCCCACTCTGGGGACGTGCACACTCCTGGGGGGAGCACAGTCCGGGAGGAACTCCCCGGCGAGAGAAGGCAAGAGAGCGTCACTCTCTGCCCGGGGGCAGGGGTCTGCGGGGGAGCAGCCCAGGCCGGCACCAGGGGAGGCCGTGAGAACGCGACCAGCGCGAGGACCAGCCACCCAGCCTCCAGCCGGTGCCGGCCAGGCGGCACGTCCCTCACGGGGAGACACCTCAGCAGCCCTCAAAGCCAGCACAGCACCGGCTCCCGTCCCACGCTCGGCTGCGCCTTCTCCACGGGCAGGGGCGCCCTGAAGGCTCCTCAGACCCACGCCCCTCGCAGGGGCCGGAGCTGTGTCCCAGCCGCCCCGAGCCATGGACGCCAGGGAGACGGGGCGCAGGCCACGGGCCCTCCCCAGCACACCTGGGTTGGGTGCGGATCAGGCCTTCATCCCGGGCTCGCCGTGCCCCAGCGTCACCCCAGCGGAGGGACAGCCGGCGAGGCCTGCCCGCGGGGCCTGTCCCCAGCAGTCACCCCCAGCGACCCGCCCGGCCCCGCAGGCAGCGGCAGGAGAGCGGCACGAGCCGCCCAGCGCGGGGGCAGCGCACAGCGCCCTCGGCAGCGGGGCCGCAACAGAGCCTCCGGTTGCCAGGACGGGGCTGGCCCCCAGCGCTGCCCCTGGCCGCGGCGTGTTCTCGCTCTGCCGTCTGCTGACAGCCACTCCCCGGTGCGCCTGATGGTGGGCGAAGCAGCGCGAGTTCTGGGCAGGCCTCAGACCACGGCCCAAGACGGGCCTCCGCTGCCCTGCCCGGGGCCCGCCCGCCCGCCCGGCTCCCCGGACAAGACCATCGCCGGCACGCCCGGTCCACACGCACACGTGCGCCCGCTGGAGCCGGCGCCCTCGCTCGGGCCTCCGCAGGCCGGCGGAGACCCGCGAAGGGAGGCCGGGCCTCTCCAGACCAGGCCGGGCCCGCTGCCCTCTGACCGGGGCCTGGTCTGGGCGAGCCGGACTGGGCCAGAGCCGAGACTACGCGACCTCGTCATGGACCTGACCTCCATGGCTTCCCGCTGGACCCAGCGTGCACGCTCCCGAAGGCCGCCGCCCTGCTCTCCGCATGTGGGTGCGCCGAGCCCACGGGGGCGGCCCCGACCTCATCTCGTTTCAGGCCCCCACATTAAGGCTTTATCACTCCAAAAGTGGCCAGCCGAGAGCCCCCGGCAGGCTCGCTGCGTCCCCCGGCCGCCTGGGAACCGAGCGCACGGTGAGCACACGGCCGGCCTGCCGGCGTGGGTGACCGACACGCCGGCATCGGAGCCAGGGACGGGCCCTGGGAGCAGTGCACTGCCCCGCCTCCCCAGCTCCCGGGGCTGGACAGGCAGCGTCCCTCCGCTTGCCGTCACGCACCCCCAAATCAGACGCATCACCCCTCCCCCCACCGAGCGACATCGCAGGGGACAAGGCCATCCCCGACAGGACGCCAGGCAGGAGCTGTCCCTGCAGTGTCCACGGTCACACACAGTCCCACACGAATGTCCCACACGTCCGGCCAGCAGAGTGGCCAGGACGGGCAGGCCTGAGCCCAGAGGCACGCGCTGCAGACACACCCGGCGCAGCCAGCACGCTCCCAGGACACTTCAGCCGCCCTCGGCGTGGACGGGCCGTCACGACCTGCCGCCGAGTCCCTCTGCCTCCGCCCAGCAGCCCAGAGTGACTGCTTGGGTTGTGTCCTCCACCGAGCGGCTCCTCGCCCGCCTGGGCCGCCCTCTGCCCTGCGGCAGGAGAGCCTGCACCGACGAGCCCGTCCTCCTGCCAGCCCTCGAGGGCCGCCCGGACACCCCAGCACCCATGCCCACTTGGCCTCCCGCACCACGCACGTGTGGACACCCCATTTGGGCGGCGGTGGAAGGCAGGGGCTCTGGCCGATGCACACGGCGGCCACGGCCTGGACTGTCATGGGCGCGGCCGCCCGAGGGGGCAGCGCGGAGTCTGACCCGGCGCCACGGTCAGCTGGGGCAGCGCCCCTCAGATCTCGGACTTCCTGGACCGTGGAGCGGACCAGTCAGGTGTGGGCTATGAGCTGCCTGGGGCTAGATGGTCCGACCAGCCGCAGGACTGAAAAACGGCCCCATCAGGCTGGTGGGTGGGATCCCGGAAAGCGGAGCCGAGCCAGGGCCTGGGGCGGGAGCCCCGAGGAAGAGGAGCCCGGAGTCGGCGCCAGGCCCCAGGGGAGAGAAAGAAGAAGACGCCCCCAGCAGCCGCACGCCGCGGAGGGAGAGAAGCCGCAGGGCTCTGCAGAGGGGCCTCCGTCCTGCCTGACGTGGCCTGAAGGGCGCCCAGAGGCCCCGGGCCTGGGTCCCAAACAGCTGCTTGTGGTGTCGCCCAACGACTCACAGAGCTGTGACACTGGGTGTCTCTGATGCCACCGCTGGGGGCCAGCAGTGGGCATCCCTACGGCCAGTG
>JAGFMF010011629.1:20859565-20888747 GCA_019455555.1 Galemys pyrenaicus
GCCCAGCACTCCTGGTGACCGGTGTCTCAAAGAGCTGCTTGTTGTTGGTGTCGCCCAACAACCCACAGAGCTGTGACACTGGGTGTCTCTGACGCCGCCGCCGGGGGCCAGCAGTGGGCATCCCTACGGCCAGTGCTGCCCAGCACTCCTGGTGACCGGTGGCGACCACCGCTGACGCTGTCTGGGGAGAGCCGGTCACTGTGGACATGGCAAGCTCTTGTTTCCCTGCCTGTGGGATAGACCCCGGGGTGCCTGTGCCCGAGCCCGGGGCTCTTGCACTTGAACACAGGTGAGTCCACAGACGCAGCCTGTCCTCAGCGGGCACTGTCCTCTCTGGGCTCTAGCCCACAGGCCCCTGCTGCGTGGGTGCTGCACTGCTACAGCCCGTGGTCTGGCTGTGGCCTTTTGGGGGCTCTCTGCGCTCAGAGCCCTCCGCCCCATTCGAGACTCACCCTGAGTCCTGGTTTGGCAGGAGCCAGAAGCCGACCCCACTGGCCACCTGACTCCAAAGACAGAGCAGCCCCGCGGGGCCCGGCGCGCGGAGGGGCCACGCACACGCAGGTGGCAGGGACCTAACGTCGTCAGCGCCTCTTGCTTTGCAGTGGGCAAGTTCTAGATCAGAGGTTTTGTCTCACTCAGAGCCCATGGCCTGTGCCCGGTGAGAACGGATGTCAGCTGGGCAGAGGGCCTGCAGCGAAGCCAGCCACCAGCCAGAGGGTGACCCCAGAAGCCCAGAGCCGCAGGACGGTCACCACGCCCGGCCACCTGACTCTCGCCACCCCGGCCGCGCCAGCAGCAGTGCGCGGCCCCTTCCGGCGACACCGCCGTAAGGACTACTTAAGCTACAGGCCACGGTGAAAGCCATGCCCTAGTGGCCTCAGGCTGGCTTGATGGGGCGCGGAACCGGCTGCAAAGTGGGGGTGCAGGAAGCAGCCGTACAACACCCCTCCTTTTATAGGTGAGGAAAGCAGAGAGCCCGACGCGAGGAGACTGCAGCGTGCACCGGACAGGCCCCCCCAGGCCAGAGGGGTTTAGCATGGCTCTGGCCCCCTCGCCTTCCCGGAGGCTGACTCCCACCCTGCCCTGTGAGTAGGAAGCCCCCAGATGCGTTCCCCAGGTATGGACACCAAGACCGTGCTGGACAGAAGCCAGACACCCAGCTCTAGGGACTGGCCCTGGTTTCCAGGAAAGGACCCCACGCTGTCCTGTTTATGAACTTACCAAACGAGCAACTCAGGGGCCTCTCGCGGGGACAGGATGCCCCACCCTTAGGCCTCTTCCCACCGGCGGCAGCCCCTCTCCTGGAGCACGCCACCGCGGGGATCGGCCGCCCACAGCACCGGGGGCTGCCGCCGGGGGCTGGCCTCTCCCCAACACCTGAGCCTCCTAAGGGGAGCACCCACGTGGACCCTCTTTTTCCAGGCTGCCCAGAATAGAGAGCCAAGCCAGGATCGGGGGTAACCCACGTTCTTACGGGTCCGCTTCCCCGCCTGGGGGTGTTTACAGCAAGCACGATGAGACGGGCGGCTGGAGCTGTGCCTGGGTAGCCTGAGTTCCAGCGCCTTCCCAGGAACAGGCCGCCCCCGCGTCCTGCTCGCCAGCCCCCCGCCCCCGCCCGCAGGCACAGCAGGGCGCACCTTGACGTGGTAGTGGGCGTCCAGCAGGATGTTGGCCGGCTTGAGGTCCAGGTGGAGCAGGGGCGGGGACATGCAGTGCAGGAAGTTCATGCCCACGGCCGTCTCATGCACGATGCGCACCCGCAGGTCCCAGGGCAGCGGCTCCGAGGCCAGCAGCTTCTCCAGCGAGCCCGTCTCCATGAACTCCATGACCAGGCCCACGGGGTCCTGGCAGATGCCGTAGACCGGCAGCACGTACCGGAACTTGGCCATCTCCATCTTCTTGGCCTCCTCCAAGAGCTCCATGCGCTCCCTGGAAAAAAGCGGGGGTGTGAGAGGCGTGCCGCGGGGACCCCCACACCAACAGGGCACCCCAGCGGGGCCGAGCAGCTCGCACGGCTGAGAGACGGCTGGACACACGCGCGGGCCGGGCCAGCCGTGCACACGCAGGGCCCACGCCGAGCAGGGCCCACGCCCGCAGCCCGGGCCAGCCGCTGAGCCCCGTGCGTCTGGAAGGCCGACGCTCACCTCCCCGTGTTCGGTGAGGGAGACACCCAAGGGCGACTAGAAGCCGGCACGGCCCCCACTTAAGACCCTAAGCCCGCCCCATCCGAGCAGGACTCACGCCGCTGCCACGCCCAGTCCAAGCCCGCCGGGAACGGGGCGGCCCGGGGTCGGGCCCAGGCGGTACCGGAGCCCGCTGGCCACCCGGGAACCTGCAGGGGCAGCGTGACCTGAGGTAGGGCCACCTTGCGCCCCCGCATGGGACGGGCGTCAGCGCGAGCTGGAAGGAAGGCTGAGCTCTGTGTGCCCTGCGGAGGACCTTCCTGGGCTAACGAGAGATGGACGCGCACGCGTCCATGTGCCGCTGCAGCTGCGTGCCGAGAGGCCGACAGAGCCCTGAGTGCCGCTGCGGCGGAGGCAGCTCCTCTGAAACGCGCCCTTGAAAAATGGCGGCACCTCTTGGGAATGTCTAAAGTAGGCTAATGGACTTTCTCCCCTCGCCAGTGGTCAGCAAAGACCCTCAGAAGTACTGTTACTACGTTTTCCACCCGACGCTGGAGAAAACAGCCAGAACCCTCGGCTGAGCACCTAGCACACAGCAAGGAACAGCGGAGCCGGCTGCAGACCGGTCTGGCCTGCAACCACGATTGGCCTGGGACCTGCAGGGCCCTGGGAGCCGTGGCTGGGAGCACGGGACTGCCGTTCCCACTGCAGAGGCTGCCCCGAAGGAAGCGCCTTGCGGCGGGTTGCTCAGGGTCCCATGCAAATCTCTTTGAGCGGCAGGGCACTGTCACGGGCGGAGTGCCCCAGGCCTCCGCCGCACGCCTGATCCGCCCTCAAGCCTCGGTCCCTGCGGCACGAGCCCCTCGCACAGGGCCGTACACCTGCCGGCCGAGACCGGCCTCCTCCCTTGGTCTGGTCTGCGAAGCCTCCCGGGCAGCGGCCACCAGCAACGCCGCCCTGCCCCGGGGAGCCGGAGGCCACCGCTTGAAGGGCCCCTGTTGTGCGATCTCTGTGTCCATCGGCGGACCCCGGGGCCGCGTCCACCCTCATCTGCTTCCCACACGAGGACCTGCACAAGCTTCCAGCTCGTCAGGAGTCCGGCCCAGCGGCATGCGGGTCAGCTCTGTGAACCTCGCGGGAAGCGCCGGCACTCAGCCGCAGCCTGGCCCCGCTTCCTGGACACACAGGGCAGCATGGGCTCCCTGGCTCGCGGACACACTGGCCGGGGCCACGTGCAGACCTGGCCGAGCCGAAACACAAGCCTCTGGCCAGCCCCAGCCCGAGGCCCTAGTCACCCCCGGCGCAGCCCGCGGTCTGAGGCCAGGACCCCAGGGCCCTGCCTGCGCTAAGCCGACGGGCCAGAGTCCGGGTCGCTGGGGAGGAGGGCGGCCCCCGGACAGGGCGTGGCCAGGCTCAGCCGTTCTCCCGTGCAGACAGTGACCGGCTTCACGTTTGGAACGTGGGTCCGCACCTAACGAGCCCCTGAAGGAAGCTTCTCGGCTGAGCGCCCCGTGTCTGGAGGGGAGCCCTGAGGCCGGAGCTCACAGAGCGAGGAGCCGCCTGCAGCAGGCGCCTCCTCGCTGTGTCCAGAGGGCCTCCGCACCAAACCCGCGCCTGGGGTCCAGCGTGGGCTGCTCCCACCAGCCCCCGCAGCAGACGGCGCTGTCCCTGCTCGTCCTGTCGCCCCACCTCGGGTCCCCCGGCCAGTCTGCTGCCCACCGCCCCATCGCGGTGTCTGTGCAGAGCAGGCCCCTGGTCTGCGTCCAAGCCAGGGCCGACCTGGCCTTCACCTGGCGGGCGTCACACGCCCACACCACACCTCAGGGCGCTGCGTCCAGGCCAGCTGTCCAGGAGAGCAAGGCCCGCTTCCAGGGACAAGCGGCCCCGGCGGGCCAGGCGTCTGGTTCTCGAGAGGCGGCACAGAAACCTCATCTCCTGGGCCCCCACCGCTCTGAGCCCGAGTCCAGGCGGCCCCCCCCCCGGCCTCCTTCTGCAGGGGACGCCACGGCCGGGCAGCTCCAGCCCTTCCCTATCGCGTTTCCGAGACGGCGCCCGCAACTCGAGGAGGCCGGGGCCCAGGGCGGGCGCCGAGGAGACGCGCCTCTGAGGCCAGCCCCGATCGCCTGTCTGGGTCCTCTCGGGCCTGTTGCTCTGAACTCTCCCTGGGAGCAGCGTGTGGGGTGGCAGGTGCGGGGCTGCCGCAGGCCTGTCCCTCTTGGAGCTGGCCCCTGGGGCCCGGCCCGGCCCCGCCTCGGCTCCAGACCTCGGCTCCGCGTCAGCGTGACTCGGGGGCCGGTGGCCCCTTCTCCTGCGTCGTCACTTCAAAAACATCTCCCGGTCGCCACTGTGGGGGTCGCTCTGCTCGCCAGCAGTAAGGGGCTGCGCCCCCACCCCCAGGCCCCTCCGGCTCTGACGGAGCAGCCCTGGCCCCACGGGAGCTTCTGCCGGAGACGCGAGTCCCACCGTTCGGATGGTCAGGGCCACGTTTCCAGTCGCGGCTGCGGAGAAGCCACGGGGTGCCCTCCCCAAGGCAGACACCCCAAGGAGCCGGGAAGGCATGCTTTCTGGGTGCACCTGCCCCGGAATGGGGAGCGCGGGGCGGGGCTGGCCGGCTGGGAGCAGCAGGCAACAAAGCAGCAAGGGGGCCGGAGGCGCCTCTGGGAGAGGCAGCAGGAAAACGTCGTTGAATCATCTGGGAGCTGGAGCCTCCGCGGCCCCCTCCCGCCGCCAACCGGGCCGTTCCCAGGAGCTGTTCCCAGGAGCCGCGAGGTTCCCACACTGCTATTTTTAAAGCTGACGAGAGCCGGGCTTGTCCGGGTGTCAGCGCTGTCGCTGCAGACCCGGGGTGCGCTCAGGCTCGCCCCGACTAGCTGGGGCCGCGCTGGTGTCTGCGCTGGGCCCGTGCCCGCCGCTCACAGCTGCTCGCCGGGTGGAGCTGGATCGCAGGGCTCTGGGTCACGCGTTCTCACTGCAGGCCACAGCCCCCCAGGCCCTTGACGCCCAGCAAGGGCCGGCCAGGAGCCCCAAGTCCACCAGACAAGCCCCCGGGAGGGAAAAGGCAGACCGCGGGCACCGCCGGGAGCTGCCTGGAGGCCCCTCTGAAGCCTCCTGCGGGCGACTCTCCGCCCTCGGGGTCCCTCTGTGGGCACGCTGGCCCCGGCATGGAAGCACGGGCCCAGGCCTGGACTGTCCACGGAAGCACAGACCCAGGCCTGGACTGTCCAGGAGCCCAGGGCAGGGACCCAGCCCTGCGGGGCTCAGGAGACCTGGCCAGCCTTTGAAGGGACAAGCGGCCTTGGCCAAGGGAACCAGCCGGCCTGTGCACCAGAGGGGCCAGAGAGGTCAGGGGCCCCGGGGAGGGGAGACCCAGGCCCGCCCTCCTCGCAAGGGAAAGGAAGAGCCCCCACTGGTGCGCGAGACTCGGCGGGGACAGGGAGCCCCAGGGAAAGCTGATCCCACTCAGGCAACATCTGGGACGGCGGTGGGGGCTGGGGGCAGCTCACTCAAGAGCGCTGGGCAGCCCGGGTGGGCAGGTCGGGGAAGCCACGACCCGGTGGGGGGAGACGCCCGGGCTCAGCGGCGCCAAACACAGCCGCGCCCGCGGCCCCCAAGGACCCACGCTGGAGGGCCTTCTCCCAGGGCCCAGGGCGGACCTCCTCCCGCCAGGCGCCCGGGCACACGCAGCCCACCGCCGCGCCCCGCCGCTGCAGCAGGAGGCGAGGCGCTTCCGCTGGCGATGCGGCCGCCCAGGACATGCCAGCACCTGCCTGGCGCAGGCAGGGCCGGAGACACCAGTCAGAGGGCAAACACTGCAGCCAGGCGAAGCCGGCTCCTGAGCGACCCGCCTCGAGCAGAGGAACCGCCTCCAACTAGGTCACTGAGGAGGGCCCGGCGCAGTAAATAACAGATTCCGGGGCGCAGGCCTGAGTCAGCGGGGGACATGCTCACCCCGCTCTTCCAAGACGAGAGGCTGGGGCACGACCTCCCCAGGGCACACTCATCCCGCCCAGAAGGCGCCCGCAGACAGTCCCCGGGTGGAGAGTGCCCCCACTGCACCCCAGTCCTGGGTCTGGCCTGAGGATGGAAGCCAGGGCTGTCCAGGGGGCGCTGCCCGTCATCAAAATAGCCACAGCTCCCCTCGCGATGGGGGAAGGTCCCAGGGACCCCCAGGGAGGGGGCGGGGCAGCCCCCCCACCCCAGTCCCAGGTCTTCACAGCCAGACTCTCCTGCCCCGGGGCTCCCGTCCAGGCTCGCAGGGAGGGCTGGCCAGGGCCCACGCATGCTCTCCCCGCGGACCGTCCGCGGGCAGGCGGCACACCAAGCCGGGGGTGCGGAGACAGTTAACCCGGCTTGGGCCCTCTGACCGCTCAGAGCGCAAGGCCGCGGCGCGGAAGGGAGCCCTCTCCCGCTGGAGGCGAGCCGGCTCTGGGGCTCAGCCGACACCCACGCGGCACAGGCCCCCGTGAGGCCCACGGTTCACTGTGCTCCCCGAAGCTTAAACTCAACCCTCAAAGGTGGAGGGGAAAGAGTTGAGGCTCCCGATCCGCTTCCCACCCCACCCCCAGACCACACCCGGGCACCGAGACTGACTGGGCGCCCGTGCCCTCCGCAGTCACCGCCATTGCCCTCCGCGCCCTGCTCCGGGGGCGCAGCAGGTTTCTTGCCCGTAGACAGAGACAGTGGGGTACGGGAGGGCCCGAGGGCACGACCACCACGAGGAGTAAAGCAGGCTCCCCCCAGAGGCTGGGCCTAGACATTAAGTCCCCGCGAACGGGAGAGAGCGGAGGAAGCGCTGGGCAGAACAAGGGCCCTGGCGCCCGGCCCGCCGCGCGGACTTGCAAGCGTGCGCACCGAGGTGGCCGGGCCGGGCCGAGCCCGTGCTTCTGACGGAAATAATTACCGTCTTACACCAATTTGTGCCTCCACGAAAATTACTGAGTAACTGGAGGGGAGACTCAGCAGCTCACAAAGCCCAGAGTCCCACATGCCAATTTCTCTAAGCCGGGCGCAGACCGCAGCGCGCAGGTGGGGCCCGAGCGCCGGACGCACCTCCGAGGTGCAGGGCGAGCTCCGGGCCTGAGCATCCGGGCCGCGCAGGAGCCGCAACCCCGCAGGCACTTTCCCACGCCTCACGCCAACGTGCCCCGCACCCCTCCCCGCCGAGGTCGGCCTTAGGAGCCGGAGCCCGGGGTCCCAGCGAGCACCACTGGGCCCAGCCCTCGCCAAAACAGCCCCCGCATCCCTCCCGCGGGGCAAGCCGCGGACACGGCCGCGGCTCCCGGCCCCGCCCGGCGTTTGGCTCCCCACCCCACCCCCACCGCCGCCCAGCGCTCCGGAGGCGACGCGGGTGGAGAGAGGGCGAACCCCACCACCCANCCCACCCCACCCCCCCCGCCGCCCAGCGCTCCGGAGGCGACGCGGGTGGAGAGAGGGCGAACCCCACCACCCAAGCACCCCCCCCCCGGCCTGCTGCGGCGAGGCTCGGTGCCCCCGCCCCGCCCGAGCCGCTCACCTGTCGTCGACGTGCAGGCTGGGCGAGCACTTGATGGCGAGCCACGTCTTCCAGTGGACGTGGCGCACCTTGTACACCTGCCCGAAGCCGCCCGAGCCGACCTTCTCCCAGCCCGCGAACTCGGACGCGTCGAAGGTGCGCAGCAGCCCCAGGGCCCACGGGCTCGCGCTCTCGCCCTCCATCTCGCAGCTCCGGCCGCCGCCCCGCGCCGCCGCGGCCCAGGAGTGCCCAGGTGCCCAGGTGCGCGCCCCGCCCGGCGACGTCACGTCCGCCGCGCGCCCCGCCCCGCCCCCGCCCCCGCCCCGCCCCCGCCCCGCCCCCGGCGGACGGACCGCGCCGCCGCTTCTCCCGGGGTGCGCGACCCTGGGGGCCGGGCGCCGCGGGCTGGGGGGCGCGCCTGTCCCCACCGTCGCGCAGCCCCCCGCCGCGGCGCGCGCCCGTCGCCGCGCGAGTCCCCGGGGCTGCGCCGGCCGGGCTGCGCCGAGCAGGAGGGTAGCGCCGCCCGGGGTGTCGACCTGGCGGCGAGCGCACCGGTCTGGCGGGGTTCCCGAGGCCCGTGTCCTCCGTGGCCCGCGACGGCGGGGTGCTCTCCGGTGGCAGCACCCCGCGGGGAGCCCCGCGCCCGCGCCGGCCCGGGGCCCCGAACCCCACCCCGCGCCCCTGGCACGCCGCCGCGCTGCTTCTACGCCCGGGTCATTTCTGGGGTCACCGAGCAGAAGCGGCGCCTCTGCTTTACACCCAGGTTTCTCTTCGAAAGTAACTTTTTTTCCTAAAATCGCCCCAAGGACAAACCGAGTCTGCCCCAAAGACAAGGGTCCGAGGCCTTCGCTCCAGAACACCTTTTCCACAGATGGTTTGACAGAGGAGATGTTTTTCCACCTTTAGGGAAAAAAAAAATTCCCAGCCCTGATGAGCTCATCTCTTGGAAAGCTGTCTGGGTCAGAGGTCAGACGTGTAATTTGCACATTTCCACGCCTAAAACCACTCGTTGCTGCACCCGAACTGCAGGAGTGCAGGTTTTTTCTTGGCCAGATGAGGTGACTGGTGGGATAGGCAGGGGGAGAGAAAGGACACAGTGTTGCCTGTGTTTGTGCTACTCACCCCAAAAGGGGAGGCGGGTCCCAGCAGGCTATGGGAGCCTCAAACTTAGCTTCACCGTCTCTGGCACCCCAGAGTCAACACCTGAGCCAGTTTCCACACGGTCTGCACCCCCTGGTCCCTGAAGGGTAAACGGGAATTACCAGGTTTTTCCGCCCTCCCACCACCAGCGTCAGTGACAGACCCCGAGGTCCTGCACGCAGGCCCGATGGCGGCACCTGCGGCGGGTGTTAGCCTGCGAAGGTGGGCGCCCCCGGGCCGAGGCACAGGTGTGTGAGGGCGCGTCGCGGGGCTGCCATGAGCAACAGGAGAGCGGAGAGAGGAGCAGAGGCTGGAGAGCCTAGAGGGAGTGAAGGTTTGTGGGGGCTAGGAGGCCTGCCAGCTTTCTGGCCCCCCAGCCCCACTGCCTGCCGTGAGCCGTTGCCTCACTGTGCGTGATGCAGAAAGCTCAATAACACCCTGAAAAACCACCGAGGCTGCAGGACCCCTCCCGTACGCGTCTGCCCAGATCAGAGAGAACCTGCCACCAGCCCTAGCCCCGCCGCCCCGCCCGCCCCCATGCTGTGCTCCTTGAGGACACCCCAGAACAGCCCCGCTGGTCCCTGCCAGCCCCTCGGGCAGACCAGGCAGCCACATCCTCCCGTCATCTTGGAGTGAAGACTGGCATCCTTGAGCAGGCAGCTGCAAAGTTATTTCAAGCGTGTTTGCAGCAACTGGAAGTAACTTTTAAACGTGGGTTTTAGACACAATCGGAATCTGGGACTCGGCGGGAAATGGGCCCCCATGGGGAGCTGGCAAAGGACAGCAGGTGATCTTTACCTTGCGCAGCTGGGCTGGAGGGGAACAGGTGGGGTGGTGGGGAGCCTTCAAGCCCAGGTCGAAACTGGAGTCCGGTGGGGGGCCCTTCAGGACAGGGGAACTGGGGTTTGCTGGGGGGCACGGCCGTGGCCAAGGAGGCCAGCGGGAGCCACTCAGCAGCATAACGTTCACCAGCACCTGTTAGAGATGATCGGGGCTCCAGCCTGTGAAGATAACTTGAAAGTAAACATAATTATTATGGGGGAAAAAGCCGAATTGACTCAAAAATGAGTCATTCGTGCTGTCTCCGGGTTCACCTCTCTCTGTAGAAGCTGTGGCCTCAGCGTGTGGAGCAGCACAGCAGCTGCTGAGTAACAGCCACGCCAGTCAAGTCATAAAACACGCCGATTTCATTTATTTAATCATCAGCTTGTTTCACTCAACAAGTATTTATAGGGCCGGCTGCAGACTCAGCCCGCAGAGGCCAGTCCCCGGCAGCATGGACACGGACGGGATGGCGGCCGGCGTGGGGCCCTCCTCCAGCGTGGCTGCCTTCCCCACCCGGGCCAGGCGGCCACGGGCAGGCCCAGTCCGCGATGTGCCACAGGAAAGTGAACTCCCTCGCGGCGGCTGTGAGACGGTGTGCCGGACTGGAGGGCAAATGGAAACGTGTCAGCTCCTCCGCCCTCCCGCCGCTGGTGTGATGAGGGACACCTGAGGTGTCCTGCGCGGTGCCCGAGTGGGCGTGCGCGGGTGGGCGCGCCTGGGCTGAGACACCAGCGTGTCAGGGCGGCGTCACGAGGACACCAAGAGAGGCACGAAAGCAGAGCAGCAGCAGAGGCACGGGCGCCCAGAGAGCCCAGAGAGTGAGATGGGCCGGGGGCGAGGAGCCTGCAGCCTCCTGACCCTGGTCCCCCTGCCCCCGCCTGCCGTGGACCTGGTCGCCGCCGATGTCATGATGCAATAAGAGCCTGAAAAAGCCACCAAAGATGCCAGGACCCTCCTGACCCATCTGCTCGGAATCATCGAGAACCTGCTCCGGGCCTTCCTGGCACCACACGGACCCGGGCTTTGGCGGGTCAGGGGGTCAGTGCCCACGGGCCAAAGCAGCCCACCACCCGGCCGTCCGACGGCCAGCCAGTTTCCCTCCTTTCTCTGTCCCGGGACGGGTAAGCCTTCGTGGCTATTCCATCACCCTCTGAGAGAAGCAAAGGTCATTTAGATGTAAAAGACAACTTGCTGAGTCCGACAGAGAAGACTTGGTACTACCTTGAGATACGAGACTCAAGTGTCTAAGGAAAGAGTCTCATTTGCTATGAAAATATCTAACACAAATGTAACAGCAAATCGTGTGACCAAGATTCAGAATGAACACGGTAGCAAAGTCACAAACAAAGAGAATGTTTCATCCATTGTACGTCTTCAAAAAGTTAACTCCCAACACGCCGCTTACGTGTGCAGTTACGAATAGGACGGTTGAAAGCATTTGTGTTAGTTCTAAAAGAGCCGATCCTGCCAGCTATTAAATAAGACCAAGTGCACAGTAAATTGCACTTTTCATCTTAATGATGGAAGCGACATTTTTAATAAACAGAAACTTTATCTACACTTTGATGAACAGTCACATGCTGTTAAGTGACGCAACCAGTAGTTTATATTAACGAAAACGTTTCATCGGAGGAAGGAGTGCACTTTGAATACATTTTAGGGGCCACCCTGATGGGGCAATGGGTTAAGCAACGCACTATGAAGCAAACCGCAGCCACTGCAGCACGAGTTCGATTCCTGCCTTCAGCCAGGGAGGGGACCCACAGGGCGCAGCAGACCTCTCCTGCATTGCCTGTCACTCCCCTCAGCAGTGTGCTTCAGTCCATCTGCCTGTTCTGCTCCCGGCTCTGTCTCTGGTGAATCCTCTCAACCCCCAAACCTCTGACCTGTACCCCAGTTCTTGTGTGCACAAATAAATATATCTTTTAAAATAAATAAATAAATACATTTTAGGTAAACTAAAGTGGACCCATGTAAAGAAAACCACCACTGCTCCATTTGCGGCAGGAACAGAACTTTCTCTGCTGAGATCCTGCCTTTATTCACTCAGAAAAGGTGACTTGGAGGACAGGGCACCCAAGGGCCCATCCTGACCCTGGCGTCACCCCCAGCCCCCGTGCAGCCCCCCACAGCTGGTGTGAACACAAAGGCCCAGGAAGGCGGCTGTTTGCAGGGCCTGAGTGCAGCTGGGGGCGGGCAGGCGCCCAGGGCAAGGTGCAGAGAAGCTTGGGTTTGAAAACCCAGCTGGAGACATGCTCCAGCAGGTGCCGACCCCGGGGCCGAGCTCCAGATAACACTTGGTGAGCTGGGTTTGGAACTTTCCATAGTTCGGACCCACGGGGCTGGTAGGCCTCAATTTGCACCCTGCCCTGCCTAGAAAATCTGCACAGGCCCACCCCCACCCAATGGCTCTCGCTTCCTAAAGCTTGCGCTGGAACTCCGCACCCACACCAGGTCCACCCAAGTCCCCGCTGCTCCCACCTGCCTCACCGCGGCCCACTCAGCCTGCAGCCCGAGCTGCTGGCCACCCGAGCTGGAGATGGCCGGCCCCGCCGCCAGGCCTGCAGCTCCGCCGCCCGCCCGGCTGGGGGCCACAGGGCCTTTGCACGAGCTGCGGTGCTGTCGGGAGGCTCAGCTCAGCCGAGGCGGGTTACTCCCACTCGGCCGTGAGTGTCTCCCTTCGCCCCCCACCCAGGCCCAGTCACATTCCTCTGCACAAGCTCACAGCGTCGGCTAGATGTGTCACTGTTTAGGGGGGCTGCTGAGGAACACCGGCTTCCCCCAGCTTAGGCCCGGGCCAGGGCAGCTTCTGCCCTGTGGTGGAGACGCTGCAAGACCCTGCCCCTGCCACCGGGTCCACTGCGACCACCTCCCCCCAGCCACGCACCTCCACACGGGCCCTCAGCCTCGGGTACCCCGCGCCTCCGCCCTCGCGCTGCGCTCCCGGCCTCCTCGGATGCCCCCCCGAGGCGCGCTTTCTGTTCAAGGTCCCCCTCAGAGTGGCAGCCTCCCGTGACCGCCTCAAACAGTGACCGCCTCAAACAGCACCACCCGCCCCAACTGCCCTTGGGCCCCGGGGAGCCCCTGGAGACCCGGCCCGGGGCCCTGGCGCTGCCCACGCGCGGCCCGGCGGAGATGTCTCCAGAGCGCCCCCGGCGGCGCCCCGCGGCACAGCACGCGGGGGAAGCTGCACAGGCTCAGCGCGGGATTACGCGGAGCAGCCATCGTGGCCCAGGTGCGCCTCTGAAAGAGCGAAGCACTGGCAGTAAAACCGAGATCTGCGATAAATGCTCCCGGCGGCACAACTCACCCCGGCAAAAAGCTTCAACGGCGCACGTCCGTGAGCGGTGTGAGCAAAGCTCAGCCTGCAGATAGGTGGATCCACTGAAACCCACTGCTGAGGGGGCAGCGGGAGGCAGGAGAGGCCTGCTGCGCCCGGTGGGGCCCTCCCTGGCCTGCTGCGCCCCGTGGGGCCCTCCTTGGCCAGGGATCGAACTGGCACTGCTGTGCGGCAGATGCTTAACAGGGCGGTGCTTGACCTGCTGCGCCATGGGGAGGCCCCAAGACTGAGTTTTAAGCAAGCTTCTCAGACCCGGGAATCAGGGGGGCCTGGGCCTCGCTGGGGAGGGTGCTGGTCGAAGGCAGGGGTGTGCATTTCCTGGCTTGGCAGTTCCGGGGGTTTCTGATAGATTTTCCGGCTCCCTGGAACTTCAAGGACCCTGCAGCAGCCCTGCCTCTGGCCCTGCCTCAGGCCATGCAGAGTCTGGGAACCGAGCCCTGACTCCAGCTGTGCTGGGCAGCTCCTCTGCAAAGCCCGGACCTGAACCTGTGCAGGACACCCACCTGCGTTCCTGGCCTTCCCTTCCTGCGGTGACAGCCTCTCCTCCCAACACTGCCAAAAGCGTCCCCCGGTTCCTGGAAGGCGGCGTCTCTGTGCTCTCGGCTCTGGGCTGGGGCGTAGGCTGCTGTTGCTGCGAGGGCTGCTGGGCCAGCACCAGCGCCCAGCTCATCTGGAGGGTGCCTGGGCCTGAGGGTGGAGGAGGGAGGAGACGCCTGTCCTGCACGACCCAGGGCATGGCGGGGAGTCGGGCGCCCACTCTCTCCGGCACCCACCTCGCCTCCGTGCCTCAGGACCCTGCCTCTGGGGTGGGAACCTGAGCCTCGAGAACCGTCTCTGACTCAGTGCCGCGGATGGGGGACCTGCCCTTTCTAGGCCCACTCCAGGGCCACGTGTTGTGTGAGAGGCGCCTGGGAACACGGCGAGAGGGGTGAGCAGTGGGCAGTGACCCGAGGGCTTTAAAACAACCCAGGGGCCTCCCTGGTGGCGCAGCGGGTGGAGCACCGCACTGTGAAGCATCCGCGGCACAGCAGCGTGAGTTAGACCCCCGGCCAGGGAGGGACCCCCAGGGCGCCGCAGACCTCTCCTGTCCCTGCTGCTCCCTCAGCATGTGTCTCAGTCCATCGGCCTGCTCTGCGCCCCGCTCTGTCTCTGGTGACTCCTCTCACCCCCACCTCTGGCCTGTGCCCAGCTCTTGTGTGCACAAATAATAAATAAATATTTAAAAATACATAAGTAAATAAGTGAATGAATAAAATAACCCAGGGCTGGTGGGCGAGGGCGGGGCCGGGGTCCTGGCACGTCGGGGCACCCGTGGAGCCGTCCTCCCCTGGTGGGGCCGCGCGTGCAGCGACCACCAGGTCACCGCCTGGGTCCTGGGTGAGGCTGGTGCTAGGCGGGCTGGCCAGCGGGGTGGCACAGCACAGCCACAGGCCCGTCAGCCGCTCGGGGGCTGTGCCAGGCCGGGCTGAGCTGAGCGGCAGCTCAGCGGGCCCAGGACCGCGACTTCTCAGGCTGGGGAGGGCCTGGCTGGTTAAGGCGCTGGACAGCTGGTGCCCCGCCTGGAGTGCACACTCTGGGCTGTGACGGCCGCCCCTGCCCCGGAGCTCCAGACGACGCACCAGCGGAGCTGGCCTGTCCTTGGGGCCCATGGGCGGCCGAGTCGGCGACTGGGGCGTGAGACTGGCGGTGCTTGGTGCCCACCTCACAGGCCCTTCCCGGAGGCCAGCAGAGCGGGCGGGGCAACTCAGTCCGTCCCTGAGAGGCATGCTAGCCGTCTTGCCGGGCCTTGAAGTTGGCGTTGCCTGTGGGGTCCTCAAAGATGTTCTGGTAGAACTGAGGCTACTAGAGAAAGAGGGGTGGGGGGTGCAGCCGGGTGGCCCAGTGGGCTCTCGTGGCGATACTAGGGCTTCGGTGTCAGGTGTGGCGTGGGAGCAGACATGTGGGTGACCTGAGGGGTGACCTGCTCCCCTAAATCATACTAAATAGGGTTGGGGCCCTCCCTGGTGGCACAGTGGGTTAAGCAACACACTATGGGGCAAACCGCAGCCACTGTAGCACGAGTTCGATCCCTGCCGCCGGCCAGGGAGGGACCCACAGGGTGCAGCAGACCTCTCCTGCCTCCCGCTGCGCCCTCAGCAGTGTGTTTCAGTGGATCCGCCTGCTCTGCCCCCCCACCCCTCTGTCTCTGGTGACTCCTCTCACCTCTGCGCCTCCGGCCTGCACCCCAGTTTGTGTGTGCATAAATAAATAAATAAATCTTATAAAAAATGGTCCATACACTGTGCCCCACCCCAAATAAAGGCAATGAACCTGCGGACGTGAAAAGAGGGGCGGCCAAGGGACAGAAAGGAGAAGCAGCAGCCCTGGGCCTCTGCGGGGCTGCTAAGTGGGGCTGGGCTCAGTGAGAGGGTTCAGCTGTCCCTGCCCTTGCAGCCCCTTCCCCCCTTCCCCCCTTCCCGTGAGTCACAGCGGCCCCAGGCCAGTGGGTCTCCTATCTCCGCTAGGATCAGACCTGCCAGCCAAGACTTTTCTCCCCGAGGTGTCTGTTTGGAAAGGAATTCTCCCAGGTTCTGTTTCTCACACACACCCTGAAGGCTTTGCCAAATTCTCCAAGGTGGTTTCCCGGGGCGGCCACTCGCCCCCTGGGGGCTGTGCTGTGAACTGCAGCCGAGCCTGGGAATCAGGAGGATGCAGGGGGTGGGGCAGCCCCAGGGGTGCGCCAGTCATTCACTCGGCAAACCCACGGTGCACCGGCTCTGCGCTGGGAACTGTCAGGGACAGTGGCCTGAGCTCTGGCCCCCCAGTGTCTCAGGGGGCCTCCACCCAGCCAGGGAACGGCTGGGGAAAAGGCAGCTTGGGGTGCAGGGTCTGCCCCACCTGTCGCAGGTGACTGGGCCTCTGGCCTCAGTTCCTCCCGCTGCAGAACGAGGAATGTGAAACTCGGGGGCCTCCCTCACGGGCCCTGGCACCATGAGTGAGCCGTCCGTGGAGCAGGCCCACACGTCCCACACCTGGGGGCCCTCGTGGGCCGTCTCCCCAAAAGGTCACCCAGGCCCCTCCCCCAGGTCCCCCTGGGCGGCGGTTCCGAAAAGGGGGTGTTGAAGGCAGGGGCCGGCGGCATCAAGGTCAACTGGTGCCAGATAGCCGCTTCCAAGATGGAACAGCAACCGAGCCAACAGGGGCCCCCAACCGCAGGGCCACAGGTGACTCGCGGACATCTCCACCGCGCCCCAGCCCTGCAGAGAGGGGGCGTATAAAGACCCCCAGCCTGCACGTCGGCACGACTTTCCCAGACCCCCTGCTCAGGATCTGTGAACCTCGCCGGGAGCGCAATAAAGCCTTTCTCTCTTACTTTCTCTCCTTCTCACTTCTGCCTCTGTGCTGCAGTCTACCCGCTGACCTTTCACCTGTCAGGCCCCAGCGTGCGACACGCACTATCGCATCACAGTCACAGCGCGCACCACAGCAGCCACAGTGGCCCCCAAATTCCAACGGCCTGGGGGTGTCACGGTGCAGCCTCAGCTACTGAGAGAAGTCGTGGGTGCCCCAAGAGGCCCCTGGATGGCGGTGGCAGCAAGACGGAGAAGTGAGGAGAAAAGCACGCACCCACGATGGGCACACAGCAACGAAGTCCCGGGGCGCACCTGTCACATCAGGCCCCCCGTGACACGCGCCTGTCTATACAACGGAAGAGAAAGTGACGAGTGTCTCTGTTAAAATATGATACCACCTGTAGGAGCAAACCACGGGCCCACCTGAATCTGCACCGGTGGGCACAGTTGACGTCCACAGCTGTACAAAGCAGTGCTATACAGCTCTGAAAAGGGGTGCCAGTCCCTGCCCATGGCTCTGGGGAGCCCACAGAGCCCTCTCTGTGAGCAGAGCAAGGTGACAGGTGGGGGGCAGCAGCTCCCCAGCTCTCTACCTGTGAGAAAGTGGAAGTTAAGCTCTTAAACTCGCAAGCAAAATATTGGCACCAAATAATCAGCAAAAATAATAACAATGGATGATGCAAAAACTGGGGTGTTTATTCATCAAAATGTCCACACACGCATCCGCCTGCTCCACGCTTCCCAGGACTGTGTGCGGAACGTGGGCGTGAATGTGAAACGGTGTGCGGATGGGTGTGTGCGTGTGTGCACACGTGCGCGCGTGTGTGCACAGCTGAACCTAACCCGAGGGGCCCACTCGGCCCCAGCCCAAAGCGCTGCCTGCCAGATGCGCCCCCAGCCACGGATGCCTGTGGGAGAGCCCTGTGTCCTATAGACGGAGCCCGGGACCCAGGGAAGGGGGGGAGGCTTCTGGTCCCCCCCAGAGCCGAGTGAGCGCAGAGCCCCAGGAAAGGGCAACGGGAGAAAGCCTGGGGCGGAGGGGGGGGTCCACCACAGACCCTCACGTGACTGCGAGGTGCCGAAGCCCCGTGTGAGGCTAGAACAGAAGGGGCAGGACGACCCAGGCGAGAGCCAGAGGGAACAGGGAAAGGGCTCCTGCCGGCCAGCGACAAAGAGAATAAAATCAAGGGGCCATGCCCGGGAACCATGAAAAAGGCAGAGCGATGAGAGGGAACAGGGAGCAAAGGAGGCGAACGAGGAGGCCACTTGCTCGCATGAGCTGTGGCAGCAGGGGAGGGCTGGCCAAGACCGCCCGCGGCGCAGACTCACACGGCTTAGACCAAGACTTCGCTTCCCTGCCGACTTGCAGAAAGGCGTCTGTTTAACGCTAGAAGGGACCGACGGCGTTCTCCAGAGGAGCAGAGCCCCCCCCACATGTGCACACACGCACACAGCGTTCTCCAAAGGAGCAGAGCCCCCCCAAGCACGTACACGCACACACACACACACAGGGTGTGGGCAGCACACAGGGCCCGCGGGTTCACACGCGTCTGCACAGGGACAGGTGTGTGGCCCAGACACAGATGCATGCACGCGGGCACACAAGTCTGCACACAGACACACACGTCAGGTGCACACTCACGCCCACACCTTAATAGTCGGCAGGTTCAGCCCTCGAGCCGTTCCAGACTGACAGAAAATGACACAGAAAAGCGAGGACTCCCAGGGGGCCCCTCCCCTGCACCCAGCCAGGGCTCCCTCATGCGCAGGGGGCCCTTGCCAGGCACATTCCTGTGTCACCGGCCAGCCACAGCCTGTGGTCAACTGCACGTTTCAAATCAGCAACTGTCCTCGCTCCAGTCGTCTGTTCTGGGCATTCGGGCTGATTCCAAGTCTTGCCTGTTATAAATAATGCTGCGACAAACCTAGGGATGCAGGTGTTCTTTTGAATGAACGTTTTTGTGTCCTTTGGATTGTATACACGATGGAATAGTATTCAGCAGTCAAAAAAGATAAACTAGAGACACTCGCAGGAACACAGATGGAGCCAGAAGGGATGCTGCTCAGTGAATAAATCAGAAAGAAAAGAAAAAACACCGGATGGGCTCACTTATAGGAGGGTTATAGGAGAACGAGAAAAAACAATAATTACATCAACAACACAACCACAACTAAACAAAACAAAAATAGACAACTACACATCAGAGACATGAGGGAGGGGCTGGGGCCCGGGTGGGACGGAAGAGCAGGGGTGAGCTGGTGGTGGGAATTCTGAGGGGCCTACACCTGGAAAAGAAAGCAGGCATTGTAAGGAAAATTAATGAATTCATAAAAAAAAAACACATTGGCATTTAAAAAAATACAAGTGGCAAATAAACAGTCTGGCAAATAAGTGAAACTGAAATAAAAACCAGTGACTTTTCTGAATCTCTCATTGCCCCACTTTTAAGCTCGTCGCGTTCTCTGTGCACATGGGCAGCTGGTGGTCCCCTGGCCCCGGCCGGTGCCCAGGGGGGCAGAGGCGAGCATCAAGGGGCGCACCTGGTAGACATTGTCAGGGGGCACCTGCAGGAGTCGGGGTGCACACCGGAGCCCCGCTGCCCCCTCCTGGGGTGCAGGAGAGAGGCCCCCTCGGCCCAGCCCTGTGCCCCAGCAAGGCGTCTGCAGGCCTGAATCCAGGCGCACATCGCAGAGAGGCTGGGGACTCACCCGGCCCGGGTCTGCGTGACTCCGCCTGTGTCGCAGAAGCGGCGGGTGGGGTATTCCCACGAGCCCGGGGCTCCGCGGGCAGCAGGCCCCGCCGCCACCACCGCCGTGCTTCTACCTTGGACGTCCGCGCTCTGGGTCGGAAACTAACCCTCTGCAAGCAGCTGCGGGTACCTGGACGACTGTTCTGGCCTCACCGGGGTCACAGCACAGGGGCCAGGTGAGCCCAGCTCCGCCCACGGCCGGTAGTGGGGAAGAGGGTCACCAGGAGAGAAGGCAGCACCGCCATGACCCAGGGGCCTGCACCCCAGGACTGAGTCTCAGCGGGGCAGGGTGAGCCGCGGCCCTCCCAGCGGCCTTCGGGTGTCCTGGCAGTGGCCTGGAGGCCAGGGCAGGAGGCCCAGCGCAGGCCAAGGCGTGGCTGCAGAGGCCCCACCTCCACGGGCTCGGGCGGCGAGGGAGGATGCAGCTCCAGAGGATGCTGCTCCTCGGCCGAGAGGAGCCTGAGATGAACCGCTGGTGACGCCTGGGCGACAAGGCAACCCCGTGTGCAAGTCCTTCCGACGAGGAAATGACCGTCCCAGCGGCATCACAGCCCTGTCTGCAGGGGCCTCTGTCCACCTTAGAAGGGAGGGCGGCGGGCAGGGGAGAGGGACTCCCGTGGCGGGAGGGGCCTGAGCGCGCTCCTGGCAGGGCGGGGCCAGGGGCTGCTCGGTGCAGGGCCCGGCCTGGGCTGTGCGGTCCACTTCAGTGTCCACTTCAGTCTGCGCAGACCTGAGGCGCCGCTGGGCTCTGGGCGACAGCCACGGCCAAGTTCCCCACCCCTAGATTAACTTTTTTTTTTTCCAATTACAGGGGCCCCCCTGGTGTCGGGAGGCTGTCTTGTTTTTTAAAAGGTTTCCTTTTATGCATAAAAGAACTCGGGGTTTGTGGGTGGTGAGAGAGGATTCACCAAAGTGGGGAGCAGAACAGGCGGGGAGACAGAAAGGAGAGGTCCACTGTGCCACGTGGTCAGCTCCTGGCCGGGGATCGTGCTGTTGCCGGGGTGGAGAGCTGGACAGCGCTGAGACTGAGGGCCTGCTGCTGACCGTGCGAGGTAGAAGGTAGGCCTGTCCGCCATGGCCCGCTCAGAGCGGCGGGCTTCGGGGCAGAAGTCAGCTGTGAGTGCGCCGCCCTCCAGAGATGGCATCCCTCTGGCAGGACGACCCGCCCCGAGAGGCCTGAGGCTGAGCTGGACAGCAGCTACGGTTGTTGCTTATGCTGCTAGCATGGCGGAGCTGCAGCCGCGCTGAGCCAATCGGTCAGTATCAGGTTTATGAGTGTTGAGCGGCCGGCCTCTGCCAGGCACTTCATCTACGAGACGCCAGTGCAGCCCCAGTAAGTCCTGCCAAACCATCAGACACACCTGGCCAGGTGCCCGTCACTGGGACGCACGGGGCTGTGTCCAGAGGCACTTGGAGTCCACGGGGAGTGTCGGGGTCGCTGGGCCTCGGCCAGGGCCCTCGCAGGCTCAGGGCGGAAAACAGACTGCGAACAATGGGGTGGGAGGGCGGCTCTTTGGGGGCTGCCGGCTGGAAACAAGTGGGGAGCAGGCATGGGGATGGGCCGCTCCGAAGCCCCGGGGTGGACACGCAGGCGGGGGGAGCCCGGCTGCTGTTTGTGGGCAGCGGCACTGAGGGGCCACGGGGCTCGGGCAGGGCCTTGCGCCCCTCTGGACAGGGGGCTGGGGGTCAGGGGGCCAGGGCCCGCTCCGTGGTGCAGAACCGAAGTTGCTGTGCAGACTGCAGCCCGACAGCCCCAGCAAAGCGGGTGCTCAGCCGGTAAAATCAGGGGCCACTCCAGACATCCACCGAAGGCAGCGCCTCACTCAGGCCCCCTCTCTGGTCCTTGTCCTTTCTGGGTTCGTGCTCTTGGCTGGCTTTGCAAAAGACGCTAGTTCACCTTCCTGGCTGCCCTGTTTACCCTCCGTGAAAGCTCCTGGTTCTTGTGGGAACCTTCCAGCCACTCTTGGGGTGGCCTGCAGGGGTTCCAGTTCTCCCAACACCCCGGGCCGGACTTGGGGACAGGCAGGGACAGAGGCCAGCAACTGAGACACACAAGTCACAGCACCTTTATTTGTGGTCATACAAACAGGTGGGACACGAACACACCCCGCTTCTCAGGTCTGGATGCCTCCCCACATCCCAAGGAAGTCACGGATGCCACTCCCAGCCTTTGTTTCGTAGGGACGAGGAACAGACGCTGAACGCGAAGCTTGGAGCCCCGAGTGGGAAAATGAGGGCAGTTGACTCTGCCTCCCCTGCCCGACGTGCCGCCGTGGGGAGCCAGGGGGGGGCCTGGCGGGGAGGCGGGGCCGGTCCCGCTGCGCCTGGGCACAGCCCACCCGGCCAGGCCTGCAGGCCTCACGCCACTGTGGCCCAAGACCCCACACTGGATGGACTCACAGGCCAGAGTCGATGCTCACGATTTACCGACTGGGTGACCGAGACGAGGCCAGGCTTGGCGGCCACAGGCCTGCTGCCACCACCCACGGACAGCGCCGCGGCCGGGCCCAGTCGCCGAGACCGCCTGTCCACAGGAGCCACCGCGCAGGCGCGCCCCTCCGGCTCCGTTCCCTTCGCGCACACACAGCTACTGGGCCCGGCAGCCAGAGCCCACTCCGCCTGAGGGGCCGAGCTCGGCCGGCGGGGGAGGGCGGGCGCCGTTCCCACCAGACAGGAGCCAGAGGCCCGCTTCCAACGGCCGGGCCGGGGCGCGGGCCACCGGCTCAGGGCCTCTGAAAACGCGAGGCCCTCCTCTAGGCACGAGAACGTCTGTAAAAAAATAAAACTGTGATTTAAAGGCCTTTGTTTCGTAGGGACGCTGAACGCTAGCAGGCGCTGGCCGCATGGCGAACTTCCCGTGGTCTTTGCCCTCGATGCCGCGGATGCAAGAAGAAATTGTCAGCGACCTTTAAAAAAATAATCTTAGGGACCCGGGCCTCCTGGCGGCGCCTGGACCTCTGACGTACGGAGACGGTACTTGAGAAAATATGTTCCCCCGGCCCAAGTTCTCTCAGTGAAAACTATAACGTATAAAGCAGTTAATTATATACATAAATAACATAAAAATAATTATCATAAATAAAAGTCAAAGTCTCCCACTGGGAGCTCTGCTGCCGGGCGGGGTGCGGGCTGGGCTGCGGGCGCAGGCGACACAGGCCCCAGCCTCGGTCCTCGCGGGAAGCGCAGAGGGGCCGCCTCGGGCCTCCGGGCCACGCCTCGTTCAGGCTCCGGCTCACTGCCAGCGTCTCTTCGAGATGCTCTCCCAGACCAAGGCCTGGGGCTAAGTGGCCGAGGACAAAATAAGGCAAACGCCGCGCTCTGGACGGCGCCGAGACCAGAGCACGTCTGCCCGCGCCACGCTCTGCCTGCTGTGCCGGCCCGGGCCGGGCAGCCATGTCGCCAGCGCCCTGGCTCGCTCCTGCCTCCCACCGGGCAGGACGAGCAGCCTCCTCGCGCCGGCAACCCGCACGGCTGGCGTGGCGCGGGGCCAAGCTCGCCGCCGCCTCCTGCAGAAACGGGTCGAGGATCACAGGCCCCTTGCGTGAGCGCAGGCGGCAGCAAGCGCCGGGTCCGGCCGCTGTCTGGGTCGGGGGTGCTGGCCAAGCCCCGACACACCAGGATGGCAGAGACCCTAGCACGCCCGGCGGGAGCCCGCAAGGCCCAGGCGGTGCACGGCCGTGGCCCCTGCTCCCGGCAGCCCCGGCGCGGGCGGGCCCTACAGTGCGAACGACTGCAGCGGGTAAGGAACAGACTGGCACGCGCCAGCTGCCCGGAGCAGCAGCAGCAGCAGGAGCCGAGACCAGGCCGTCCGCGGTCTGCGCTTAGACGCAGCTGCCGGCCGTGGCCTCAGGTGACCCTGCCCGCCGCCGGAGGCGCGACTCCTGGCCGAGTGCACGGTCTCCTCGCGGCCTCAGTCCAGAGCCGGCAGTGCTCCGCACCGCACACGGGTCTCTGGACGAGAACTGACGGGATGGCAGCTGCTCTCTGCGGGTCCGCAGAAGACAAGCCGCAGAGCAGCCCAGGAGCCAGGGAGGCCGGCCCCGCAGCCTGTGACCGGAACGCGCCTGCGCCCCGGACCGCCGGCTTCTCAGACCGCGAGTTCCTGAGCACCAGACACCACCCTCGGGCTCCTGCTTCCATCCGCCTCGGTGCCCAGGGGAGGCGGGCAGGCGCGGGGCTGCTCAAGGCCATGGAGGACAGCCGGCCCCTCCCGGGTCAGGCGGACGGGCGCACACGCGCGGGCGGCGTGGAGACGGCTCTGCCCAGCTGCGTCGCCCTCACGCCGCCTGGACAGTCTCCCGTGCGGGCCCGGCAGACCGACCGCACAGCACGGACGGCCCCGCGCCGCCAAGGCCGCAGCCGCTCAGTAGCTGTACATCTGCTGCTGGGGCTGCTCGGCCGGCACCTGGGGCGCCGCGGGCGCGGGCGGGGGCGCCTGCGGCGGTGGGGGCTGCAGCACGTCCGGCTGGGGCACGGCGCGCCAGGAGAGCGGGTGCTGCTCGCCGAGCGGGCCGCCCAGGGGCGTGATGGAGTTGACCAGCGTGGTGAGGTTGATGAAGTGGGCCACGGACTGCGGGCTGGAGGCCTCGGGCTGTGGGTGCAGCTGCACGTCGTTCTGGCGGTTGTGCAGCACGGCCGAGCCGCTGACGGTGTCGAAGGTCACGGTCAGGATCGAGTTGTCCAGCTGCAGCTGGCGTTCTGGGGCGGCGAGGTGCCCCACGGCCACCGGCTGCAGGTTGGTGAACTGCGTCCCAGCCGCGGTGGTGATGGGGGTCACGGTGATGTTGGTCAGGCCGACCGAGCTGGAGGGCGCGGTCACGCTCGGGTCACCCAGCGTCACCACCACCTGCGGGACACGGGCGCGTGAACGCCGCTTCTGCAGAGCCAGGAGCGGAGACCCTCCCGCGCCCCACCCGCGGCCGCCCCGGTGCCCAGGGAGGGACTTCGGTGGGCCTCGCCGGGCCAACCAGCCTGGGCAGAGCGTGGGCGGGGGGCGGCCAGACACAGAGCCACCCACACGCGACCGGACTCGCCAGGGAGGGGAGGAGCAGGGCGGCGTCAGCACCGGCCGCTGCGGAGGGACCACGGCGCCCGGGCACGGCGGCCGGCGACACCGGGGCAGCCTGCGCTCGCAGGCAGGGCACGCGTGGGCACCCCCAGTCGCACGGCCTCGGGGCCGCCGCTGAACAGGCCGTGCGAGACGGGCGCCCCCTGGCCGATGCCCCCACTCCGCAGGGTCTGGCTCCGCACACTCTTCCGTGGCCGCTGAGTGACCCGGATGCCCCGTCCCCTCAGGGCGGGCAGCCACGGCCCCAGCCACCGCGCCGGGCGTGGACCGGGGCTGGGAGAGGCACCTGCTGGATGCTCTGCACGGCGGAGTCCGTCTCGTCGCCCACGCTGCCCGTGAACGTGGGCTCCTTCTCGGGGAACTCGCCGAAGGTGGCGTCCTCGGGCCCCGGCGCCGTCGCGCCCCCCTCGGGCTTCTGCTTCCGCTTGAGCGCCCTGCGCGCGGCCTTGGTGTGCTGCCCCCCAGCCAGCTCCTCCTGCTCCAGGCCCAGCTCAGGCTGCAGAGACACGGCCGGCACCCGGTCAACGCCGCCCCCCGAGCCTCCCAGCACCCCCACATGCTCCTGCGTCCAGGGTCAGGCGCTCGGGCCCCTGCTGCCCGGGGCTGCCCGCCCTCGCTGCTCGCCGTGGTTCAAGAACAGGGCAAGTGTCTTGGGTCTCCGGTCTCTCTCTTTTTTCAAACAAAGACATTTATTCGTGCACACAAGAGCTGGGGCGCAGGCCAGAGGTGCGGGGTGAGGACCCACCAGACACAGAGCGGGAGCAGAGCGGGCGGACCCACTGACGCACACGGCTGCGGGGGCAGCGGAGGCAGGAGCGGTCTGCTGCTCCTGTGGCCCCTCCCCGGCCGGGATCGGACTCAGGCCGCAGCAGTGACAGCCTGAGACTGACCCCAGGCCAGCGGGGAGCCCCCTCAGGTCTCTTTTCAAGGCGGTTGTGCACAAGCCCTGTTAAAGCCGCACTTTGTGCTGAAACACGAGCCTCTTTAGAGACTGACGCTGCAAGTCCCCAGGGAGAGGCCGCGTCTCTGGGCTCTTCCCCAGCTGAACCGAACTGGCTGCAGAAACGGGCCCGGTGGCATGGGCTCGACCGCAAGGCCTGGTGGGGACCGCAGCAGCCCTGGTGGTGGGGACCCCACACCTATGAGCGCACAGGGCATGGGTGCCCGTGGCGCCTCCAGCCCGCTCGGCTCCACGGCCGGGCTCGCTGGGCAGGGGTGGGGTGGGGGGGCTGCAGCCCGGTCACCTCCTGGGGCACCCCAGTGACCACTCCCAGGAGGACACAGGGAGGAAGCCACAGAAGGGCAGAGCGCCCTGGGGAGGGGACTGGGGGTCTCGGGCGATGCAGGGCGGGGGGAGGCCGTCCCCAGCCTCAGGTGCCCCTGCCTGCGCCCGCTCACCAGCTCCGCCCGCAGCACGGAGACGCTCAAAGCAGCCGGCACGGCAGACTCGATAAAGGAGACGCGTGTGCGGGCGCTGACGGGCCTCTGCAGAGCGAGCCCACCGCACACGCAGTCACGCGCTGCGGCCGTGCAGCCCCGCGGCGTCCCGAGCACCTCTGAGGGTGCGCTTCCTGTCGCCCCGGCACGGTGGCCGTGGGCGGTCAGAGGTATTTCACACCTGGCACGTCGCCAGCCAGGGTGCGGGGGCCTGGGCCAACCAGGAGACCTTAAGAGGGAGAGGTGAAGCCCAGAAGGCGGGACCCCGGCTCTAGGCCATCGCCCTCCAGGGGCCTCGAGCCCGCCAGGCCGCCCTGCCAACGGGCAGTCCTCCCTGACCGCCAGCAGCTTCTCAGACAGCCATCCCGCCCCTTGGTTCTGCCCCAGGGACGCCTGATACGCGCTTCATCCCAATCGGGACGGGGCTCTCTGAAGAAAGCGGAAGTTCTAGACCCGTGGCAGAAACGAGGAGACTCTCAAAGGCCCGCGCCGTGGCGTGTCCTCTGCGGCTCCCAAGCCCCAGCCCGCCCGCCGCGTGGCACCTGCCTGCACGATGCCGATGGAGGAGGCGTCGATGGTGGTGGTCTCGGGGAGGTGGTCCAGGTCGTCGATCCTCACGGCCAGCACCTGCGGGCGAGCGCGGCTGAGTCTGGGCACGGCGCCTCGGTTCGGCCACGGAGGCCTCTCCCAGGTCCCCTCAGGGCCGTGCCCGCACCCGTGCCCCGGCCCAAATCCCCACGGGCTCTTGTGGGTGGGCGGTGAGTGTGGCGGGGTGCCCCGGCCAGAGCCCACTGCCCTCGGCCTCGTGCCGGCGCTCCCGCTGTGGTCACCTGTCCTGAGAGGCCCCCGCGTGGTCACCTTCCGCCCTGGCGCACGCCCTGCTGCAGCTGACGGCGGGGCAGCCCCACCCCTGCCCTCCGGCGCCACGCAGCAGGGCACAGCGGAGACCCAGAGCGCACGCCCCCCCACCCGCCTCCTGTGGCCGGGCGAGGGGAGGGCGCAGTGGCCGGCGGGGCAGCTGCAGAGCAGGCCCTGCGGCCGACGGGCAAGGCAGGAGCGGGTGGCGGCGGGAGGCCCTCCCAGGCCCTCTCCAGAGCTGCAGCCGCTGCGTGCATGCGCCTGGGGTCTGGCTCAGGGCAGGCTGGGCGCTGGCCGGCCCGCGCACGGCGCTCTGCGGCCGAGCCACGTGGGGCCCACACTGAGCAGCGGACCCACGGCGTGTTCAGCCACCCCACGGTCGCGGGCTGGCGCTCACCTCGGGGTGCTTGCGCCGCATGTGCCGGCTCATGGAGGCCCGGGTGGACACCTTGGTCCCACACAGCTGGCAGCTCTGCGCCTCCACCTTGTCGTGCGTCAGCTGCACGTGCTTCTGCAGCATGTACTCGGTCACGTACTTCTTGTCGCACACGGAGCACGTCCACTGCTTGCCCACTGCCGCGCGGGCCGGACAGAAGCAGGGTCAGGGCAGGCCAGCCGGAGGGTCTCGCCCTGGCGCCCACCTGCGGCGAGGGCGGGGCGCGCAGGCAGGGCAGCCCCAGCACAGACGCAAGAGCCACGGCAGCAGGCCCGTGTGCAGGACGCTTGGGCGCACAGGCCAGGGCCCTCCGGGCGTGGCCCGGGGACTGGAGCTCGCTGGCCCTAGCCGGGCCGCCCTCGCGCCGCTCACCGGTGTGGATGAGCTTGTGCGTCTCCATCGTGTTCCTCTCGCTGAAGGTCTTCCCGCACAGCTCGCACATGAAGTCCTTGATGCCTGCGGGGAGCGCGGCTCCGTGGCAAGGGGCGGCCACCCCCAGGCCCCACCCGCCCATGCCCCGCCCATATGCCCCACCCGCCCATACCCCGCCCATATGCCCCGCCCCCAGGGCCCGCCCCCTGGCCCGGGGCGCTCACCCGTGTGCCGCTTGTAGTGCTTGAGCATGTTGACCTTCTGCGCGAACTTGCGGTGGCACTCCTTGCACTCGTACTCCTTGATGCCCTTGTGCAGCTTCATGTGGTGGCGCAGCGCATGCTTGGTCTTCATGCCTGCGGGGCCCGCCGTCAGCCCCGGCCGTCCCGGCGCGTTGCCCAAGCCGGGGCGAGGGCCCGGGCCCCCGCGGCCGTCTGGACCGCTGTGCCCGAGGCCCACAGGTGCCGGTCGGGCCAGGGCCCGCGGCCCGCAGCCAGCGCTCGTGGGGACGCCCACCCCGTGCAGTTGCTGCGCTGGTCCCCGCCAGGGGCAAAAGCCGGCAGCACGGCGGGTCTGCCCAGCCCGCTCCGCCCTGCCCCGCTGTGACCAGCCACCTCGGCCGGGGTTGGCCCCCCACGTGCCGTGGCCGGTGGGCCTGGCCCTCGCTGAGCTCTGCGGCGGTCTCCATGCGGCAGCGGCCCCCAGGCCGGGCTGAGGCCACCACCAAGGCCTCGGCCAGGAGACCTGCCCTGCTCAGGAGTTGGCCCAAGGCTGGGGCCACCCCGTTTCCCAGGACCCCATGGCCCGAGGCCGCAGGCGCCAGCCCAGGCAGGGGCCCCCAGGACACCAGCTCCTGGACACACCGGAAGCTGGGGCCCTGTCCCTCACGCCAGCAAGAGGGGATCCTGCCAGCCGTGGAGACGGCTGCGCCAGGCACCCTCAGGCAGCCTCGAAGGTGGGCCCCGCAGGCCACAGGCAGGCCGGCAGAACGCACAGCCTGCCCACCAGACGGGGCTGGGCAAGAGGGGCGGAGCGCCGCCTGACCCGCCAGAGCCAGGATACAGGCTCTGCTGCGCCCTGAAGCCAGTGCGCCCGGCCTGCCCTGCGGCCCCACCCCTGTCCTGGCCCCGGCTGCCCAGCCCCTCCCACCGCCGCCAGCCTAGGCACCACTGGGCACGCACAGACCCGCCAGCAGGGCCCCCAAACCGCGTGGGCTGGGGGCCAGGGGGGTTGTCAGCCTCGGGACACTCAGCATCGGGAAGACTCGGGTGCGCGGCCAGCCGCCTCCGGCCAGCCTGGAGGAGGGGAGGCGGAGGGCGCGGCCGCGGGGGCTGCCCTCTTGTCTCCTCCGTGCGCAGCCGCGCAGCCCTCGCCGGTGTGTCCCGCTGTGAGCGGGCAACGGCCCTGGCCTCGGGCCTGTCCGGCTCCTGGCTACGGCGGGGCGGGCGGGCCAGGCCTGCGTGGGGTGGCCGGGAGGGGTCACATCCGCCCAGCGCTGCCCGCGGCTCTCAGCCCGTGGCGGCATCTGCCATAGCTGGCTGCTCCGCTGCCACGGGCGGGGGACCCAGGGCGTCTGCCTCCGCCGACCGCGCCCCGCCGGAGAGGTGCCGCGGCCACGCCTGCGCCGCAGCGCGCACTGCAGGGAGCGCCCTGCCCACGCCCGGCTTGGAACGCTGGCGCCCCCGGCCCCTCGCGAAGCCGCCCCGGGTCGGCCTGGCCGGCTGCCTCCCGCTGGCCCCGCCTGCGCGGAGGGGCGGCCCGTACCTTTCCCGCACTCGGCGCACAGGTACTCGCGGATGTTGTCGTGCACGCGCATGTGCTCCTTCAGCATGTCCTTCCGCGCGAAGGACTTCCCGCACTGCTCGCAGGCGTGGCTCTTCACCCCTGCAACGCGCCGCGTCACGCAGCCACCGCTCCGGCCGGCCTGCGGGGCCGGGCCCCAGGGCCTCGCGGGCCGCCTCCCGCCGAGAGCCGGACTGGCGGCTGCTGGGCAGGGCTGGCGGGTGGGGT
>JAGFMF010011629.1:20888769-20920119 GCA_019455555.1 Galemys pyrenaicus
GGACAGGGTGGGGCAGGAGGCAGGGGGCAGGGGGCAGGGGGAGGGCAGGGGCAGGGGCAGGGGGCCGGCAGCCCCGGGCCGGGCAGGGCTGAGGGCGGCGCCGGCCACAGCCCACCTGTGTGGATGAGCTTGTGCCGCTCCAGGTTGCCGATGCTGTTGAAGATGCGCCCGCAGATCTCGCAGGGGTGGATGTACCTGAAAGGCCCAGGCTCAGCCTCTGCTGCCCAGGCGGCCGCGCGGCAGGCCCTTCCTGAGCAAGCGCGCAAGGAAGGCGGGGTGCGCGCAGGACCTTCACCCCTTCACGGCGCGCCCTGTGCCCCTCAAAATTCCCAGCACGAAGCCCCAGCCACCCGGGACGGGCCCTTGTTTGTGGAGACGGGGCTTCGCGGGGTGGCGAGGCCAATGTGAGGCCAACGGGGCCGCGCTGGGGACCGTCCTCCCGACTGAGGCAACGGCCCAGACAGCACGGAAGGGCCCGGCGAGGGCGGGGGTTCCTGGAGGGGGGCCGGGTGGGGGGCCGGACAGGAGGGCCCGGGCTGGGTGGGGGAGGGGTCGGAGGGGGCCACCACAGCCCTGGAGCCGATGCGGGCGCTCCTCTTGCAGGGGCGCCGTTTGGGGAGCCCTGGACAGGCCCAGCCTCCACACAGGGCAGGGGCCGCCGCGTGGGCAGCGCAGGGCCGCACCCTGGGCCCACGGGGCTGGGGGTCGCTGTGGGGACGGGCAGCTGGCGGGGGTAGGGGTGGGGGTGGGGGGGGGGCGCACTTCTGCACGTTGGGGTCGGGCAGGTTCTCGCGGTGGATGACCATGTGGGCGTGGTAGGTGGCCTTGAGCGCGAAGCGCCGGTGGCAGATGCTGCAGCCGTGGCCCTTCTCCTTGTGCACCTCCATGATGTGCTTCAGGTACTCCTTGCCCCGGCCGAAGGTGAGCTGCGGGACAGCCGGCGCTGCTGACCACGCCCAGCCCTCCCGACATCCGGCCTCCGTCCAAACCAGCCTGGCCTGGGCCCTCCCCAGCACCCGACTGCCATCTCCCCGCGCCACGGCCCCAGTGCACGTGGAGGACACGGCCATTGCCCAGGACAGGCTGCACCCCGGGCAGCAAGCTCACGCGGCCCCGCTCGGGCGGCAGGCGTGAGGGGTGGCGCTCAGCTGCCCCGGGAGCCAGCCCCCACCGAGGCCCTCCCGGCACAGCGCGGGTTCTGGGCCCCGGGCAGAGAGGGACGCCGCCTGCGGCCACTGCCTGCGTGGAGGGCGCCTGCCCGGAGGGCGCCTGCCCGATGGCCACCCCCTGGGAGTGTGCCAGTCACAGACTGGCTCTGGGAGGAGGGCCTGTGACAGGCGAGGCCTGTGGAGACCGCCCCCTAGCGGCGCGGCAGCCCCGTGGCTGCCAGGGGCAGCGCAGTGCAGCCCGTGCCCCGGGTCCCGCAGTCAGAGCCTCCGCGGGGCTCTGGTGTCTGTGGGGCTCCGGCCTCAGCGGGGCTCTGGTGTCTGTGGGGCTCCGGCCTCCGCGGGTCCCCGGCCTCCTTGGGGCTCCAGCCTCCGCAGGGCTCCGGCCTCCGCGGGGCTCTGGCCTCCGCGGGTCCCTGGCCTCCGCGGGTCCCTGGCCTCCGTGGGGCTCCGGCCTCCGCGGGGCTCTGGCCTCCTAGGGTCCCCGGCCTCCGCGGGTCCCGGCCCCGTTACCTGGCACCTCTTGCAGCTGTACTTGTGCGGCTCCGAGTCCGCGCTCTCGTCGGAGTTGTCGTCGTTCTCCTCGGAGGAGATCCCGATCTTGCCGATGAACTCCTCCCGCTGGTGGTCGTCCATCAGCGCAATGTCCTGCGGGTCACGCGCCTTCTCACTGCCCTGGCCCGCCACCGGCCGGGCAGGCTCTGCGCGGGCACCTGGCCGCACCCACGCCAACGTGGGGCGGGCTCCGCAGGCCCCTGCACGACGTGACAACACCCTGGTGCAGGCCGGCGCGGGCCGCTCACCCCAGCCTGACCTCCGAGGGGAGCTGGGAGTCCCCAGGGCAGCTGCCCCGTAACCGGCCGGGCCGCCCCGCAGCCCCTCTGCTGCAGACACGGCGGTGAGCGGCGCTGGACGTCGCCCTACACAGCCGCGAGCTCGCGCGGGGCACTGACCGGCCGGCCCCCGGCTTGACACAGCAGTGGCCGTGGCGGGGCGAGGAGGGCCCACTGCGTGGAGGCGGCTCCCGCCCTCCGCCGGCGGCCACCAGGGCCTGCCCAGCCCTGGCCACAGCCTGCTTTGTCACACGGCCCCGCCCACCTCCGGGCTCTGGACTGGACAAGCTGCACCCGCCGCCCGCCACGCAGACACCCTGCCTGCCCCCCCGTGGCCCTGCAGCCCCTGTGACCCCCGCCCAGGAGCGGAGCAGGGCAGCACGCAGCAGCGAGGCCTGGAGGACAGCGGGCCTGACCTTGAAGTGGACGTGGATGTGGTCCCTGAGCACGTCCACACGGAAGAACTTGCGGCCGCAGATCTCGCAGGTGTACTTCTTGTCGCCGTGCGTCAGCAGGTGCTTGTTCATGTTGCTCCGGCAGGAGAACACCTGCACGGGGGCAGCGGGGCGAGTCACCGCGGGCCTGAGGGGCTGCTCCGGACACAGGACGGACGCTCCCCCGACAGCTCCGGCGCCCGGCCGGCGGCACCCGGGGTCTCCGCAGCCTGCGGCTCCCCGCGGCCGGCCCACCCCTCCGGGGCTCCGGGCCGCCTGCACCCCAGGGACTCGGCTCAGAGGTGCGGGAGGGGCGAGGCAGGGACCCCGGGCGGTAGCAGGAGGGAGCAGGGCCCGCCCCAGGACCACCCGCTCAAGACCAGGCGGCCGGGGCAGGCGTGAGGCCACGCGGGGGGCGGGCCGAGCACCGACGGCCCCGAGCCCCTCACCTTGCCGCACACGGGGCAGCCCGAGGGCTCCTTCTTGTAGCGCACCAGGCTCTCGCCGCCGCTCTCCAGGTCCTCCCTCTTCACCCGCCGCACCCCTGCAAGCACTGCGGTCAGCGTCCGCTCAGCCCACCGGGCGGCCGAGGGAGGGCAGGACGGCGCGGCCTGCTCTGCTGGGCCTCGGGCCGGGAGCGCCCAGCCTGACGGCGCGGAGCGGAGAAAGAGCGCCCAGGAGGGGCGGCTGCGCCCCGGCCAGGCCCGGAAGGACGCGCAGACCAGAGCTGGCCCGACGCAGGCAGCCGCCCGCCGTCACACAGCTGCTCGCTGGGCCTCCTGGGGCGCAGGGGTCAAGCGTCCACACTGTGAAGCGCCCGCCGCCGCTGCCGCGCACGTCCAGGCCCCGCCAGGGAGGGACCCTCACGGCGCAGCAGACCGCTCCCGTCTCCCGCTGCCCCCTCAGCAGAGTGCTTCACTCGATCAGCCTGTCCTGCTCCCCGCTCTGTCTCTGGGGATCCTCTCACCCCTGCACCTCTGGCCTGCACCCCAGCTCTCGCATGCATGCATAAATAAGACTTTAAAAATAAATAAAAACAAAAGCCGCCCGTCGACCCTTGCAAGTTAAGCCAACGGGGCGGGGAGACGCGTGGGGTGGACACAGCCCTGCGTGCTGGGCTCCTGCTGGCAGCTGGACAAAGCCGAGTGGGGGCTTTTCGAGAGAAATTCGCCCCCCATGGCCTCGTCTTCCTGCCGACCTGTGCCGGGACAGCCCCACCCCCGCGGGGCCCAGAGCAGAGCTGGCAGTCGGCGTGCCGCCAAGCGAGAGGGTCACGGGCGCTCCGGAGGGGCGGCGGCCTGGCCCCCCCTGCCCCCCAGCGGGGGCCGCGGCCCTGCGGCCAGGCTCACCCTCCAGGTGGCGCCGCTGGTGGTCCAGCATGACGTCCTTGCGGTAGAACATCTTGCTGCAGACCTCGCACGCGAACTTCTTGTCGCCGTGCTTCTTCTTGTGCTTGGACAGGTTGCTGTTGGTGGAGAAGAACCTGAAGCACATCTCACACTGGAAGGTCTTGTCATCTGTCCAGAGGGAGCACACAGCTGCTCTTAGGGCGACGGGAGTCGGCGCAGCGAAGCCCTGGGCCGCGGCACTGCTCCTCCCCTGCAGCCCGGCCCGGGGCACCTGGGCCAGAGCGCGGGGACGGCCGGCGCCCGGGCGCCAGAGGCAGTGGCACCGCCGGACGGCCCACCGGAGACCCCGGCAGCCTCAGCCTCGCCCAGACCAGGCCCGGTCAGTGGCCTCTGCTCTGCTCCCCGCACCCCACTCCTCTCACATGCTGCCAGCTCCTCCCCACCCCTGGCATCTGCAGGACACACCCCGACCTCCATCCAGCACCTCCAGGCCCCGAGGGAGCCCCTGGCAGATGGGCTGCCCGGCCCCGTGCCCACCCCGCTGGCTGTGGCGGCGGCCTCAGGACGCGTGTGCCGGCTCTGGCTCCGCCGGCCGACCGGCTCCAGGGCCAGCCAGCGCTCAGATGCCCGGGACCGCACAGCCATGCAGCACTCTCACGGACGGACCGCGCTCGGCCTGCTGCTCGGGGCTGGCGGGGCAGGGCCCATCAGGCTGACCACACTGCGCACCCCCAGATACCTGCACCCCAGCCGCAGCTCCACCCGGCACAGCCCAGAGGCTCCTGAGTGCCCTGGGGGCTGCTGCAAGCTAGGGGGTCCCACCCCGGGGCACCCACACCCCTCACACCCCCACCTATACCCAGGGCACCGCATGTGTCCCAGGGCCCCCACACGCGTGCACGTGAGCGCCAACACCCCCCGCGGCCACCCGCCGCTGTCAGCCCTGTCGGCTCCGGCGCTGAGGCCGCCACGTCCTCAGGGAAGGGGCTGCTTCTTGCTGGCCGGGGAGTCACCTGCCAGCAGGGCCGCCCCACCCCGCTCCAAGGGGCAGAGCAGCGCCTAGCAGCACGGGGGAGCCCTTCTCTGCGGCAGGCGCCACCGCCCTGGAGAGTGCCCCTCCCCTCCCGCAGGCTTCTCCACGCTCTCCAGCCCGCTCGCCTCCAAACCCCATACCTCCACCCCACCTCTTCTCTTCCCGACCCCGGAGGCCTCACCGCACCCCGGGCACCCTGACAGGACAGAGCCTGGGGGCAGTGAGGACACCCCGTGGAGGGGCAGGCCCCGCTGCCAGCTCCACACGCCACCCCGACCGGCCCTGGGTGCCCGTCCAGGCTTCCCGGATGGGGCAGCTGGAGGGAGCCAAGGGGTGCGAGAGGGAGGCGGGGAGAAGGGGAGACGCAGAGACGCTAGAAGAGGCGCGTGGGCCGTGGCCCCTGGCCCCAGAGCTGGCAGCAGCATCGCCTTGGCCGCGGCGGGCCAAGCAGCACGTTCTGGACTCAGTTTCTCCCAGCCCGGCGCCCGGCCGCCCACCCCCACGCTGGGCGCCCTGCTCACGCAGCCTCCGGCCACGGCGGCCCAAGGACGAGCCTGCTGGCCGAGCAGTGGCCCGCGGCGCTGCGTAATGTCCGGAACTTCATTGAGCAGCTACTTCTGGGACTCCTTTCTCTCGCTGTCTCCCCCCACCGGCTCTATTAAAGCCCACACGAGCCGCCCCTCGCCCGGCTTTTGCCCGCACAGGCGACTGCCCCTTTAGGGCCAGGTCCCTGGGGCCTCTGGGGGCGGCCGACACCCTCACACGGTCAGCTCATCGGTCTGGGACTCGGCCGCCCCATGTCAGTGAAAACCGGGTGCAGCCCCCGGTCTGGAGGACACAGGGTGGGGGCTCAGAATGCAGGCGGCAGTGCTCTGGAAGCTTCTGAGGCCGTGGCCACAGCGCTGGGAAGCTCGTCCTGCCGCTCAGCACCGTGGGCGGGGCCAGAGGACGGAGCGCCCAGGGCCATGGCACCGCAGGGCGCTGCGGGCACCTGCGCGGGGCTGGCAGACGCGGGCGCCGGCGCACCTCGCAGGGGCCACGGCCAGGTCCCCAGGGCCAGGGGTCTGCCAGAGGCCAGGCTGACCGCCCAGAGGCTCTGCTTCCAGGAGACGGGAGCGCCAAGGGCCTCGCGGGGGAGCCGGACAGCGACCCGCCCTCGGCACAGGGAGCCCACGGGACCGGCAGTTTGTTGCCACTGTGCTGCCGCACCGGCTTCCTGCCACTGGGCCCGCTCCGCCCGTCCTTTACCGTCACCCGGCGCTGCCCTCCCCGGCTGTGCGGCCGCACCTGCTGCGTCCCCCTCGCCCACGGCACCCGCCGCTGGCACACCGCGCCATCTCCTCCACTCGACACCGCACAGCGCCGTCAGCCCCTGCCCACCCTCCGGTCTCACGCATCTGTGATCTCCCGCGCAGGCCCAGCTGGACACGGGCTGAGCGGCAGGGACCCCAGTCACAGGCCGGCCTCGCGGCGGGCATGGGCCGGGACAGGGGCAGTTCCCGGCTGAGGGCAGGGGCAGTGGGCGAGGCGAGAGCGAGCAGCGCCAGCGGGCCGGGAGAACGCTGTGGGGAGAGCAGCGCCCCTCCAGCCATCAGCTCGGCCCTGGCCATCGCTGGCCGGGGCGCGCCCGCCGCGCTCGTCTTCCCCGAGGCGGGAGAACCGGCGGGTTCCAGGCTCCGCGCTGGGTGTGCACGGCAGCCGCACAGGACGGGCGGCCACACACCTGTCCTGCAGTTGTGGAACTCCAGCGCGCTCTCGATGCGGAAGGTCTTCTCGCAGGTGCCACAGCGGTACCTGTACTCGCCGTCCACCTGCCGAGGGAAGCGCGTGAGGGGCGCGTGGAGGAAGGCCGGCTCACCAGCAGCTTCCAGCCGCAGCCCGTCTCCCCACACCTGCTCGCTGCGGGGGCTCAAGGAGGCCCGCACGCTCGCCGCCGGCTGCCCAGGAGACCCCGCATGGACGGCCTCGCCCACCCGCCCCAGGCCACCTGCTCCGGCCAGCGCTGGCCAGGCGGCCCCTCGCGCACCGCCCCGGGGACTCGAGCCTCCGCTCCCCAAGGCGCCTACTCAGTGCTGCCCGCGGCCAGCCAAGCGGCCGCCCACCTCGTTCCGGCTGTGCTTGTAGGAGACGTGCTGCTTCAGGCTCTCCTTGCGGCTGAACAGCTTCGCGCACTCCTCGCACTTGAACAGCTTGTCTCCTGCGGGCGCGACAGCGTCACCCCGGCCCAAGGCTCCGCGGCCGGGGCTGGGCCCCAGCAGCGGGCGGCGCCGCCGACTCACCGTGGGAGCGCACGTGCCGGCTGAGGTTGCTGCTGTTCTGGAAGACCTTGCTGCAGACGCTGCACTGGTACACACGCCGGTGCTCCCCCAGCTGCCGCACCAGCTTCCGCCGCATGCCGTGCCGGCCGGCGAGGGCCAAGCTCCTCTTGAGGGTAACGGTGCTGCTCGGGTGATGGGGGAACCTGCGGGGGGACGCCTGTCAGACGCGCTCTGAGGGGCAGTCGTAGAAGGCGCAGGCGACCGTCGGCCTGGAAGCGCCGACCGCCCAGACGGCGCCCGACGGCCAGCCTGGGGAGCACGCCTTCCGAAGCGTCCCAGCTCGATTGCAGGGAGGGGTGTGCTTCGGCACACCCCCAGCCTCAGGGGTGTCTGGAAGGGGGAACACCCTGAGCTACGCTGGCTAGAGGCTTTCTGTTTTCACTGTGGCCACTAGGGAGCTCTGGGTCCAGCCGCACCCGCCTCCCACTGGCCGCACTCTGCTCGTCCCCACCGTCCTTGGACCTGACTTTAAACGCCTGCTATTCGGTAGACGGTTCCCGTGGAAGGCCCCAAGCGCCCTGGGCAGTGGGCGGGGTGTGAGCGACAGGGTGGTGCCGCTTGACATGGCTCTGGGCCGGCCCAGCAGGTGCACGTGGGCAGCTGCAGGGGACCCCAGAAAGGGCCAGGAAATCACCATCAGCTTATTCAACTTCAGAGAAAAACTACACAAGGGAAGCACCGCAAACACCGCATGCGGCCCCCAGCTAAAGAGCTGAGGATGCAGGCACACCGGTGCGCCACCGCGGGGCCCGGACAAAGGGCGGCCGGCCAGCGCTGACCGGGACGGAGCTGCAGGTGGGGCGTGCGCCTCTGGCAGTGAGGGCGTGTTTAAGACCCTGAGCTGTGTTCAAAGCGGGAAGGTGACTCTTTTCTGTGACGCATGCTCTGGGCACAGGACGCTGCCGGCAGGTTCCGCGAGGCGCACGGCAAAGCCCTGCGTGTCCGGCTGCGTCCTGAGTGTCTGCTCCCACCCGAGACGCGCAGCCCGCCGCCTCCCAGCCCCACCGGGCCTCACTTTGGCACTGGGCTGGCGTCACTGGCGCCGGTGGCCAGCTTCCCCAAGACCAGCTCCATGATCCGCTCGTCAGGAGCGGCGGCCACAGGCTCGTCCGGGGGCACCTCTGTGATGATCTCGGCCACTGGCTCTGGAGGGAGAGGACCCCGCGTCACCCCAGGCCGGGCCGGCTGCCACCGGACGCCTGCCCCTCGCCTGGAGACGGGATTACGGTGGGGCGAGGGGAGGGGAACCAGCCAAGTCTGGAGCGCGCCTATGGAGACACGCGCGACACTTGCTCCCCATTGCAAGCTGTCGCTGCGCTGGTGTCTGCAGCTCGGAGAGCACAGTACCGCTCCCACCCCGCGCCCGCGGGCCCCTACCCCGGACCGCCCCCACCTGTGAGTCCCTCCCCGAGACCGCCCCCCGCCCGCGGGCTCCTCCCCCGGACCGCCCCCACCCGAGGCCCCTTCCCGGGACCGCCCCCGCCAGCGGGACCCTCCCTCAGGACCGCCCCGGGACCGCCCCCACCTGCGGGACCCTCCCCGGGACCGCCCCCGCCCGCGGGTCCCTCCCCCGGGGCCGCCCCCACTCGCGGGTCCCTCCCCCAGGACCGCCCCCACTCGCGGGCCCCTCCCCGGGCCCGCCCCCACCTGCGGGCTCTTTGCCTTCAACGACTAGAGGTTGCTCGGGTTTTGAGACTTTGGGTTTTCTCCCCCTTCGAGGCTTTTTCTTCTGCTCTTTGGTGGCACCGACGCTCTTGGGGGCGGCGGGCGGCTCCGGCCGGGGCACATTCGGCTCCTTCTCAGTGGCGGCTTCGTGCTGGCCGGCCGGAGGGAGGTTTTTGGCTTGTTCCAGGTGCACCAGCAAATGCTCTGCGGGAGGAGCCACGGCGCAGCGTGAGGCCGGTCGGGCGCGGGCTGGCCCCAGGCAGGGCGCGGGCTGGCCCCACAGGCCGGTCGGGCGCGGGCTGACCCCAGGCAGGGCGCTCTGCCGCGGGCTGGCCCCACAGGCAGGATGCTCTGCTCGCAGGCGACGCGCGAGCTGCGGAAAGGAGGCGGCGAGGCAGACGCTCGCGCACAGCTGGGAGGGCAGAGAAGCGCCCGCTCTCGTGCGCCCGACCAGAGGCCCAGGGCCAGCGCGCCCACCCGCGCGAATCCGCCCCTGCTCGCCCCGCTCCTCACGGTGACTCTCGGCCGGCCTGTCCGCTGCCCGCGCCGTCCTCCGCGGCTCCCGAGAAAATCCCCGCGGAGCCCAAACCCGACCACGAGGACCTGAAACCCAAGTCCTGCCCCAGGCGGACACCCTGGGGCTGGGGAGCACAGCAGCCCGCTCGGTCACCCCTGGGCCCCAGAAGGGCGCTCCTCAGTGCTGCCCCTGCTGGGCGCCCCTGCCCGCCCCGCCGCACCCCCATGCCCAGGCCGGTCATTCCGAGCGGAACCCTGTCCAGCATTGGGCGTGGCCTTGCTCTCGTCCTCCTGTCCACCTCTGGGCATCCATCCACCCCTTCTGCCTTTCCCGGTCCACGTGCTCACGCTCAGCGTTCTGGAAGTTTCCTCCACGTCGGGCTGGCTCTCATCAGCCACACGTGATGCTGCGACAGAGTGCGGCTGACTCTGGGCTGTTCCCGGAGGAGCCGCCTCACCGGAGCCGCATCGTCCGCCCTGCTCCTGACTCCGGTTCCCCCTCCCCGGGCCTGTTTCTTGCGCAGCCTGCGCCTGCCGGTCAAACACCCTCCCTCATGCTGGGCAGTGTCCTCCAACGTCGGGTGCCCAGGGGTCCCTGACACCACGCTGGGCCAGGCGTGCGGGTGCGGTGGCCACCCTGCAGGGGGCTCCAGCTCTCCACAGCGGGCCTGGTCACCTTCGCCAGGGAAACACAGGCGGAGGCTGAAGGGCTCCCGTCCAGGCACTGTCCTTCAGAGCCCAGGGTCCCTGGGGCACACCCGGTGTCCGGGGCAGTCCTCGGACAAGGGGCGGCAGGGGCGCCGGCCGCTTCCACGCAGACCCTCAGCCTGGCACCTGCTTCCGGGCCCCGGCCGGCCGTCCCAGAGCCCGCAGCAGGAGCTGCTCTGTGGCTCTCCCGTCTGCTCAGCAGCTGCCCCCGCCCCCCGGCACTCCCGGCTTCTCAACCCGCCTGTGGCCCTGTCTAGCCCATTTTCTGATTTTTGCCACCTTCATGAACTCCAGAAGGGCCCAAGGTGACCGCCCCGTCCCTGCCTGTCCAGCCCGAGGTCTGCAGAGCGAGGAGGGCTCCTGCAGGGACAAGGAGCAGGGCAAGGCTGGTGTTGCTGGCCTCTCTGCCTGTCCCGTCCACGCCGTGTGCATCCTGGGGTCTCGTAGGATATGCTGACTCCTCAGAGCACGTGCCACCCAAGCCGTGCACGTCCGAGGCCAAAAACGGGGGTCAAGGGGCTCGAGCTCACAGCATGGTCTCGGCCGGGAGCCAGCCAGCACACGCAGCCGAGCCGACCCAAGACCACCGCACCCTCGCTGGAGGCAGCTCGAGCCGGGGCTGCGGCGTGGGGTCCCCGGACTAGCGAGTGCGGATAGGCCGCAGTCACGCTCTGCCAGAAAACAGCAGCACCGACCCGCCAGCCCTGCTCCCCAGACCCGCCCAGGATGGGCGCCCCGGCTACCGGTGGGACACCCACGGTGGCCTCAGCGCCAGCCCGGGGTCCGGCTGCGGCGCCCCGCTCTGCTGGCGCAGAGCAGCGTGGGCGGGCGGTGGGCAGAGCCCTCACCGTTCAGCAGCTGCAGCTCGACGAAGCTGGCGGAGCACACTTTGCACGCCCACTGGCTGGGCTCCGCGTCCACCGGGGTGCTGCTCTCAGGGGTGCCGCTGGCTTCAAGAGACAAGAGAGGAAGTCGGGGAGCCAGGTGGCGGCAGAGCCCAGCCCGCAGGGCGCAGGGGGCAGGGCCAGGCGGCACCGCCCACGCGGCCTCCCAGCATGCTGCGCGTCGCAGCTGGGGAGACCGAGGCAGCGCAGCCGAGCAGGTGTGTCCCGGCACAGGGCAGAGAGGCGGCCTCCTCCAGGGAGCCTCCGGCGGAACCCCCGCGGCCCGCACAGCACGTCCGGCAGAGGGCACACTGCAGCCTCGCTGGGCCTCGGCCTGCCCCTGCCTCACCCAGGGGGTGGGAAGGAGAGGGGCTGTCCAGCCCGCCCCACGGGGGCTCCACAAGGACGGCGCTGGACCGCAGCTGCACCCAGAAGTGCGCTCGCCACCCTCCGGCCCGAGACCTGGGGCGCGGTGGCCAGGCTGGGCTGCTGAGCAGACCTGGCTCCCTCGCGCCGGGTGGCTGCAGGCGGGAGGTGCCCATGTGCGGGCACGTGGGCGCCGGCTGCGAAGCGGGGGCCACAGGCTCCTCTGGAGAACGACGCCGGTGCACCGGTAGGTCGTCAAGCCGGGCGTGAGGGGCCGTCCCAGCTCTCTGGGCCCCAATGAGCCCAACCGCGCCCAGCCCGGCTGCACTGCCGGGGGGCACTTGAGACACAGGGGAGGCTGCAGGCCAGGCGACCACCCCAGGGAGGCTCCTCCTGAACCCCCAGCAGGCTCAGTTTGCAACAGGAAGAAAAGGACCTGCCGGTGGCTGTGGTGACTACGTGTTTGAGCTCACGTTCCCAGTTCTTATCAGATAACAAGAAGAATGTAAAGGCACCGGGCTGGTGGCACAGAGCTCAGTCCCCACCGGACGCCCTGGGGCCAGCCCCGCCCTGTGCAGGCCCTGGGGAGGCCCTCTGAGGCAGCGCCCTGCAGCAGCCCCTCCTCCAGGGCCTGTCCCTGTCAGATATCCGCTCTTGCAGAGGAGAGCTCGGGCACGCCCCTGTGCAGGCACGGACACCCCAAACCGGGGCTGCTAGTGGCAGAAACACACTGGGCGGTTCAGCCCCCCACTGCCTGCACCCCGTGACTGTGGGGCCCCCTCGCCTCCTCACTGTGCTGTGGGGTCCCCTCGCATCACCGACGGAGCCCCTCGCCGCGCCTGCCGTCCCTGCCCCGGGGGACAGCCTCTGGCCTCCTTGGGCGCTGGCAACCGGGTTGCGTGTCCGGCCCTCCCTGGCGTGTCCGCCGCCGGCCCGCGCCGGCCCAGCCTACCGTGTGCCGCGGGGCCGGCCTGCCGCAGCATGGGCTTGTCCATCCTCTTGGCGTAGAAGGCCGCGTACCACACGCGCAGCTCGGCGCCGGCCGGGATGTCGCGGGAGGTGGTGAAGTACACGTCGCTGCCGTGCTGGAAGGCCGTCAGGTTCTGCTGCGCTGGCTCCAGCGCTGGCCGCACCAGCATCATCCAGTTGCAGTCGTCCTCGTTGGAGGTGTCGAAGCACACGGGGTGCCCGTCCTTCTGGAACACCTGGGGAGCCGGGCAGGTCGGCGCGGCGGGCCGGCCCCAGAGCGTCTCCCACACAGGCCAAGCCTCCCGCAGCCAGCCCTGGGCACCACCCGCATGCCCCGCCCTCCCTCCCTGGGGCCTGCAGGCCCTGCCCGCGGACAGGCCAGGTCTCCTGCAGACCAGGGCACCACCCGCATGTCCCTCCATCCCTCCCTGGGGCCTGCAGGCCCCGCCTGCGGACAGGCCAGGTCTCCTGCAGACCAGGGCACCACCCGCATGTCTCTCCGTTCCTCCCTGGGGCCTGCAGGCCCCGCCCGCGGACAGGCCAGGTCTCCTGCAGACCAGGGCACCACCCGCATGTCTCTCCGTTCCTCCCTGGGGCCTGCAGGTCCCGCCTGCGGACAGGCCAGGTCTCCAGCAGCCAGGCCCGGGCACCCACCCCCATGCCCCTCCCTCCCTGGGGCCTGCAGGCCCCGCCCGCGGACAGGCTGCACTGGCAGAGCCCTGGCCCCCACCTGTGGCCACCCTCCGCAGAAGGGTGCGGCGCTTCTGCTCCAAGCTGCCTGGCGGGGCTGAGGGTCACAGACCACCTGATGCTCAGGCAGGGTGGGCGGGGAAGGGCCCGCGGGCACTTACCTTCAGGGGAAACGCCGACTCCTTCTCCCACTTGGCGACTCTCCTGGACTCGAACGGGCCGAACTGCGTGCGCTTGACCAGCTGGGTCACGGCAAACACCCCTTCAGCCCCGTCCTCCAGGCGCCGGATCTCCAGGTTGGAAGGGAGGGAGGACCTGCAAGCACGCGGGGCCCTGAGCGCAGCTGGTTGAGGGCAGCCACTTGCGGGCGGGGGCGGTCAGGACAGCCACAGGCTGCACACACCCCCTGCCGGCCGCCCTGCTCCACCCAGTGGGCACGAGTGCCCAGGCAGACAGCTGGACCAGATGCCGGCCTTCACCCGAACCGGGGGACACGGCACGGCCGGGCTCAGGCCCAACGCCAGCCGGCTGGGTGGCTGGGGGCCAGGCTGGGCAGGCCCCCGCCCGCAGGCCAACCCGACCCACTGCGGCCACTCACCTGGCCCTGCTCAGCACAAAGGAGTCCTTGACCATGACCACGGGGCCCAGCTCGGGACACTCAGAGTCGTGGTACTGGGCGCAGTCCTCGCACCCTGCGGGATAGCCGTAGGGCTGCAGCGGCCTGCCCGGGGGGCACCACGGTGCAGACATGGCCCCGGCCCCCGGGAAGCCGCCCGGGGCCTGCGCATCCTGCCCACGCCCTGGGCGGCTGCTGCAGGCTCTGAGGGGCCCCAACCAGGCTCCCGGCACCCCCAGGACCGAGCACCCAGCAGCCCCTTCGACGCAGGGCCCGCGGCCACTCACAGATGAACATGATCTCCTCGCTGCCGTCCTCGGCCATGGCGGCACCTGTGGGCGACAGCGGGTCAGGGCGGCTCAGCCGCGGCCCTGGGACAGCTCGCGGCCGCGCTCACCTGCCCGTGTGGGGGGCACTCAGGGGCAGGCCGGGCCGCACGCCCTCCCCCGAAACACCCGCCTCGGCGCCCGGCCCACTGTCCCCGCGGGGTCCACAGCAGACACACCGCGTCCACGTTTCTAAAGACACTTTCAGGGTGTCGCGCCATCTCCTGCCTCTGGGGCGGGACCCAGCCGCAGCCACCTCCTGCGGCCCCCACAGTCCCGCCGGCGCACCCCACGGCTCCCGGCGCCGTCTCCGCTCTGCCGAATCCCGCTCACCCCGGCCACCTTGAGAAGCCCCACCGTGGGGATGGGGGATCCTCTGGGCCTCCTGACCTGTAACATGGAATCGGAAGGGCCCTCCGCAGGCCTGGGGGATGCAAGCGAGGCGCTCCGGCCCCACTGCCCACGCTGCGGCCCCCATGTCCCCACCCCGGCTCAGGGGAGTGTGCCCGGCCTGCTCAGCCACACGCCTGCCTGTTTGGTGGGGCCGGCCGGCCAGGTCAGCGGAGCTCAGACCTGCCCCACACACTCTCCAGCGCCGGCAGCACCAGAGACCGCGCAGAGGGGGGCGCGGGGGCGCCCCGGAACCGACTCGGCTTGGTGGTGGCGCTCAAGGCCGGGCCTTGGCGGGCAGGCCGGACACACGCCTCCCCGAGCAGCCTGGCGGGAGGCCTGCGGCCGGCCGGCCCCAGCTTCCCGGCTGATGGTGCCCGGCGCGGTCTGGTCCCGGGAGTGGGCGGCGGTCACCGGGCGAGGCCCGAGCCCGGGAGCCCAGGCGGGGCGGGGACGTCCTGCCTTGTGCCCGGGGCACCTGGAGCCGCACACACGGGTGGGCGGGAAGCGCAGGCACTGCAGAGGGCGCGGGCGGGCAGTGAGGAGGGGCGGGGGCAGCGGGTCGGCCTCCTCCTGAGGGCGTCCGTGTGTCCGGCACGCCCTCCTGCAGCCCCTCCAGGCCGACCCAGGGCGCTGCTGCCACGCCAGACGCCCCCTCAGGCAGGGACGCGGTGCCAGTGCCAGGACAAGGATGGGACATGCTGGGGTGGGGTCTCGCGACTGGCCATCCACCCCAGGGCCCTGGAGGGGACCGTGGCAGCACGTGCGAGAACCAGAGTGAGCCCGTGCAGAGCACTGTTTTGGGGAAATAACCAAAAAAGGCCAGAGGTGTGAGATGTGGCCCCTGCGGTCCCCACCGTGGACACTCCCACGCGCCGGCGGTTCTGAGTGCGGTCCCGGGCTGGTGGCGTCAGCCCCGGACTTCCCCGAGACGCACGGCCCAGGCCCTCCGCAGACCCAGGGGCCGCGGCGCCAGGCCGGCTGGTCCGAGCGAAGCCCAGCGCGGGCCGCAGTCCGCCGGCTCCTGTGACAAGAACGTGAAGCCCTCAGCCCGCAGCGCCCTGTGGCCCACCCACGGCCCCTACTGCCCCGCTCACGGCCCCCCACTGCCCCCTCACTGCCGCTGGCGTGGGGACAGCTGGCCCGCCGAGGCACACTGCCCAGTGGGGCCGGCACCTTCAGCACCTGGCCCAGATCCGTGGCGACGCCCCAGGGTGAGGGGCTGGAGCTGTCAGGGACCGGGTGAGGGCGTGCGCGCTGCGTGTGCCGCCTCACCACCGGGAGGACCACGGGCATCTCTCGGTCAACGGTAGCAGAGACAGACACGGGGGCAAGCACCCCCCCCACCGAGGCCGCGCAGACAGACGGCAGGTGGGGCGCACCACCGCTCCGGGAAGGTGGGCGCGGCAGTCCGCCTCGCCCCGCTGGGAGTTCGGCCACCGACCAGCGAGGACCAGCAGGTGTCGTGGAGGACGCCGCGAGACCCCGAGCTCGGCCGGCGTCTGAGCTGCGGCAGGCGCTGGGGCAGCATGGAGCGTCCTCCAGGCCCGCCGTGGGCACGCTCACGCAGCTAACTCAGCAGCACGCAGGCCGGGGCGAGAGGCGGCGCATGCCGCGGACCTGGCATGGGGGAGCAGCCACCCGGCGCGGCACACCGCAGTGAGCTCCGGCCGTGGCCAGGAACGGGCTTCTGCGCACGGTCACCCCGCGGGCCAGGCGCTGCTGCTGACGGCCTGCATGAGGCGCGCAGGGCCTGCTGGGGCACGGCTGCGCCGAGTACCAGCCTCTGCTGCGGGTGAGCGAGTCCACCCACCGAACCCAGGGGCAGACAGACAAGGACCAGGGCCTCTGCCCAGAGCCCTGTCCAGGCCCCAGGGGCGTCCGACCCGGTCCAGCGCCCCCCTCCACCTGTGGATGTCTGCGCATGTCCGGCAGCTGTCAGCCTGGCCTTTCTGCTCATGGCTGAATAGTGTTGGCCCATGTGTTCACTGCTGCTGGCTCGCGTGGCGTAAGCAGTGCTGGGCACGGCCTCGCCAGTCCCACTGCCTCCGGTCCCGGGGCGCGGCCACCTGGGGCGCGAGGTGGCAGAGGATGCTGGCTCAGGCAGCTGCTGTGGCGAGGACTCGGTGGGCTGAAACGGCGGCAGGGGGAGCTTCACGATCTTAAAAACAGGCAGCTAAAAGTAACCGGAAGAGAAGGGCGCCCGGGGGCGTGCTTCGCTTGTCTCGCATGCAGGCTGCAGGGCGCCCAGGGCCGGCCAAAGGTGAGCCTCACGTGCAGCTGCTTCTGGCTGCTGTCAAGTTTCGAAACGATTATAGACTCACGGGAAGTTCTGAAATAGCGCAAGAGGCCGCCGTGTCCTCCCCGCGGCTCCCAGGGCCCCAGAATGACACTGGCACCGGAGTCCGCGCCAGACTGAGGTGGGCTGACCCCCGGGCGGGCACGAGACAAGCCCCCAGTCGCAGGTGGGGCGGCCCAGACCACCATCCAGAGTCCGGGCCGGGCCCAAGAGGGCCGCTGTGCCCGCTCACAGCCCCACCCGGCACCACACGTCTGTCCCCCACCTCTGCGACTCGGTCACTTCCAGACGCCTCCTCCATGAAGCCCTCTGGGCGGCCCTGGCGGGGGAGCGGCATCGAGGCCGCGGGTGGTCACGCAGCTCCGGCCTCCATCGCTGGACGCCGCCGGCTTTCCCACTTCGGCCGTCACAGACGGGCGCGTGGCCGTCTACAGCCTTGGGCCGTGAGCCGCCATCTCTCTGTGAACACCCGGGGCACCGCTGCCGGCCCCTCCAGCGGACACCTCGCCGCCTCCTCAGCGTCGTCCGGCCGCTCAGCTCTGCGAGCCCCACCCTCTGGGCCCCGCTGGGCCGCCGGCCGCAGCGTCCCCCCTACACCCGCTCGCACCCCGTGGGCGTCCGGGGAGCCTGGCCACGCCAGGCTGCTGACTCTGCCTTTAGGCCCGTGCTCGGGGGCTGCCTGAGCCCTGCGTCGTCCTGCGGACCCCCAGACGCGGGACATGCCCCTCGAGGTGCCGGCGGCGGAGGCCGAGGCCCGAGCTCACCTCCGCCTCGTGCGGGCCCCGCACTGCTGGTCCTGTGAGAAAGCCTGCCCCTCAGCACACCTGAGGCAGCCCCGGCAGCTGGGCCCCCACAGGACCGGCCGACCCTGCCGCCGCTACAAGAGCTCCCGCAGTCTGCTGGCTGCGGGGCCAGGGACACCCCGCCCCAGCACATCGGGGCCACCTCCCTCGGCCCGCCGGCCCCGTGCCACAGGAGGCCCAGGCACGGCGCCCGCAGCCCTCCCACCGCACAGTGGCAAGTAGGGCTCCAGGCCTGGCCCGCAGAGCGCGGACGGCTGTGACGGGCCCAGCTCCAGGGCAAGGCCTGGGGGCTGCCGGGAGCCCCCCCGAGGCGGGAGCGGGCCGTCTGACACCCCTCGACCCGTCCGCCGCTCCTCTCCTCTGGGCCGGGGGGCCGTGGCGAGCGCAGCCGCACGGAGGGGTCCGGGGCTGCCCCTGCCCGTGTCTCAGGAGGCCGGCCCCGTTGGGCCCCAGCGAGCTGCGGCCGGGCAACCTCAGGCGACAGCAGAGAGGCTGCGGGGCTCTGCGGGGCCATCGGCCACACCCAGCAGTGCCGAGGGCCCGCCGCCCCCTCGGCCCAGGACACCGCCCACCCGCCGAAGCCTGAGGTCCGGCACACCGCACCCCGCGGGGCCCCGAGGCTTCCAGGGGCACAGCCCCCCATTCTGGGCGGGCGGGGTCCTTGGATGGCGGGAGGAGGGGCCCTTCCTCAGGGAGGTGTTCGAAGAAGGGAAGGTGGCGCCCACACCAGGACAGGCCGGGCGCTGCCCCCGCTGGTTCCCTGGTCGCCACCCGCACCCACACTGTGCCACGCCCAGTGAGCGCACCTGCCCCACCACCACCCGCTCCCAAGCAGGCACGCCAGCCGGCGCGTGCACACCCCGTCTCCCTCCTGCTCCTGCAGAGTGGACACTCGTGGGCCCGGTCCCGGAGGCGGCGTGGGGTCCCTCTGCAGACACAGCCCACCGCCCCACCCGCCGCAGCCCGGGGCGTGGGCCCGGGCTCAGGACAAACTCGGGGGCGCCTCTGCTCCGCCGCAGCCGGGCGGGCCCTCGGTCCTCGCACCCGCGCTGGGCCCCGCCTGCCCCTGCACATGGCCGCCTGCGACACCCCACTCCCCACCCACGCAGGGCTGTGGGGCGCGTGTGTGCCCTCGTGGGCCCGGCACTGGCCGGCCTCACGCACCCACCCGTGACCCAGGAGGGGACAGCGGAGCAGGGGCAGCCGGGCTGCGCAGGCCTGCGGGGGGGCGGGGCCCACACTCCTCTGCACATGTGCTTAAGGGAACCATCAGCCTGGTCGTGGGGCGCTGTCCGGCCAGCCCTCGGGGAGCGGCTGTCCCCGGATCTGGGATCTGTCCTGGCACCCTTCCACGCAGTGCGAGCTGCAGGGAAACTAGCAAGACTCCCTCCCTTTCCCCTCCCCAAGCCAGGCTCCAGCGGGACTTCCAGGGCGAGCGAGGCGCGTCTGCACGTCACGGCCAACGGCCCGGCCCAGGGGACACGGCCTTGGTCGGGGGCTGGGCCTGCTGGCCCGTGTGTGTCTGTGTGTGTGTGTGTGTGCAGTCGCTGCTTTCGGACGTCAAGTCACTCTCTCCAAGAGCCTGAAACTGAGACTCGGTCCCCTCGTTCAGCTCCGGGAGCAGCAAACCCCTGCGGGCGCAGAGGAGCAGCGAAAATGTGGAACGCGAAAGCGCCGGGTCGGAACAAGGCGTGTGCCCTGGGCGCGTCGGGACCCCCGCTGCCCTCTGGCCGGCGCTGCTGCCCAAAACCAGCTGTTCTTTGCTCTCCATCCTTGAAAAGACTCAGGCCGCCACTGCCCCCAGGGGCCCGGGACGGCTGCGTGAGAGTGGGCCAGGCCCCGGCTCCGCCAGGGGCCACCAGGCGTGGCCACATACTTGTGGGGGGCAGGTGACAGGCGGGCGAGGAGACTCCTGGACCTTTCTGGCTAAACCTCTCCCCACTTCGGGGCTCGCGGGGGTAAACACGACGATGACCGTGGCTGTCAGGTATGGCTGCCCAGGGAGGCCGGTCTCGCCTTCCCAAAGCCGACCCCGCGGGGGCACCTGTTCCCGCGGCCGCGCCATGTGCACCTGTCCGGGCGGGCGGCCGCGCACCTGGGCGGATGTCGCCCATCCCGGCGCGGCCCGACCCGCGGGAGGGCGCATGCCACCTGTCTGGGGCTTGGCCCCCTTCCCGCGGCCTCCCGGGGAGCGCGGCCCCGGGAGGCCGGGCCCCAGGCCGAGTGCGGGCCGGCCGTCCCGGCCGCGGGGCGGGCACCGGGGCCCAGGGCCGGGCCCAGGCCGGGGGCGGCGGCCTCGGCGGCGCGGGAGCACGCGGCGGCAGGCCGGGCGGGCGGCGGAGCCGCGCCGCGCCCTGGCTCGGCCGGCGGCGGGCGGCGGGCGGCGGGCGGCCTGGGGCGGCGGCGGGCGGCGGGGCGGGCGCGCGGGCGGGCGGGCGCGCGGCGGCGGGGCCGGCGGCGGGGCCGGCGGGCGGCGGGCGCGCAGGGCGATCCCGGAGCGGCTCCGGATTCCAGCCGGGTTTTGACTCCGATCGCCGCGGACCGCAGCCGGCGAATGTAACAAAGAACAGTCGGCATGGCGGCTGGACCGGGGCGGCGGGCCGGGGCGGGGCGCGGCGGCGGCCCGGGCGCGGGCGCGGGCGGCGGGCGGCCGGGCGGGGGGCGGCGCGCGCGGCCGGGGGCGGCGCGGCGCCCCGGGCTTTACCTGCCTCTGGAATGTGAGCGCGGGATCGGATCCGGACTCCGGGTTGCGATCCGCTCCGGAAACTGCGCAGCACCGGAAGCCGGCGGCGGCGCGGGGCGTTGTGGGAGTTGTAGTCCGCGGCGGGGCACCGGGCCTGGGTGGCGGCGAGTGGCGGGGGCCGGCCGCGGGGGCGGCGGCGTGGCGCGGGGCCGGCGGAGCGCGGAGGGTCGAGGGCGGCGGGCACGGGAGCGACTGTCCGGAGCCCGGGAGCCGGGACGGCGCGACTGGGCCGCGGGACCGACCCGCCGGCCGAGGCCCTGGACGGCCAGTTGCCGGGGCCAGAGGGGGCGTTTGCAGGAGCGGGGCAGCGCGGCCAGACGGGCGGCCTCTGAGGATGGCCCAGGCGGCTCGCCCGCCTCGGCCTCTGCCCGTGGCCACGCGGGGCCTACTTTGAGGGCACCAGGCGGGGGAGCAGCAGTTTCCCCCTGAGCAGCGCTGCTGAACTGGCCCGCCGGCGGCTGCCCCTGCCAGTCCAGGCCGTGGGCACGAAGAGGCGCCGCCTGGCCCGGCAGGCGGGGTGGCCCCTGGAGCGCGGCCAGCGCAGGGATTCGCGTGGGGCAGAGCAGGCCGCCGAAGTCCGCCCTGAGCCACCAGGAAAGCCTGCTCCGCGGGGCCGGGGCACGCACCCGGCCAGGCAGCGCCCGCACACTCGAGGCCAGACGGCTCCCGTGCTGCGCCCAACCAGCTCGGCCCCTCGGGCTGCTCGGGCAGGCGCACGTGGGGTCGCCGGACCCAGCCCGGGCGCGGGTCCAGCGGTCAGCCGTCCTGTGCGATTCTGCCTGGGGACCGCCCCTAGTGAAGTCAGAGTCGTGGGGGGATTTGAAATGGATGATCACAAAGCCTTTCTGTCCTTCCTATGTGTAAAATGCTTTAAGAATAGGGAAAAGTAGGGCCTCCCTGGTGGCGCGGCGGGCTGAGCACCGCACTGAGGCATCCGCAGCCACTGCAGCGCGAGTTTGATCCCAGGCCAGGGAGGGGCGCACAGGGCGCAGCAGACCTCTCCTGCCTCCCGCTGCCCCCTCAGCAGTGTGTTTCAGCGGATCTGCCTGTTCTGTGACTCCTCTCACCCCACCCCCGCACCTCTGGCCTGTACCCCAGCTTGTGAATAAATATAACCCCTTCACATGGTGGATACGCTCCCTAAGTGACCCGTCCACACTCCTCCGGCTTCAGCGTCCCGCCTGCTGCTCCCTCCCATCCAGGCCACAGAGGTGTCTGGTCAGGGCGAGCGGGCAGGGGCAGCACGTCCTGAGTCCGTCCCCAGTCTTGTCTGCGCTGGGTGAAGGAGGCACAGCAGAGGCACGAGTGTGGGTCCTCCGGAGTGTGGCCGGCTCAGATTCCGGTTCTGCACTGGGCTGTGCCCTCGGGCGAGCCCCTTAGCCTCTCCGTGCTCACTTTCCTGGTCTGCGAATCCGAAGTGGGCCGTAACTCGGGATTGTTTCAGCCAGTCCCAGGGTCGCCATCTGCAGACACTTCACCGGGGCCCCTGGCAGGCAGGAGGTGCCCCGCTGCAGGAGCCGCATCACGCCCTGAGGCCACCGTCCCGGCAGCCCGCACAGTGGACACAGCACACAGGCGGCGGGCCGGGCCGTGAGTGGGGCTGATGCTGCGAGGCCGCCGAAGCGGGTGGGCTTGGCCCCAGCAGCCACGTCTTATTCAAAGCGTCCCTGACGTAGACGAGCCCCGGTCCGGCAGAGCCCGTCCGTCACGGGTGCCTCTGCCCCTCCCGGGCCCCAGTAGGAGTGGGAGCAGCACGAGTGACCCTGCGTGTGCTGGCTCGAGGCGGTCAGCTGAGGCTGGCCCCTAGCCCAGGGCTGCAGGGGTGATGTGGGCAGTGCATCCCAAGTGGGGGCAGAGTGTGCCGTGGTCAGCCGACCCCCAGCCCCTGCGGAGCCCTCCTGATCGCGTCCAGCGGGTGGGCTGCAGGCACAGCGGGGTGGAGAGAATCGGCGGGAGGCTGCTCACTCCCCCAATGCCCGTTCTGGCTCCTGGGTGCGGAGTCTGCCAGGATGCGTGTGTTCGGGACGCCTCTGGCCCACTAGCCAGGCCCCAGCCCCGGGCAGCGCAGGGTGCAGGCAGCCGCCACTCCTTGGCCCTGCCCCCGTCTGCTGGAGGGGGCAGCCCACACTCTGGGGCTCGGTGACCATCGGGGTTGATGCTGAGAAGCCCCACGCCCGAGGAGACAGGGCTCCCGAGAAGGCCCCGGTGACGGAGTGGTCACTCGGCCCGGCGCCAGGTTTCAGCGGGGCCCAGGCCCGGCAGACCCAGACTGGGAGCACCTGCCAGGCACCAGGCCCGGGAGTTCAGGGGTCTCCAGAGAATGAGTCAGCTGCAGGCCTAAGGGGATGGTGGCCTGGAGCTCATCAGGAGGTGCCCTCACTGTTGGCTCATGTGACGATAAAGCACGTCAGAACGACAGGTGCTGCAGGCAGGGAGCGGAGGTGACCGCTGCCCCTTGACACCACTGTCCACGACGGTCACGCTCCGGGACCGCGGAGGCCCCCGACCAGGCGCTCAGTGGACGCCGACTTTGGGGGCTGCAGGGACGAGAACTCAGTGTCTAGTGTTCCATGTCAGTGTTTATTCTTCAAAGACCCTCGGAGCCGCTGCGCGGCCAAGTGAACCCGCAGGCGCGGGAGGGGCAGGCGGCCCTGCTTTAAAGTGCTACCAGGAATACAATCGTCGCTCGGAGACACCTCCACTGCCCGCTCCCGACCCTCCTCCAGACCTGGAGAACCCAAAATGTAGCTTTCACGTGACACAGGCAAGAAGACCAACACCTCGCAAGCCTAAACGGCCAGCGGTCTTCCTGGCCTGGAGGGGACGGGGCTCGGACGCCTCGGCTGAGGCAGACAGAGGGACCTGAGTGTGCAGTGCCCGGCCGAGACTCGGGCTTTGGGGGACGGTCCTGGCAAGGTGGGGGTGCTGCGGGGCCTGGCGTCGGGGCCACGCCGGCCGAGACCTGTTTCCACTGGGCAGGGATGGTGCCCACTCCCCCAGCCTCCACCGGCCTGTGCTGCGAGGCCGTGGCCAGGAAACACCGCGCTGGGAGGCAACAACTAAACAGCCTTGCCCTCCGGCCCAGGAAGAGATGTGCGGCCTTCTCCGGGCAGTGGCCGGGGCACCCTCGGCCCAGGAGGCACTGGCGCGGCGAGGTGGGCAGCGACTGCCCCGGCAGCCTGGAGGAGACAGACGGGCTTGCCCTTCGCCTTGAGACCTGACTTAGAGAGGGGGTCTGGACCGCCTCCCTCACAGCTGCTTCCCAGGTGAACAGTGAGCGGCTGCTTCTGTTATTGCTGCATCGCCACACGCACACGCATGCACATGCACACACACACTCGTGCACTCGTGCACACTCACACTTAAAGCTCTGTTCCTTCCTCCGCAGAGGCGGAGGCGAGTCTGAGGGAAGTGTCTGAAGAGCGCCTGAGTGCTGGGCTGGGGGCAGGCCACAGCTCAGTTCCAACAGACCCTCTGCGGCGCCTCAGCATGGGAGGCCACCGCGCGGACACGGGCGGGGAGGCGGTGTCGGTCAGCCAGGTCCGAGCACGCTGGCGGGGCGCCCTCCACACCGCCCCATGGGCCGGCACAGCTGGGTGCTGCTGTGGGCTCTCGAGCCGAGCTGGCCGTGGCCCAACGAGCCCCTTCTCTGCTCCTCACACGCCCGGCTCGGAGCCCCGAGCTGCGGAGACGCCGCTGCGGGCGGCAGGACACCCAGCATGCGGGCCAGTCCTGGGGGCAGCTGGGCCTGGCACTGGAGGCAGCTGGGCCTGGCCCTGGAGGCAGCTGGGGGCGGATCGCGGGGGGGGGCTCCCGGCCGGCCTACGCACAGGGCTCCACGGCGGTGCCGTTCAGGGGGCTCTTGGCTCTGTGCTTGGCCAGCAGCTTCCTGTTGAGGATGCGGACGAGGGTGCTGCCCCTCCGCCGGGCGCCCTCGGGCTGCTGCAGGAAGGCCAGGTCGTTGTGGGACTGGCTCAGGCCGGGGTCTTTCTGCTGGTGCCGCCGCCGGAAGAACAGCTTGGCGCTCCTCCGCAGCACGCCCCCTGGAGGACGAGAGCGTCAGGTCCAGGGTGCCCGCCCGCGGGAGCGCGGTGGGCCCCAGGGCGCCAGCCCCAAGCCAGCCGAGAGCCCGACCAGCATCCAGGGGCACAGTGTGGGGACAGTGGCGGCCCCGCTGCCGCTGGCGCAGGGCTCAGACCACGCCAGGCGCAGGACGCACCCCGTGGTCCCGTGCCGGCTTGGCCCAGCGGCCCCAGCGTCAGGAAGGGCGTGGACGGCCGGGCCCAGGAAGCTGGACCAGGCTGACTCCCCAGGACCGCGAGCAGGGCGTGCGCTCGGCCTGGCCCGCGGGGCTTCTGGCCAGCACGGGCGGCCGAGTTACAGCGGCCGGCGGGTCTCCGCGAGCGGTGAACCACATGCCCAGATGCGGTCAGGGCGGACGGTGGGCCGGGACCGGGCGCCACAGCGTCTCAACCGCGGAGATTCCCGAAGGTCTCCCCCAGTCTGTGCAGCGCAAGCAGGTGGGCGGGGAGTGGGGGTGGGGGGAGGACTCGGAGCTCCCCTCTACCTCCACCCCCACACTGGAGAGAGCTGGGAACAGCGCAAAAGCCAGACGCAGAGCACAGCACCCGCGCATCCAGGGATGCGGAGGGCGGGGCTCCGAGGTACGGCGCGCTGTGACGGCAGTGCCCCGGAGCAGGCCCAGGCCCAGCGCCGGCAGCCCTGCGAGGAGGATGGGCTCCTGCACGCAGCTGCCCCAGCCCGGTCAGCAGGCGCCCGAGTCAGCCGGTGGCCAAGCTCCCGAGAAACACCAGGTTTCCTGCTGGCTGCACCCCCAGAGCCTGCTGTGCTGAATCACGGGGGCTGCCTGCCTATCCAAGGTTGGGGCCTGCAGGGGCTGTCAGAGCAGCGGGCAGGGGGAGCAGGAGGGCGGACGAACCGGAGCGCTTTGGTCTCCTCAGCAGGCCCCACACGCTGCCCCTCGGAGCCATACAGCCGCTCCTGGCCTCGCGAACCCCTGCAAGGTGCGGTGCGTCAGGTGAGCCACCACCTCCGCGGCACCTGCCTTGAGCCTGCTCACAGACTGGCCAAGGGCCTGGAGCAGGGGCTCTGCTCCTGGCCCTGGGAGAGGAGGAGGAGCGAGGGACTTGCGGGGCCGACCGGGCCATCCGCGCCAGCTGGGGCCGGGGACTCAGAAGAGTTTCTCCTGGAGGGTCCCTCGCCAAGGTCGCTCCACGTCCGTCCCTGCACGAAACCTGACCTGGGTCTGCAGCCAGAGCCCACCGCTGGCGTCCCGGCCCCGGTACAGGAACGTGGCCTCACGCAGAGCCAGGGCCGCCAGGTGTGACTCGGCCACCTGAGTCCCGGGGAGGGCCGCGACCAACGCGGAGGGGGCACTGGCGAGGCCCCGGGCTGCGTGTGGCTGGGCCCCGGTGCTGGGGGCCGCGGGCAGCGCCGGCAGTGCCTGGCCGCTGGGACAGGCAGGAAGGGATTGCCCCGGCCTCCAGGCCGCACCTGGCCGCGCGCTGTGGCCTCCAGACCGCGAGGGACGCGCTTGTCCTTGCAACGCCCGCCTGTCTGCTCTGTGGCAGCTGCCCCGGCGACAGCACAGCCGGGGCCTGAGACGCTCCCTGGGTAACGCCCGGCCCGGCCCACGGGAAGGGCCACCTGGCGCAGCCCTCTGGCCGGGACACGCCTGGCCCGGCCTGGCCGGAGAGGCCACGTGGCGGGTCTGGGCAGCAATCCTGTTTCTCGCGTGAACTTGGGCCACAAGAGGGCTGGAGAGCAACAAAGAGATGGAGGAACCTAAGAAGTGAGAACTAAGTGAAAGGTTTCGTGTCGCGAGTATTCCCTAACTCGCTCCCCTCGGTCTCGCAGGATCTAAAGAGGAGCCACCGACGTATTGGTCTGAAAATCGTGTCAGGAGCCGGGGCGAGCCCCTCGGAGCCAGGACCTGCCGCCCCAGCTGCAGGCGCTGACCCCTGATGCCCTCAGGACTGGAGACAGCAGGCGGGCGGGGCCGCCACACCCCGTCCTGAGAGGGACGCCCCGCCCAGCGGGCACAGGCGCGGTGCCCACAAATAGTCCAGGGCACCTTTAGGGAGAAAACTGGGAAGAGTGACTTGGCCTGGAGGGGACAGGGAAGCAAGGACGAGACGGGCGGAGGGGCGCGGGTCCCTGCCTGTCACGACACAGGTGCGGGCACCTCGCTCACGCTGCGGGACAGCACAGAGGCACTCACGGGGCTGGCCGTGGGTTCGGCCGGCATAGCGATGCCCTTAAGTTAAAGGAAGGGGCACGGGTTGAGCTGGGAGGGCGGGAACGGGGGCAGAGAACAAACAGCCGGAGCCTGGGGAGGGGCAGCGTCTCCAGGGGCTTCTGCAGCCTTCTGCCTGCTTTGGGGTGCTTTTGCTCCTCGCTGTGGTAAAACGCCCCGGGCAGCGCTGGCCGGCCAAGCCCACGGAGGCTGAGGCCCGCCTCCCCCACACAGGGACTCCTCGCGCTGAACTCCCCCCGCTGGCTGGGCTGCAGCTCAGTGCCTGCCCACGTCCAGCCCCATGGCGGGACCGGACACCGGCATTCCGTCCGGGCGTCTCAGGCCGGCACCCGCCTGTGACGGAGGCCCGCAGCCCCCACGCCGAAAAAATAAGCTTTGGTTTAAAACAGACAGAAAACACGGAGCCGCCGCCCAGTCACCAGTGCTGCAGACTTGGCGGCGGAGGATGAAAACCGGACAGCGGCCAGGACGGTCTCTGAGATGCGCAGCCGCGCCTCACCACAAGGCTGAGTGCCCAGCTGGGGCCCGGGACGGGTGTGCACCTCAAAATGTCTCTGAAACATTTTTAGAGCATAATTTGTAAAAAAAAAAAGTAACAAAAAAACACCACCTTCACTTCGCAACCTTCCCACACCCCACCCTGGGGTGCACGGGAGCCCCGCGGGGCATCCCCTCCAGGCCTGCCCTGCACCTCGGGCCCCACACGCCCTTGCTGGGGCGCCTCGTCCATCTGGCTGGTGACCGGGAGGGCCCAGCCAAGATGGGGACCCCAGGAAGAGCTCTCCGGGAGGGGAAGGGGGCAGGGGTGTCTGCCCGGACTGGGGGCCAGGGAGGCCTGGCGCTAGGAGTGGACACAGGCGGGCTGTGGGAGGGCGACCGAGCGTGGGGGCCGAGGGGAGTCACTCTGTGGGCCCCCAACTAGGCTCCTGTGACCCAGGGCAGCCTCTTAACAGAATCCAGGGAGACCCCAGGTGCTTGGCCCAGGCCACCCACAGGGGCCCCGAGACAGGCCACAGGCAGGGGACCGGGCGAGCTTGCTGCAGCCCGTGCACCCACCCGGCAGCCTCTCCCCCTTTCCTCCTGCTCCCAACCCGCCCCTGCCCCCGCTGCTCCAAGCTGCCCCGGGGGGAGGAGCCGCATCCAGAGCAGGCTGAGGGCAAACGAGGCGCGGCTGACTGACCATCCGCCCCGCCGCACAGGAAGGCAACCCGCGGGTTTTCTAGGTCTCTCACACCCAGCGCCGGTCACGGTCAAGTGCCGCGCCTGGTGTGGTTCGCCGGAGGGCGCGCCGAAGCACCAGTCTCTGCGGCAAAGAAGCCCAGTCTCGGCCTGCCGCGCGGCCGGGAGGGTGCAGTGCCCAGACAGAGCGGGCGCCCTGGCCTGAGTCCAGGCTGGCCCGTGCAGAGACGCCCACCACCGCACCTGCAAGGGCTCCGGCCCTGCCCCCAGCCCGAAATGGGCTCCCACGTCCTGCACAGTGGTCAGGGAGGGGGTGTGGGGCTCAGGGAGGGGCGGGAGGAAGCCAGCAGGGAGAACTGGCGCTGAGCTGGAGGTGCCCAAGTGCGAGGCCGCCAGGCAGGGCGCTAGTCAGCGGTGGGCAGGGTCTGTCAGCGGTGGGCGGGGCCTGTCAGCGGTGGGCGGGGCCAGTACCTTTATGCTTCTTGGCAGCGCCGGGCTCCGAGATGCTCACGGAGCTCTCCGACAGCTCGTCCCCGTCGGGGTCCAGCGGGGCCTGGCCGCCCCACGCTCCCGCAGCCTGGGGCTCCTCCAGGTCCCAGGGGTCCAGCTCGTCCTCCTGGGGCTCCAGGGCCAGCGAGGCCTCTTCCTCAGGCGGGGCTGGGGCTGCGACCGCCCCCTGCGGGGCAGGGCTGTCCTCCCCTGGGGCGCCGTCCATGGAGGCAGCGTAGTCCAGCATCAGCGCGGCGTCCTGGTCTTGGGACAGCGAGGTCTGCGGGGGTGAGAGAAGAGTCAGCGGGAAGGAGGCTGCAGGGGCGGGGCGGGAGGAGCACGTGAGGCCGGCTGCAGGTCCCGGCTGCTGACTTCAGCATGTCGGGGGTACCCGGCCCTCCGGCTTTCGAGGCGTGAGCCCCGCCCCGCCGGCGGGGCCCTGCTGCAGCAGAGATCGGGGCACCCAAGGGTGTCGGGGAGCAGCCAGCACGCTCCCCGACAGACAGGCGGCTGAGGAGGGCGCCGGGCAGAGGGGCGCCGTGGCAGGGAGAGCTGGGAGAGCTGTCCCTGTGAGGAGCGAATGTACCGGCACGATTCGGAGCCACAGCTCTTAACGTCCCTGCCGCCGCATTTTTATGTTCTAGAAGGAGACGCTGGCCTGCGTGCGGGCGGGTCCTCCTAGGTTGTGTCTGTGAGTCACAATCGGGGCCTCGAGCAGTCGGGCGGGAGTCCCTTGGGCACAGGAGTTCCTAGATAGCCCCAGGGACAGTGACCACTGCACTCCTCCTGACTCCGGCACCGCCTTGCAGGTGCACCCACCCCGATGGGCAGCCAAGGAGCTCAGCAGACAGGTGAGGGCTGGGCCCGCCCACATTCCGTTGTTCCCAAGGAGCCCTCAGCAAAGTAAGGGGGACAGTCCACCCCTCCCAGAACGCTGTGCCTGGGGCGCCGTCGCCCCCTGCTGGCTGCCGCTGGACGTGCAGCCAGGAGACCCAGCCAGCACCATGGTGCTTGGGGGCTCCGGGCCACCTCCCGCCACACCTGCGGGGACGCAAGCCCAGCCCACTCACGTCGGCACCGCCCCGGCCCTTGCCGGCCCCTCTCCGTCTCCGGCGTGTCCTCCCAGCCGACCCTCAGGGCCCCTCAGCAGGAGCACCCCACCTTCCTGGCCAAGGAATCCTTCCCTGACCACCAACCACCCAAGCGTCCTCCTGCTGAGCTCCGGAATGTTAAAGAGGAAGGGCCTGCTGTGCGGCCCTTGCCTGGCGTGTCCAGCAGCCACCGGCAGACCCACCCGCCACCGGCCCGGACACGCACCAGAGCAGGAGCGGGAGTAGTGGGCACCCGGCTGCTGAAGACAAGCCCCGCCCCCGTGTTCTGAGGGTGACCGCTCGCTGCAGGCAGCGCGGACGCTGGGACGAGGGTGTGGAAAGTGAGGCGCTCCCTCCCGCGGGGGGCCGGCACACCCGCTCTCACTTCGAGCACAGGACGCACCAGCCCTCCACGCACGCTCCCTCCCGCAGCAATGCCAAGCTTCCTTCCGAGCAGGGCAGGCCGCATGAGCCAGCACCTCGAATAACCCCTGGTGGGCGAGGCGCAGAACAGGACACTGGTGAGTGGACCCTGCTGGATGCTGGCCGAGGGCTCAGCCCGGCCGCTCCCGGGGGCAGGGGGGGGCAGCACCTTGGAGATCCCCGAGATGATGATGGTGCTCTTCTTCCGCGGTGACCTGAGCTTCAGCTTGGAGGACTCGCTGAGCTGCCGGATGGCCACTTCGGCCACGGGGTCGGAGCCGTTCAGCACCAGCAGCTCTGCGGGAGGGAGGGCGTTGGCAGGATGACGGACTCAGGGGCCTCCGGGGTGGCGGGAGGGTCCCTGGCGGGCGGCAGGTATTCCCAGTAGAGGCCGGAGAGCAGACTGCTCAGCCCTGCGGGCCAGCCGCCCCTCCACACTAGTTCCCGCCGCGACGGGCCTGAAGACCGTCAGGGACGGCGTGCGGCGGGCCCGGGCACCTGCAGGAGCCGTGCTCATGGGGGCAGGTGGCCAGGCGGCCGGCGGTGGCCCCGGCCTGTGCCAGCCCTGATCTGCAGCCCGGTCTCTGAGTTTGCAGCCCGACACCTACCGGAGGTCGGTGCAGTTTACTGCAGGTGAGTTACACCTCTAGCCTCAGAAGGGGGGTGTAGCTGCCCCGTGTGACTCCCCAAGCCCTGGAGGAGGGCACTGTTTTATCCCCATTTGACAAGGGGCTAGGAACCCCCAGGCCTTGGACTCAGGGAGGCTGAGAGCTGAGGAAGGGCCAGGGCTAGGGCCAGGCTGCAAAGGGGGGAGGGGCAAGGAGAGGGGGGCGCTTCTCCTTGCTTGGCCTGGCTGTGGACCACAGAGGCGACGGCCCAGCACTGCCCGCACACCCCCAGCAGTCCGTGGACAGAGACAGTCGCAGGCGGGAGAGGGGCGCGCGCCCAGGGAAGAGCCGTGAGCCAGCCTGGCTGGGTCTGTGCACGCTGCCCGCCCCCAGCCCAGGGCACTTGCTGTCCTCGGGCAGCCATGCCGGCGTCCCTGCACAGGGGAGCTGACGCTGGGGGCCCCAGGTGAGGACCCCCAGGGTGACTGCCCAAGTGAAGGGGTGCTCCGCAGGGGAGGCTGGGAGGGGCGTCCTGTCGGGCGGAAGCAAGAGCAAAGCACTGCAGCCATATGGCCTGAGCCCAGGAAGTCACCGCTGGGACCCAGGGTCCCCTTGGGCACATGATGCCCGGGGAGAGGTGGCGTTCAACAGCGCCAGGCTGGCGAGCAGGCCAGGGCGGGGAGGCAGGGCAGGCTGCGTGAGTCTGTCTCTGGCTCCCGCCACTGCAGGACAGTCGTGTGACCGGCTTGGTGGCTAGAGGAGAAGCAGCCTTCAGAAGCGGGCGAGGCTGAGCTGGGCGGTTCACTTTGTTAAAGTGTCCTAGAGCTGCCCGAGGCAGGGCCCCCTGCACCCCTGCGGGCATGGACTTTGATTTCTCTCCTCTTATTACTCAGAAAATGTCACCCTTCCCAGGCCCCTGGAAGGAGATGGTCATTTGTCAGAGGTGGGGGCGGGGCCAGGGCAGCTGGGGTGGGGCCAGAGCTGCTAGGGATGGCGCCAGAGAAGCCAGGAGTGGGGCCTGAGCAGCTGGGGCAGGGCCAGAATGGCTGGAGGTGGTGCCAGGGAGGTTGGGGGTGGGGCTAGGGCAGCCAGGGGTGGGGCCAGAGCAGCTGGGGCAGGGCCAGAGTGGCTGGAGGTGGGACCAGGGAGACTGTGGGCGGGGCTAGGGCAGTCAG
>JAGFMF010011629.1:20920224-20989344 GCA_019455555.1 Galemys pyrenaicus
AGAGTGGCTGGAGGTGGGGCCAGGGAGACTGTGGGCGGGGCTAGGGCAGCTAGGGGTGGGGCCAGAGCAGCCAGGGGTGGGGCCAGAGCAGCCAGGGGTGGGGCCAGAGCAGCTGGGACAGGGCCAGAGCAGCTGGAGGTGGGGCCAGGGAGGTTGGGGGCGGGGCTAGGACTGCTAGGGGTTGGGCCAGAGCAGCTGGAGGTGGGGCCAGGGAGACTGTGGGCAGGGCTAGGGCAGCCAGGGGTGGGGCCAGAGCAGCCAGGGGTGGGGCCTGAGCAGCTGGGGCAGGACCAGAGCGGCTGGAGCCAGGTCAAGGGTGGCTGGGGACTGAGCAAGGGTGACCACAGTTGAGGTCGGAGCAGAAGGGCCAAGGGCTCCGACAGGTGTCACCTGTGTCGGAAGAGGACAGCGTCTTGCTGACCGGGGCACCATGGCAGGCAGCGGCATGCACCGAGATGTCCTTCTCAATCACCTTCACCTTGACAGGCGTCTTCAGGGGAGACTCTGCGGCCGAAATTCCCACGGTGAGGCCCCTGTACACCTGACCCAGCTCCCACAGGTGAAATCACCTGGCCCCTCCAGCCCCTCCACTCAGGCGGCGGAAGGGCAAGGGCCGTGCCTGGAGATTCAGCAAGTCTCCTATCCTTTGCGTCTCTGGGGCGGGACGGGGTCTCCGGTTTCCATAGTTTCAGAGACTCACTTTCTATTTTGCATTGGACAACTGTGCCAAGCTGTCTATTCTGGGAAGACACTATTTTTGTAGAAGATACCCCGTAAGTTTACAGTCACGAATCACGTGCTTATACGTCCCCGGGGCTGGGGCTGCAGCTTCGGGACAGGTACTGAGTCCAGGGTCACATGAGCTTCTCAGAGGCGCCCTGATGAGGAGGCGCTGCCCCACCTCCTTTGAGAAGAGCCTGCAGCCCCAGGAGCACGAGGCGGACTTCACTGGCGGCCCAACAAAGGTCTGGGTTTGGCTCCAGAACACGCGCCGGGCCACGCCTTGCTCCGGCTCGTGGCGTACCTGCTTGGCACTACCGTCTAGCAGAAAAGCTCAGCAGCAGGGCGCCAGCTGCCGTCTCCCGGGGCGGGGACCTGACGCCCCCTGTCTGGCCCCTGAGCGTCCCAGAGCGCCCACAGCCCCGGCTCAGCCACCCGCTCTCACCTGAGCCCAGCGGGGACACCCTGCTGGCGTCGAAGCGGGGCCTGGTCTTCACGGCCGTCACGGTGGTGACCACGGTCCCACAGGGCATCACCATGCGGTCCTTTTCTATCTTCGCGGCAGGGGCGGGCGGGGGACTCTGCCGGGACTTGGCTTCACCGGGTTCTGCGTACGAGAACTGCAGCGAGGACTGTCAGGCGTCCGCAGGGACCTCGCATCCCTCCTCCGTGCGTGTCCACCACCTTGTACTGCACAGCGATGAGCCCCAGCTTCCCAGGACGGACGCGGGCTGAGGGCGCCCAGGCTCGAGCCCGGGGCCTCCAAACGCAGTGACGGGAAGGGGGGACGATGAAACAGCATCGCCCGGCGGGGCGGGGCCATGCGGGGGGCGCCTGGAGACCATCGGGGCTCTCCACGCCGTGGAGGGCAGGAAAGGTCCCGGTCAAGCCCAGGGAGGCCTAGGCCCCGGCCCCGCGTGTGCACGCACACCTACCTCCGCGCTGACCCAGCCCAGCACCGAGCCGTCCCGGGAGGCCCCGCTGGTCAGCGTGAAGCTCTGCGGCCCCGCAGGCTGCTTCTTAAATAAGTCCAGAGGGATGGTCGCCGTCGCCAGCAACGCTGCAAAGACAAGCAAGGCCCGCGCTCAGGGCTGGGGTTGTCGTGAGGGCGGAGCAGCCCGCCCGGTTGCCCTCGGGGCCACCGCGTCGGGCCCTGGGGAGCGTCTAGAGACGGCCCCTGCTGTTCAAGACCAGGGAAGACGGTGGAAAGGCTCCAGGCCAGGGGCGTGGGGATGGGCCAGGGGCGTGGGGATGGGCCAGGGCGGGCAGCTCCAACCCCTCCTCTGACGGTGCCACGGTGCTGGGCCAGAAGCGGGCGCACTGGCACGTGCGGCCAGGCCCAGAGCTGGTGGCTGCCGGGGGACGAGCTGCCCAGACTGGGCATCCTCACGGACGCCAGGGGTGCCGGGCTCTGACAGGTATAGCTCCCCTCAGTGGGGAACTCCTCTGGGGGCGAGTCGCACACAGGGCCACAGGCCCATGTGAACAGAGACGGCAGTGGGAACGGCCAGTGCAAGGCTGCGGGAGGCGCGGGGAAGCCTCTGGTCTCTGCGCCCCTTCGGCTGGCCCGGAATCACGCTGAGATGGGGGGGCGGGTGGCGCCCCAGGGCCGGTGAGGACCCGTCCAGGTGGGCAGCAGCCCCGTCAGCGCACCCCGCCCCTCCCGGGATGCCGTTCTCATCAGGGCCCGGGCACCCCAGACCACGGAATCCGGGGTGTGCTGGCGGTGCCTGCTCCGAGCTGCCGGCTGCAGCGCTCTACCCTGGGGCTTGAGGAGACGCGCCAGGCTCCGTAGCTGAGAGGCCAGGCCTGGCCCCCCGCCTTTGCCCGCTTAAGCAGATTTTTAAAAATCAACACTGAAACTACTGGTGCACACCCCTGCACACACAGCTCCCTGTTCACTTTAGAGATTCACCCCGAATTGCTGCTTTCTTGTGTCGAACCGTGTCCCGTCCCGTGTGAGACTGTGGGCACTTTGTGGGTCCGGCCCGCGGAGATCCAGAGACAGGATGTGGGGGGCTCTTACCGCGTTCAGCGGCAAGAGACTCCGTCTCGCCAGAGGGGATGCTCTGGGGATCCGGGGAGCGCGGCCCGGGCCCCCGAGCTGGCTGAGATGACGTGTGTGTGGTGTGTCACGACCCACATTTAAAAAAGAAAAGGTCTGTCGACTGGAGAGGGCGGAGAGCTGCCCCTCTAAGCCAAGAACCGTTGCATGAAAGATTCTGGAAGTCTGTTAGAAGAGCAAGCGACGAAAACCAGCCGGAGCGGGGGCAGCGTGCCGACCGCAGAACGCAGCGAAGTCCACTCTCCCAAAGGTGGAAGCAGCCGGGACGTCCGAGCTCGTCCCCAGCTGGAAGGGATAGCAGCCAGCATCCCCTGGGAAACAGAGCAGCCAGGACCAGCCCTGCCCCCCCGGCCCCCCCGGCCCCAGCGGGTGAAGGCCCTCCGGCAGGGCGCTCGTCCACCTTCGTCCACCCACCTTGCGGGGCTCCCCCAGCCTCTGAAATCTGCAGGCACAGCTCCTTGGACTTGGCACTCAGCTCGCTGCAGAAAGGAAAAGAGCTGTGAGTGCTTGCAGGGCTTCACTGTTTGCAGAACAGTGCTTCTCCCTGCTTACAGCCCAGCCACCGCGTATGTTTACTACGGGGACCGAGACCCAGACCTGCGAAGGCCTCTGGCATGCTCCAGAAACAGCTACTGCTAGTATCTGCTGACAAGTTTCCCAGAAATAGCCAACAGAGCAGTCGGGGGGGTGGGTCCCCCAGAGCTCGGCCCGCGTCACGACAAGAACCAGACACGTGGCGCGTGCGAGCTGAGGCCCGTCGGACGTTGTATGATTCGAATGAAGAGAGACTTTCCAAAGAGCTACACGTGACTGGTGGCTGCGGTATTGGAAAGTTCAGTCACATCATTTACCCCAAAAATAAAAAGCGTGGACCGTTACACCCCACCTTCTTCTGTGACCCATTTTTCTCACTTAAGATCCACAGTCGTCTCTCTGAGTCAGCGCTGTTGAAAGGCCCCAGGTACCCCCTCTCCACCTGGGGAACATGGAGCCAGCCCTGGTACCAGGCCGGTTATTCGTGGTATTTCACGATCATAAATAAGCTGAGGGAAGCGGCGTTGCACGGGGGGTGTGGTTACTTCCCCGGCAAAACGAACTGGCAGTCAAAAGGTACAAGCGCTTAAGAGATTTTTTCTGATACGTCTCGGTGGCCTCCAGGGTGGACATCAGACTCTTATTCTTTACCCACCTGTAAGGCGGAAAAGTCTGTTGTTTAAATTTGCATTTTGTCGGTGTTTGCATTACTTTGCCATGGCCGCTTGTACGTTTGTGTTATTAAGATGTGACTGTTAAACATCTTTCGGAGGTTCTTAGCAATCTGTGGTGCTTGCCTGAAGCTGGCCCCATTTTCTAGGGACATGTTTCCGTTTCCGTTAACGATTACACAAGTCCTTCAGATAACGCATGGGGGCTTCGCTTCCATTACTTTTTCTAGCTATTTATGTATCAGTAAGCAGTTGGGTGCTATATTTTTGTAGTCTGACACTTTACTGAAAGTCTATTAATTTTCCAGTTTATTTCTATCCTGTTCCATTGTTTTGTATAGTTTTGATTTTCTTGGGTAGTCTAGACATGCAAAAATCAAGTCATGATTAATTGTATTAGTTCATCTCCTCTGTTTACCCATCATTTCTTTTTCTTATCTAATCACACAAACCAGCATTTCTACCCAAACAGCGGTGGACACTGCTGGTATTATCTGGTCTTTATCACTTAGAGCGATTTTTTTTTTTAAATCAAATTAGAGAAGTAGCCATAGGTCTTGTTCTAATCAAGATTTTAAAAATTAGGAATGGCTATTAAACCTCGTGGTAAATCCGCTGGCCTCTCTAGGAGCGGTGAGTTTACTCCCTCCTCTGACCTGGAGACTTTTCACTAAGAGACGCCATCACGAGACCACCTTACATTATTGTGTGAACTCAGCCAGTTGTGGTATGCTAATTTTAAGCGTGCCAGGTTCCATTTGACACTACTTTACTTAGAAGTCCTGTATTGCTAATGACCAGTAGTCTATACTTCTCCCTTTGTCTGTTCTCCACGGCCGATTTGGGTACCAGGGGCCTTCTCTTGTCCTGCTCTGGAAGACGGATGTTTCTAAGGCACCCAGGAGATGTGACAATTCTCTGTTCCTGGCACAGGGACATGGGGCGGGAGGAGGACACTAACAGCTGCCTTCAGAAAGAAGCCCACATGTGCTAAGAGCCACTAGCACGCTCAGCACGCCTTTAGATCTTTTTGCATTTTAATGTTGGGGGCGTGAAGGTGCGGTGGAGTGCCAGGATGAGGTGGCCCTGAACAGGTGTGGCCGCGGGGCCCCAAACCCAGGGGAGGGGCTGCACACACAAGCTGAATTCCTCTTCCCACGTGAGGTCGGTGGCGTTTCTCAGGAGGGCGCTGGAGAACTCCTGAGCGGGGTCGTTCAGCCGAACCACGCACAGCGGCTTAGGGCTGCCTGTAACTGAGCAGAGGGCACGAGCCGTTCAGTTCCCGTCTCCCGTGCTTCCAGGAGAAAGGCTGAGTAGGCGGCAGGGTCCTGGCGTGCCCACCTCCCACGGCTCTTCTTTCCTTCATGTGCCGTTTGCACAAAGCACCCAGCTCCTCTGGGGTGAAGGGTGCCCCCCGCCGGTGGGCAACAGCCCAGAGCGACCCTGCAGGCCTGCACGGCCACCCCACCCACGCCCCCTGCGGTCACTGCGTGGAGGGAGGGGCCTGGCAGGGGGACACTGCTCCCCAGAGACAGGGCCGGCCGCAGCCTCTGGCCGCTCCCCCGTGGGCATCGGGCTGCCCCAAGGCCAGCCACGTCCCTGCCCACGGCGCTGCACTTCCTTTCATGCCGGCCTGGCTCAGCCCTTGCCGGACGCGCTGGCCCAGGTGATGGGACCCTTCTCTGGCTGACGCTGGCCTCACCTGCGGGAGGTGGGACCCCGTCCCCACGAAGCCGGGCACGCTGCCTCTAGCCGCAGCTGCTTCTCGCATTCCACGCCCTCCACCTCGGGGGAGACTCGGCCCCAACGGGCACCAGCTGGCAGGGCCCCCGGGTCTCTGGCCTGTGAGCCCAGCGCCCTCTCACTCGCTAAGCTGCACAGCCTCAGGGCGTCTACCCAGGAACCGGCCACAGGTGCACCGGCTGCCTGGAGGCGGGAGCACCCTCCCGCTCAGACAGCCGAGCGCCTCTCTCCTGCGTCAGCGTGAGCGCGAGCGTCGGGAGGTGCTGCCCGGCTGCTCTGCAGGGTCTCAGCCCCGGAGTGCGGGAAGCAAGATCTGCTCTGCAGAACCCGCCTGGCCGCCTGCCCACCCAAGGGCCCCAGCGTCTGCGCCCCACAGCCCTGGCCTGCAGTGCCCCTTGGGGCTCTGGGAACCGGGCAGGCACCTCCCGACGGAGCGGGCACTACGCCCTGCACCGCAGACAGCCCCTCCCCGCCGCAGCCCGGCCGCTACCTGAAGCACCAGGCGCGTCCAGCAGCGACGCCCGGACGTTCTTCACCAGTAACTTGAGCTCGTGAGCCCGGGGAGGCTTGGGAGGGCAGGGTTCCTGAGGGGCAGGAGGAAGGCGCTGCAGTTTCTGCAAGAGAATGGGACAGAGGCTTGGGGGGCTAAGGCTGGGGTGCAGTAGGCACAGGGAGCAGGGCCGGGGTCTGCTCTGAACGATTGCCCCATCACATGGAAAGGGGACACCATCAGCCCTCTGCGTCTCCTGTCCAGGTGCTTCACACCCGAGAGACCACCTGGAGGGCAAAGTGCTCAGCCAGAAGGGCCTCCCCGACCTCATGGGGTGGAGGCGGGAGCCGTGCCGCGCTGGGCCCATGTCCACCCAGCCAGGCTGGGGGCAGTTCCCCAGCACCAGAGGACACGGCCAGGGCCACCCACTGCGACCACATGCCGGCCAGGGGGACCCCCGTCCAGCCGGGACGCCGAGGACCCTGGGCAGCCGCAGGACGCCGAGCCGAGGCTTCCCCAACAGGCGTCCGCTTCTCGCAAGCCGAGCGTCCTTGAGAAGGGCGCTTTGCTGACGGCGGGGGGACCTTGGGGAGGCCTCCCAGATGTCACGGCTGCACGGGGGGCGCAGGGCCTGGAGCTGCCCTGACCTCAGGACTTCTCGGGGTGCTCCCTGGGGGCCTGACGTCTCAGGCAGCACCTGTGATCTCCTGGCCACTCCCGAGAAAACACCGTGCAGCGGGGCCCTGCGGGCTACAGTGGAGCTGGGGCCGAGGAGGGGCTGGCGGCCTGGGGCCATGCCCGCGCGGGCTCAGCCTCGTGTGTGGCGCGCGGCTGCCTGTGTCCCCGGGCTGGGTCAAGCGGGCTAGCGAGGTAGTGGCCGGCCGTAGCCCCAGCCCACGCCACTCGCTCCGGGGCATCTCCTTGCTAACCGGGGTGTCAGGGCCCACTCTGGGGGGAGGTCTGGACAGCTGGCTTGGGGGACCCTAGCAGCAACCTGGGCTCCCGCAGGCAGAGGGTCGAGGCTCTTCAGGGTCAGACCCGCCTCTTCCTCCCACCTGGGGCTTGGGGAGCCGTGCCCTGAACGCGAGTGTCGTCTCAGACCCACAGGCACCCCACAAACGCGCTCCGTCGCGGGCAGGGGGGCCCCCGATCTCCAGTGAGGCGGCCACCCCCCCTCGAGCCCCGCACCCCACGCTTACCTGAGCCTCCCGGGCGCCCACAGGCCTGGCGCTCAGCACCACCGACGGGCAGGCGCGAGCCACCAGGCGCTCCAGAACGGCCTTGAGCGCTTCAGACACGGCGGGGGCCGCAGCCGCCTGGCCCTGCAGAACAAGGGCGTCACAGCCGTCTCAGCCTCACAGACGCCCGGGGCTCCCTGAGCCGGCTGGGGCGGCAGGGCTGCAGGCCCGGCCAGCACAGGTGGGGCCCCTCGCCGGCCTGAGGGCCCCTCGCCGGCTGCCGCAGAACTCCAGCACCTCGCTAGCAAGGGCGTGAGGAGCGCAGCGGCTGCACGCACAGCTGCTGTTCCGACGCTCCCCTTGGCTCTCCCAAGCACAGACACGCCGCTCTCTCTGCAGTGACACCCACTTTCTTCGATCAGAAAGCCCGCGGGAGCTGGAAAGGCCTGACAGCACGGCGAGGGGCTTGCAGAGAGCGAAGTGGGCCTCCCACAGGCCTAGACCTCGCGGCCGGAAGCTACAAGGTGAAGACCCGCCCTGCAGGTGCGAGCGCCGGAGTGTCCACACCCCAGCTGGAAACACAGCAGGAGCCAGGCGGAGGTCTGGACGCAGCACCCAGCGGAGCACCGCGGCCCGGACGCAGATGTCCAGCCACCCCGGCATGTCCCCGGCCTCCCCGTGCAGAGACCCGGGCGGAGGAGCCCACAGGCGCCACGCTGGCCCCAGACCGCCCGGTGCAGAGGGGCTGGGACCCACGGGAGGAGAATGGTAGTGGCCACGCCCTAAGCTTGCCTTGGGGGGCTCCCCTGCCCCCCCAGCTCCCCTGCCCCCAGGAAAGCACATTCCCTGGGGCCTGGCCCGGAGCTGCAGGCGCGAGCTGCCGAAGTTCTCCACCGTGCACATGGGAGCAAACACCACAGCTGCAGGCGGGGGCCGCGGGGAGGGCGGGGGGCACGCACAGCCCACATGCCCGTCAGGACGCGCCGGGGGCAGCTGCGCGTCTGCGGGCTCCAGGCCAGGGACAGCCCTTGCCTCCCGTCTCCAGCTAGCCCCCGGCCTCCGCCGGGCTCAGAGCTTCTTGGTTTGCGGACCAAGAGGCTTTCCCGGTCACGCCCCAGCTGCGGCGCAGATCGGGCTGGACGAGCTGCTAAAGAGTCGTCTGCAGAAGACGGCGCAAAGGCCCCTGCCAGAGTCTCCTGCTGCCCGCCTGGGGTCGGTGACTCTGGACGTCTCACCAGCCACGCAGAGAGAAGGCACCACCTGGCCCCCTCCCGCCCACCCGCACCAAAGGCCGACACCAGAGCAGAGACCACGGCCAGGTCCACAGAGCAACAGGGGACGAGCCCACCGGCAGGGAGGATGGGGGGCGGGGGGCGGCGTCCGACTTCCAGGGTCCTCCCGCTCGGCACGCCCAGCTCGGTTCACAGGCCGGTTTTGGGGGGCTTTGGGGCATGCCCCACGGCAAGCACCTGAGGGTCACACACGAAGGCACTGACCTGGCCCTGGGCCCTGGGCTGGACCGTGACGGCCATTTCCGGGCTGCTGACGAAGGACCAGGTGACGGGGACGTCCTCTTGCGTCTCCGTCAGGTGCAGCTCCAGCTGGCCGGGAAGCAGAGGGCGGTCAGGGGCCGGGCCTGCCGGGCTGCGAGGGGCTCACTGAGCCACGCTGCGCCCTCCCTCGGCCCTGGTGCTTTCAAGAGGGAGGCAGGCCCCAGACTTCGGCGCCTCCTGCTCCCCAGCAGGTACCCACCCACCCTCCCACGCTCCCTGCCTCAGCCTACCCCCAGGTGGGCCTGAGCCCGGAGGCTGCAGGCAGAGGCCTGAGTCTCTGCTGCTGCTTCTCAGCACGGAGCCTCCAGGCCACCCCTGGGGCAGACCCTCGGGAGCAGGGGGCCGGACGCCTCAGGCCCTGCTCACCTGCCGGGGGTGCGGGCGGCCCCGGGAGTTGCTGCCCCTGCTGCTCCTGCCTGGGCCCGGCAAGGCCTCCGCCTGCTCTGCCCCTCAGTGCCACGCTGGCCCTGCCCGCCTGTGCTGGCAGAGCACGGCCGGCCCCGCCCCCGCCCCACACCGGTCAGCGTGGCCCCGCCCAGCAGGTGCAGCTGGGTGGGCGCCGGCTGCCCTGGAATCTGAGCTCAGTCCCAATCTGTCATGTCTGAGGCCACAAAACCCTTCGAAGTGCAGGAGGGAGAGGAGAGCAGGTTGGAAAGCTGGAGACTGGGGAATGGTGTGGGGCATGGAGCCGCGGTGGAGCCGGACCTAGACAGAGCATGGGGACGGGGGCAGACGCTGGGGGATGGAGATGGGGGGATGGAGATGGGAGCCGGGGCCAGGGGATGGGGGGGATGGGGACGCGGGCGAAGAGCAGGCATCAGAGCCAGGAACGAGGCTGGTTCTGGGTGGCCGCGGGCTCGAGCTAGGCTCCACCCAGCCCTGGCAGCCTCGTCCCGCTCACAGCTGGGTGAGGAGGACACAGTCCCCACCTCTCCCCCGGCCTGCAGAGGGGAAGGCAGCACCTGCGCCTCTGCCTCAGCCGCTGGCCCCAGGACGGCCGTGGGGATGCGTGCTCAGAGGCGGCCTGCAGGGTCCGGCAGCGCCGCAGCCGCTCAGCTGACCGCACACGACACGGTCTGGCACAGGGCCGTGGGCGAGTTGCCCTGGCCACAGGCACCTGGACCCGCATCCGCAGACTGTCCAGCCCTGGGCTGGGGACACGGGCTCCGGCCCGCAGCGGGACGGTCGCCCTGCGCCAGCCGCTGGTGCCAGGTGAGGCCTCAGGAGCAGCCGCTCACGGTGCTTCCCGTCTGGCGCTGGACCAAAGCCTCGGCGCGTCCCCGCAGCAGGAGCCAGAGTGTCCAGCGGCACCTCGGAACCCGCGGCCTCTCGCCTGAGACCAGCAGGTCGGCGCAGCGGGCTGCCTGAGCGGCTGGGCACGCCGGGAGGGTGACGCGCTTGTCCCTGCCCTCGGTCCCGAGCCCGCCAGGTGGGGGCAGGGGACAGGAGACAGCCCCTTGATGCGCCTTCGCCCGAAAACGGCAGGGGCCACCGGCTGCCCAGACCCCGGTCACTGGCACCTCCGTGCCCCACCGGCCGGCTGGTCTAGGTGTGTTTGGCGGTCCTGGGGCCGTAGGGGCCGGCCGGCACCAAGCAGCACCCCAGAAACCACTTGCCGCCCCACGCTGAGGTCCAGGGCCGCAGTCGCCCTGGCTGGGACGCTCTTTTCCAATCACCTACCGGGGGGGTCACGGGTGGACGGGCTTTGGGCTCTAGAGTCTGCAAAAAGCCTGAGGCAGCGGGGAAACCCCGCGTGCCCCGCCCCTCAGGCGCCCAGAGCGAAGCCCTGGGAACAGGCTGAGAACCTGGAGACTGGGCGCACCCCAAAGCGGCCACCACCTCGGCCAGAGGGAGCAGGATGCAGTCAGGGGCGGCCCCTGAAACAGACCCAGAGTCCAGACACCGGCCAAGGGCACATCCGAACCCGCTGGACCACAGCCTCGCGGCCGGTGTCCGGGCATGGGCGCCCGCAGTGACTACCGCAGCGGTGCCGTCGCCAGAGAGACAAGGGCACGCTGCCTGGTCACTTCCGAGGTAAAAAGGGAACTTCCAGGGCTGAGTCTTTGGGACACCGGAAGGGCTGCACCCTCTGTCCAGCCGCGGTCCCCTGCTCCTGGGCCCCCAGCACCCCGGACGTGCGGACAGGCCTTGAAAAGCACCCCTCCCCCCCATAGAGGACACCTCTATGCACGCGAGTGCACACACACAGCGCGGCTTCCGCCCCCCACAGAGCGCAAGGGTCACAGGGGAAACTAGCAAGGGTGGTTAACAAAAGGGGCATGCCCGCCCCGGGCCCCGCCCCGGGCCCCGCCCCGGGCCCCGCCCCGGCCCCGCCCCGGGCCCCGCCGAGCTCCTCCTCTTGCACTTGTGAAATCCCCCGCTTTACCTGCAAACGGAAAGGGGAGAGCCGCACGTCATACAGCTGGGCTCCGGCATCCTGGGGCGCGGGCCCCGCGCTGACTGTGAACTGGACGGTGTCCCCGACCACGTGGCAGGTCACCACCTGGAGGAGGCGCAGAGGAGGGGCTCAGCAGGCGGTGGCCAGACGAGCGCAGGGGCGCAGGGGCGCAGAGAGCTCCCCCTGCTGTTAGAGAGTCTGTGACCTGTAAGGCTCGTCCACGCCTGCCGCGGTGGGGTCCCGGCCGAGGCCCTCTGCCCCCACTGGCCTGGGGTGCCGGCTGGGTGCTGGTGCAGCTGACCCGTTCTGTGGGCCACGGGGCGGTCCCACCTCCAGCCCAAAGTGGGGCCTCCGGGCAGGATCAGCTCCGGGGTTACCGCGCAGGCTCGGAAACGTGCCCGGCCCCAAGAACTCGTCCCCAGCCCGCTGTGCTGGGCCGCGGCTGTCAGAGACGTGAGTGCATGCCAGAGAACCGGGCACGCCCGCGGGCCTCAAGACGCGGGCCACAGACACGCCTGAACGACAGATGGCCGCCGGGGGCGGCTGGGGCTGCTGCCACCGGGGACGCTGCGTCCCTGCCGGGCCTCCGCCAGGCAGAGGTTCCAGAGAAGGTCGGGACCCTGGCGTGGGCCGGCCAGCCCCGGGACAGAGGCTGGCAGGGTGCGGCGGGGCGGAGGTGGGTGCAGTGAGGGGGCGCGGGGTCGGTAGGGGCAGGCATGTCTGTCTCCAAGGCCCAGGGGCCACTGCCCAGGACAGGCCCCTCCCTGCCCCCAGGGAGCCACTGACGCAGGAGCTGCCGCCAGGAAGGAACATTCTTTAGCCCTCCCGTGGGCCATCAGGATCCAGAGCACCACGTGGGGCACTGTCAGAACAGCCCTTGCCAGAGCCTGCTTTTTCACAAGTGCCGGGGTGCCGCTGCCCTGTTTCCTCTCTCACCCGCCACCCAGTGGCCGCCCTGTGGCCCGGCCTGCACATCACCCAGCTGGACTCCACGCGGCGTCCACCAGTGGGGCCCGGCGGGGAGCCGGCGGGAAGCCGGGGAGGCAGCGCCCCACTCACGCCTGGGCCGCCCTCGCAGGCTGCCCGGCTCCGCCGACCTCGGCTGTGTGTGCCGGCCTCTGCAGGGCTCGCGGGAGGTTGGAGCGAGCGGTGTTTGTGTAAGGAGCGGCGTGCGGTCTCTCCGTGTTAAAAATACATGCTCTATAAACAAGCCTTGCTGGAGGAGCTGATTTGGATGCCAGACGAGTTACACGCGTACACGCACACGCACGCGCACGGCGCGGCACGCACAGGCGTGATCACACGGGCGCGCGCACACCAGGCACATCGCATGCCGCACGCGGCAGCCTGTGCACACGTGTGCAGCAGGGACCCTCGCCGTCCGGTCCCCGCGCTCCGGTCGCTGCTGCGTGAACAGCCGGTGGGGGGGGCCGGTGCCGCCTGCCACCCTGGGGACGCAGCCAGGACCGCATGGGGCGCTCCACAGCCCTCGGGCCGCAAGGCGGCCTGGCCGTCCCGGGAAGCCTTCCCGCGCGTCCGGCTCGAGGTGCAGAGCAGAACACACACGCAGGACAAGCGGGAGTCTCAGCCCTGGAGCCTCTGAACGGAACACCCTCCGGCCACAGCCCCCAGCTCACGGTGACTGCTCACCGCACGCGGGAAAGCCCGAGCTGCCTGCTAAGGACGAGGCGGCCGCGGGCTGGACTCAGAGACGTCGAGGCCCTGCCCGCTCGGCGGGAAAGCCCGTGGGGGCGCACGGCCGCAGCGGGTGGTCAGGCAAAGCCACGGCCTCTTTGCACCGGGGGTACAGGGCAGGGCCAAATCCCTGTCCAGCCAGCGCCTGCCCCAGCCACCGGAGAATGAAGAGCGTGTGCGGTGGAGGGGACACGGCAGGCAGGGACTGAAACGCGCGGCCTTGGGCAGTGCGTGAGGAGCCCACCGGAGACCGCGCCCCTCGGCCCTCCAGGCGGCAGGTCGCCAGCGCGAGGCGACACCCCAGTCGCAGAGGAGCGGCTGGCCGCCTGCCACCCACGTACCCCGGGAGTGTCCCCCAGGGCCAGCAGAGACCCGGCCAGACACCGCTTCTGGGTGCTGTCTGTGTGTCAGGGACCCCCGCCCTCCCTGCAGGAGGCGCCCGCCAGGTGGGTCACCTGGAGAGGGCCGGAGCCCGAGGCGCACCGGGCTGCAGGTGGACGGTCAGAGCCTTCCTGGCCCGCACCCGGGCAGCTGCCGCCCGCACAGTCAGAGGCAAAAGGGAGCACCCTCGTTATATAGCCTGCACCCCCAAAATACAGGGGCGCCTCACGGCCTTTCTGTGCTCTTAGCTTCAGAGCGCACACTCGGGCGCCCCAGCTGAGCAAACAGCTCTTACGCGACACAGAATTCCTGCCGTCAGACTCGCGCCCAAGCCCCCCGCCGTCCGGCTCTGCGCCTGCTTCCAACAGAGTCCGCAGCGGCTTTTCCCCGAGTCCCTTGTCTGTTTCCTCTGTGCTCCTCCTGTAAGTGAAACCACCCAGTATTTTTCCTTTTCCCTCTGGCTTGTTTCACTGAGCATAAGCCCTTGTAGCTCCATCCTGAGGGGAACAAGCCAATCACAATAAATAAAAAATCAAAAGCAGCCCCAGCTGGGAGCCTGAGACTGTCGGGCGAGGTGGGAGGGCAGAGCACGGGGACTGGGCTGCTCTCGGTGAGCTGGGCGGGCTTCGCGGGACGAGAAACACCAGGGTGAGGGATGGTGCAAACCATCTACACAATTCAAAAAAGCCCCACGACAGCCTCGCCCCTCCCCTCCTTCCCTCTCACGCGCCTGCCGCGCCCCTGCGCCGGGGCTCCTGGGGGAACTGTGCACAGCTGGCCTCAGCGAACCAGAAGCGGCCGAGGAGAGGCCAGCTGGAGCGGCTGCCCCTCCAGCGCCCCCGCAGGCGGACACCCTCCGCCCCGAGGCCCGCAGAGGACGCCCCGTCCGCGCAGACGCCCGCCACCCTGGACAGCGGCGCCGCCGGACGCGCGGATCCGCTTCCCTCGCCGCCGCCCGCCGAGGCCCCGCCGCGCCCGGGCAAGGGCGGGCCTCACAGCTCTGCGCGGCTCGCGGCTCGGGGCCAGCGCGGCAGTGCCCGGTCGGGCCAGGCGGACCGAGGGCGCGGGCGGCGCGGGAGGCCCGAGCCTCGCCTTTGCGAGGGCCAGAGCAGCGGCGGCCACGGCGCCCGAGCACACCGCGGGCGAGAGCGAGCCGCACGCGCACAGCCAGCGCCCCGCGGCTGCTCCACGAGCGACACTGGGACATCCGTGCAGCCGCCCCGGCTCTGCCGGCTGCGGTGTCGGCCTCCAAGTTCTCTCTTCCTGTCTTCCCTGCCGCTTCTCTGGGAAGGGCGGGGCGGGGACGAGTGAATAACGATAACAACGCACAGACAGTGACACCCACATTGTTCATGGGGTGCGAAGTTTGCCCTTTGCTTCTGGAGGCCGACTCAGACCGTTCCAGCCTCTGCTGCCGAGGGCCCCTCCGGCCTGTCTGCCTCAGTTTCCCCCTCTGCACGATGGCAGGGGAGTTGTGGGTGCCGATGAGAACGCACGGGGGCCTGCACCCAGGTCAGACGCCACGCCGGGGGGCTGTACCCCCATCCCGCTGGGTGCGGATCCACCCTTTACAACAGAGAGGAGCACTTCACCCCAGATCCGGCTGCACACCCCGACTTCCAAGCTGGATGGTCTCCATGCCGAGGGGTCAATACGTTCACTTAAACCTCCCCCTGCAGGGGACAGCACCGTCCCGTGGGCCTGGAGACAGCAGGAGTGACGCTGCCTGGGGCACCCAGGACCAACGCAGCCCCAGCGCCCTCCCGCCCAGTGACCCCGCTCTCCGGCCACTCTGGGCACCCACCCATCGTGCGGGGCGGGGCCCGTCCTTGCAGAGCCCACGAGCTTCCTCAGCCCGCGGCGCGGGGCCTGCCCAGCCCAGCCCAGGGAGGAGCCTGCGCCCCGACACGGCTTCCTCTTTCGGGGTCACACTCCAGGCGCAGGTGGGAGTCCCAACCTGGTAAATGCCAAGCACGGGTGGGGGAGCCGGCCCAGTCAGTCGCTGCACCAGTAGGCAGGGCCCAGGCCGAGGGCGTGGAGGACACACCCCAGGCCAGCCCGGCCGCCGGGGGAGGGCATCGCAGTAAGACGGCAAAGACTGGACTGCCGGCCAGGCCTGTGCTGGCTCCGCTCCAGCCCCGGAGCCAGCGCACAGCCCCTGAAACCCCGGGACTCTCCGCAGCAGCCAGAGAGGTGCCGTGTGCCCATGAGACCATGGAGCTGGCCACCAGGGAGCCCACACCCCACAGCCCTCCTGAGACGGGGACTTCCGGGCCCGCCCCCGAGGGCGCCGAGCCTCCTGCGGCGAGATGCCGGCATCAGAGCCCAAGCCACAGGCCCCGGGCTGCTGGCTGTGTCCTCAGGACCCAGAGCGGCACGCCCGCGGGGCCCGATGCCCCGTGCCCCCCGCCCTCCGGCAGCTCCTGGGCTGCACCCCCTCCTCCTTGGTCTGGCCGACGGAGGCCGGGGGAATGAGATGCGTCCTTGGAGTCCGTGCTCTGTCAACCCTCCGGCTGTGGCCTCAGGGTCGGGCAGCGTCTCCTGTCAGAAGCGCTGCGCAGGGGACATGCAGGGGACACGCAGGGGATGCAGGCAGGGGACACTCAGGGGACAGGCAGGGGACACACAGAGGACACATGGGACACGCAGAGGATGCAGGCAGGGGACACCAGGAGACATACAGAGGAAACGTGGGGGACACACAGAGGACACGCAGGGGACACGCAGGGAATACACAGGGGACACGCAGGGGATACACACTTGCGGGCAGGGGCAGCCCCAGGCGTGGGGGGCGCGATGTGGGGTGCTGCCTGCACAGCGCTCCTGGACTCCCGCTGGGCCACAGGAGAGGCTGGGGGTACTCCGGGTAGCCGGGTGAGCGTGGGCGACCCAGCAGGACCCCCGAGGACGGGCCGGTCCAGCGATCAGGCCGGAGTGTGAGCACCCAGGGGCTCGTCGGGTCCCGAGTGGGCCCGTCTGGACCCCAGCACAGGGTCGGCTCCCGCACGCAGGCCGGGCAGACCCGACCGGGCACCCCACGGTGGGTGTGACGGGACTCGGGGTGCCCTGGGACCCTCAGCATCGGGGCCTGCTCCCGCTCTGCCCCGGGGCAGCCTGTCCGCGCTGACCAGTCGGGGCCTGGACCAGGACGAGGGCCCCTCGTGCGGCCGAGAACACGCAGGCGCCAGGACACCGGCCCTGGTGCCTCCGGGGGTCCGGGGGCCGGGGGCGCGAAGCCTCTGAGGACGCGGTGTGGACAGCGGCCCGCGGCAGGGAGGAGGCGGTGTGGACAGCGGCCCGCGGCAGGGAGGACGCGGTGTGGACAGCGGCCCGCGGCAGGGAGGAGGCGGTGTGGACAGCGGCCCGCGGCAGGGAGGAGGCGGTGTGGACAGCGGCCCGCAGCAGGGAGGACGCGGTGTGGACAGCGGCCCGCGGCAGGGAGGACGCGGTGTGGACAGCGGCCCGCGGCAGGGAGGAGGCGGTGTGGACAGCGGCCCGCGGGAGGGAGGAGGCGGTGGTTCCCACCCGCCCACGCCGGTGCTGCTTCCACTCCTGCGTGTGCGGGCCCCGCTGCGCCTGCAGCCGGGCCACGCCTGCCGTCCGGGGCCGCTGGGCGCGGAACAGCAGGACCGTCAACAACGGCTACTGCTCTCCCCGCCTGGGGACCCAGGGGACGGCCCCGCCCCAGGCCGCCCAGAGCGCTCGCTCCTCTCTGGATCGGGACAGGTGGGACGCCCCAGCAGGCCGCCGGCCCCCAGCCCCAGGTGCCCGTGGGGGAGCGCTCGCCGCACCGGGCGTCCTGAGCTGGGGTGCGGGGAGGCCGAGCCCGCAGCGCCCCACCGCTGCCGTGCAGTGGTGAGAGTGCACACACAGGGGCACACACACGCACACCCAGGTCTCCACACACAGACACACATGGGCACGCACAGGTATACACACAAGTAGGCACACAGGCATGCACACATGTACACACGCACACGTGTGCACACACAGGCGACACAAGTGCACAGGCAAGGCCACAAACACGTACACAAGTACATGCGGATGTGTGCACGCAGCTCGCACAAAGCCGCACAGGTGCACGGCACACACGCCACACACGTGCGCACAGACTGCGGCACACATGCACGTGCACCGCACACACGTGCACGCACATAAATACAGCCGGGGACACGTCCAGGCTGCGATCTGGTCTCACGACAGCTTACTTACACAAGCCCAGAGGCGCAGCCCGCACCCAGCCCTCTGTCATCTGTGAGGGCACGCGAGCACGCGTGGGGGTGTGTACGGGCTCTACGGGGACACAGCTCACGCCCGTCACTCGCGCGCCTAGCCGTGCGGCCGCCTGGCTTTTCGGCACATCGCACTGAGGCGTGTGGCCACCCCCAGCCTGCCAGAGCGTCCTCTGCACCCCCAAGCAGCCCCGAGCCCCTCGAGGGTCCTTCTTCCCCCACAGGCCCCCACCAGCCAGTGATCGCCCAGCGCTCTGGTCACTCTCTCCCGGCGTGGCTCCCCAGGCCAGGGCCTGCGTGGACGCCAGGCTCGCCGCGGCCAGTGACGCGCCCGCACGGGCTGGCGGCACCTCCCAGCACCCAGCAGCGGCCGGCGGCGGCCCGCAGACAGAGCCCGCCCCAGCTAAACGCACGCCCGGGAGGGCCGGCGCGGGGCTCACCTTCTCCTGGGCCGACCTGGCCGAGCTGGACACACACTGCACCGCCAGCTCCAGGGGCTGCCGCGGGGGGTCCTCGAGGAAGGAGAGGAGCAGCGGGCCCTGGAGGGAGAGTCACAATGAGAAGACGCCTGCTGAAGGTGCACACGCACTCACGCACACACGTGCACACCCCGCCCACACGTATGCACGCGCACATCATCACACCCACACGTATGTGCACATGTGCGTGCATGTGCACACCCACACGTATGCGCGCGCACCGGCTAGGCGCCCCACACACGAAGGAGGGCCGGGCAGCCCTGACAGGCAGGTCTGTGCTCCGGGCAGCAGCGGCGCCACCTACCGGCCTGGGGCCGGCCACCACGCCCTGCGCAGGGGCAGTTCCGGAGAGGGTGGGAAAGGGGGACCCGCAGGAACAAACCCCAAGAAGCCGCAGCGAACTTGAGGAGGGCCTCGAGAGCCGTGCCTCCTGGGGCCAAGGCCTGCAGGTCCAGGCTGTGTGCACCCCGGCTGCCTTCAGAACACCCCTCCCTGGGTCTGCAGGGACCCCCTTGTCCTGGGCCCGGGGGTGGGCGGGCAGCACCCCCAGAGGCGGCAGCTCTCCCCGGGACCTGAAATTCTGGGTGGGAAATGAGCCCGCCGTGGCCGAGGCACAGGCCCCTGGGTTCAGCGCTGCCTCCTCGGCCCTGGGCACCTCCCGGCCAGGTCACCTGCGCCCCCCTGGCTTTGCCGTCCGAAAGCCCCGGGAGAGGCGTGCAGCTGAGTGATGGCCGTGGACAGCGGCCGCTCTCTGAAGACCAGACCAGCGTCTCGGCCTTCCAAGGCCACTCGGGCCGCGTCCAGGCCCCGCTCAGTGTGAAGCTGCTGTGGCCAGCGGGGCCTGTGCCTTCTCAAACCGACGCGGTCAGGCCTGCCAGCGGCCGGAGAGGAGCACCGCTGGGTCGCACGGCGCCCCCCCCCCCCCGGGCGTCTCCAGGTCGGGGCGTCCCCATTTTCGAGTCGGCTCTCTCGCGCGGCCGGGTGCCGACAGCCAGGGCGGCCCTGGGGGGGAGCGCCTCTCCCGGCCCTCCTGCGTGCCCCGGAACAGCGCGGCCAGGCGTGCCCCGCCCAGTGCTCCCTGTCCTCCGGTCCAGCACAGGCCTGACCATGCAGGCGGGACAAGAGACTCCAGTGGCCGGAGCCCCTGGCAAGCCCAGCGCAAACGAGCGCGGTGAGGCTACCCCACAGTCCGAGGCTACAGGGTGGGCGGCACCACGCTGAGAGGGGCGAAGCTGAGCAGTGTCTGCCCCGCCCAGAGTCCGCAGAGGGGGGCTGAAGCTGTGCTGCAGCGCGAAGGTCAGCGTGGGGCTGCTGGCACCGGCCGCAGCTGCGGCCTGTTCTGAGGCGACTGCCCAGGCGCCCCAAGCCAGCCGGGTGCCAGGCAGGGAGCGCAGAAGGAGGGGACAGCGCTGGCCCCTGCCCGACAATGTAGCTTCTGTGAGGCTGAGGCTACAGTGTTGCCTCCCCCGGACCAGCCTCCGCCAGCCCTAGTAGCATCTCTCCTTCCTGTGGCACCTCTGGGGGACACCCCAAAGAGATTCTGCCTGGAAGTTTAGCGTCAAGAGGGTGGTCCCACCAAGAAGTGCTGAGGGCCCTGCGGGCCGACCTCTGAGTTCCAGAAGTCCCGCGTACCCCCTCTTGCACCTGCTGCAGCCCGCTCCAGACATGCCCCACACCGAGGCCAGACGTACATCCGCAAGGCGGGCACGCCGGAGGACGCCAGCGAGGAAGACCAGACACGCAGACCCCAGACGCGCCACGCACGCGTGGGGCCTGGGCCCGGCACGGCCAGCGGGCTGGCGGAGTCCAGAGCAGCCGGACCAGCCAGGCCCAGGCGCTGCACAGAGGGAGCCTGGGCCGGGCACGGCCAGCGGGCTGGCGGAGTCCAGAGCAGCCGGACCAGCGAGGCCCAGGCGCTGCATAGAGGGAGCACGGCACTAACCCGGACGCGGGAGGGGCAGCGGGTGGCACAGACGGAGCGCGGCAAGTGGCACACAGCCTCCCGGTGGTGAGGGAGGAGGCCCCGAGACCGGGCGCCCTGGCCACAGGCCTGAGGAGTCTGGTCCCAGGCGCCCCGCAGGGGCGCGGCTGGCAGGTCGGAAGCACTCTGTCCGCGGGCACGGGGTCGGACAGGGCAGGACATGGGGCAGCCGGCAGAGTCCGGGGGCACGAGGAATCAGACAGACGTGGACGGGTGCAGGTGGGTGCAGCCCCACGTGCAGATGCTGCCCAGCTCGTCCACCCTGGGGTCCAGGAGCAAGGAGACGCCAGCAGCCACGACACCGAGCGCCCAGGCAGTGGTCTCTGAACACCTCCCCCGTGAGCGGGGCGGGCTGCTTGGAGACGTGGCCGAGCCCGGGTGGGAAGAGGGTGCGCCTCCTGGCGCCCAGGGGAAGCGGAAAGAGCTGATGCTCCATGTCTCCCGCCTCCAGGAGTTCTGGGGAGAGCCGGGCGGCTGGAGATGCAGATGCCTGCACGCACGCATGCACGCACGCAGATCTACACGCAGACCCTCCACGGGCGTGGAGAACCGGGCAGAGCCCAGCTCGCAGTAGAGCCAGGGTCACGCCGTGTCGTGAACCCCACGAGGAGCCCGGGCAGGCACGACGGGCGAAGGGCGCCGGCCCGCTGTGCTTGCTGCGAGAGGAGCGGGAAACGGCGGTGTCCCCAGCAAACCCAGGCGCGGCCACTGCGCCCGGCGAGGGCCCAGGCCAGACGCCGCAGCACAGGTCCAGGGCGACGGGGCGAGCCGCTCTCCCAGCCCGCCACCGACTACGCCACGCCGTGCCAGCGGCGACTTCTCGGGGCCGCCCGCTGAGCAAGGCTGCCTTGCGGCGGGAGCAGGACTGCACGGAAACGGAGCTATTTTTGCAAACTTCCTGCAGTTCTGAATGTTGAGAAGCAGACGCCTCGAGAGCCTCCCGCCCCCCTCGGGAGAGCCTCCCCGGCGCCGGTGCTGCTCTCCGGTCGCGCCTAAGCTGGCCCTTCTGCGGTGCAGCCCGAGGCCAGTCCGGCCGAGGCCACCAGGCAGCGGGAGCCGCCGGGCGAGCCGGGCCCGGGCAGCACGCCCTCCCCAGGCCGGGACAGCCCCTCCTCCGGCGGCCTCCAGCCAGCGGGCGCGGGGTCGGCTCTGGCTGCCGTTGCCTTGACGCACCCAACTCCGGCCCGCGCTGGCGCCCTGCGGGAGAAGGGTGGGCGCGGGGCGCGTCTGGCTGCCCGGCCCGTCTCCGGGCTCATGGGGACCGTCTGCAGGCGTGGCCGAGCCTCCCGGGGTGCTGGCGCTGGGCAGGAAAGCAGCGCTTCACAACGCGGCTGCCCCGCCCAGCCGGGCGGCTCCTCGGCGGCCGCCTGTGTCCGGCAGGGGACGCGGCTCCTCCCCGGCCCGGGTGGCGCACGGGCTGCTGTTGCCCTGCCCGGCGCGCTGGGCGTGCGGCCAGCCTGGCGGGGCCTGCCTCACCCTCAGGCCAGCGGGCGGCCAGGGGTGCAGGTGCGGGACGGCATGGCCTTGGGCGAACCAGGGGCCTGTGAGCCAAGCCCCGACCGCGCCAGAGTCTAACGAGGAGAGTGGTCAGCGAGGCAGCGGGGACAACAGGAGCGACCGGGGCAGCCACAGGAAAAGCCCTGGATGCTGGATGCAGGAAGCGGTGGGCTGGGCTGGGCTGGGGCGGGCCGAGCCTGGGTGGCCCCGTGCCCCGCCACCCTCAGGCCGCTGCCACCCGGGCCAAGGACCTCGGGCTCCGCGCACGCCATGCTGCCACAGGACGGCCGGGGCGCTGCAGCCTCAGAAGCACGCGGCGTCCCCTCAGACACGCTCGTGAGGACCACAGATGTCCACAGGCCTGGCCACTGCTTCAGGACTGTCCTCTGACGGAGTCCCGGGGTGGAGACCAAGAGGCAAACAGCCCTGCTTGCTGGGGCAGCGGCCAGCCCGGGACACGGCCTCGCTCTCGAGGCTGCTCTGCTCCCAGGTCCGGATGGCGCCTGCCTGGGCTGCCGTCCACCTGGCTGGACCCGCGAGGCGGCCAGAGCCCCGTGGTGTCGGGCGCGGTCACCGCAGCCGAGCGGACACTCGGCTCCGAAGGGCGGGCTCAGGCCAGGTGGCCCTGGAGCCCGGCTCAGCCAGCGAGGGCAGCGCTGGGCTCTGCTGCCGTGACCACGCCCGGGGCACGGGCGCTGCTGTGGGGTCTGGCGGCTCAGGGGCGGCTGAGCCCTGCGCATCTCCGTCCAGAAGCAGCACGTGCGCTGTGGGGAGACCTGGGAGACCCCAGGCACCCCACGCCCTGCCGCTGCGGCCCGCTGAGCCTGGCTTGGGGTGGGGTGGGCGGGCGCACTCTCTCACGGTTGCTGGGCAGCACCTGACGCCCACCTCCCGCTGGCCATCCTGGCTGGCCGCCCCGAGGGCTGCATCCAGGCCGCAGGTGCCGCGGAGGCACTGAGGCTCGCTGGTGGGCCCCTGACGCGGGAGAAGCCACGGTGCGGGCAGCAAAGGGCATACCTGGGCCTCAAAGTCCAGCTTGCTGCCCACGGGGCACATGGACGTTGCCTGCCCGCCCAGGGTCCTGGCCAGCAGGCCTCCAGCCCACGGGCCTCCAGTGTCTCCTGGAGGGGGAAGGCGCTCCCCTGGAAGAGTTGAGGGCGCCTTTCAGTCTTAGATCTGTGCCTCCTTGGTGGCTGCTTCCGCAGCCGCTGCCGCGCGAGTCCGGTCCCGGCCAGGGAGGGACCCCCAGGCGCAGCAGACCCTCCTGCCTCCGCTGCCCCCTCAGCAGTGGGTTTCAGCGGATCTGCCTGTTCTGCTCTCCGCTCTGTCTCTGGGGAGCCCTCTTACTCCCCACACTTCTCACCTACACCCAGTTCTTCAACAAATACACGTATTTTAAAAAGTCATCATGAGGGCCTCCCTGGGAGCGCCGCACTGGGAAGCATCCGCGGCACAGCAGCGCCCGTTCGTCCCCGGTCACAGAGGGACCCGCAGGGCTCAGCAGCCCTCTCCTGCCTCCCGCTGCCCCCCTCAGCAGTGTGCTTCAGTCCATCTGCCTGTTCTGCTCCTGCTCTGTCTCTGGTGACTCCTCTCACCTCCCCCTCTGGCCTGTACCCCAGCTCTTGTGTGCATAATTAAAAAAAATTCTAAAGCTGAGGATGTTTAAGAATAAGGGGTGACCATCGCTGTTCCACAGAAAACGCCAGTTTGCCCAGAGGGAGCTGACCACGCTGACCGCTCCCGAGGCCAGCTCCCAGAGGCAGGCTGGGAAGCGGAGTCTTCTGGCCAGGGCGGGAGACGGGGACAGCGCCGAGCGGGGAGGGGCCAGCATGAACCCTCGCGGGGTCACTGGAGCGCAGCTGGGCGAAGGCAGAGACGCTCCGGCCGGCACCGCGCAGGACAGTAGCACCTCATCGCGCCCCTTGGCGACGGCCCAGGGCTCGGAGTGGGGTCCCAGCAGGGGCCGGCCTCCGGCCCCCCAGCCTGCAGAGCCTTCCAGGTGGTGCAGCTCAAACAACGTTCAGGTGCGGCATGGAGCCGGGGCCGCCCCACCGCGAGGCCCGCCACGTCCCCTCGGAGCCGCCGGTGAGCCTGGGCCGGCGCCACGCCGCCCGGGGCAGTCCTGGATGGCTGGTGCCGGGGCTCTGCAGTGACCGAGGCCAGCAGCAGACAGTGACGGGCAAGGCCGCAGCCAAGTCCCAGGGCGCCGTGCCCACGGCTCCGGTGAGCGGGTGAGGGGCATGAGGGCGTTTTCTTCAGCGACCTCAGCCGTGCCTGGCCACCGAGAGACGCATTCCAGGCCGAGGACTTCCTCCTTCCTCCTGCCCCCCCCTCCTCAGCACTCCTGGCCTACGGGCCATCTGGAAGCACCTGGCTGAGAAAATCCACCTTCTGCGGCCAACCAAGAGCGACTGGAGGCAGCCTGGCCCGAGCAGGCCGCCGAGCCGCACGGGGAGGACGAGGGCCCGTGTGAGTCCCCGACACCGCTCCAGGTTCTGAGCTGCCTGCTGCCCAGAGCACCCCAAACGCGCTTGGCGCAGAACCCGGGGCACTGGGCCAGCGGGCCAGGGTCACCTCCCTGGCCTTGGTGCGCTGTGAGGGCCTGAGGCACCGAGCCCCGAGGGGCGGCCTCCCACATGCGAGGTGCCCTGGGCGGGGCAAAGGCACGAGGCGCCGAGAGCCGCTGTCGCCCGCAAACGGGAGGGTCCTGTCTGACCCGGGCACTGGCCCTCGGCGTGCTGGGTCTTTGCGCTCGCACCCACGGAGCCGCTGTTTCTTTAAATCGTGGCTCTGTGGGCCAGGCCGTGTCCAGGGACCAAGTCGAAGGCCACACGGGCGCCCTGCTGGGTGGCACAGCAGGTGTCCGCCCCAGGGCAGGGCAGAGCTGCCCAAACCGCCAGGCCCTGATTCCTGCCGTGGAATGCGGGGTGGACGCAGGCTGGGAGGTTGTCATTAAAAACTAAGGTGTCAGAAGTTACAAGTCACCAAGTCACTGACCAGGGACGGGTGGGGGGAGGGGGGGGAGGGATGAGGCCCTGAGCTTGGAGATGGACACAGCTGGGTCCCAGCACCACCCCTGCCACCCCCAGGCCGTGCCCTTGGGCAGGCAGCTGGCCTCTTGGGGCCGCTCCCACGCATGTCAAAGGCCAGCCACCCTCTGCCCTCCAGCCCCCGTGACAGACACACTGAGTTGCAGACAGGACGCAAGCGCTGGCCTCGGGGCGCCTGCCATGGTCCGCTCTAGGGGCGAACCTGTAACTGGGGCGCAGGTCATCACAGCAAGTGCCACCCGGCCAGGCACAGACTCCACCTGAGCCAGGAGGGCGGCCAGGCACCCTGGGGGAGGGGCTCCTCTGACAGCCCCCTCCCCCAGGACCGGGTGTGCCCTCCTGGAATCCAGCAGCCAAACATCAGGAAATGAACCCACGGCTCTGTCTCAGCTGCCGCCTAAGGTCCTCCAGACTCTGAGGGTGCTCTGGGCGGGATTCTGCCTGCCACCTGCCGGCGGGTGTGCGGGGCGCCGGCCACCCCACCGCGGAGCACCCGCACAGACACTCACCCCTCTCCGGCGGCCCTCCTCGTTCAGGGCGGCCACCCAGGCGGCCTGCCACTGGCTCCGCCAGCTGCTCAGCGTCAGGATCCAGGCGAGCAAAGCATCCGACTCAGGGCGCCGCCCCGCAGCTGGCTCCGCGGCTCTCCGCGCGCCCCGGGGTCGCGCCCTGGCCAGCGCCCAGTGCGCCAGGTACAGGCCGACCGTGCCCAGGGCCACGACGAAGAGCGAGACCAAGACCAGCCACTGGACCTCTCCGAGCCACGAGCCCAGGCGCGGCATGGTGCTGGTACATGCCCGGCGCCCGCGCCGCCGCTTCCCGGCACCGCACGGCCCCGCGGCCAGGCCGGGGGCCCGCGAGCTCAGGACCCCAGCCCGGCCCGCGGGCTCGCGGGGCGCGGCGGGGGCGCGGCGGGCGGCGGCGCGGGCCGAGGCCGGGAGGCCCGGAGGCCGGCGGCGGGCGGCCGGCGGGAGCCGAGGAAAACGCGGTCCGCGCCCGCAGACACGGCCGGAGCTGCGCCCCGAGCCCGCACACCTGGCACTGGGGACGCGGCGCCGCGTTCCCGACTCGGGCGTCTGGGCAGTTCCCGGGCCGCGGCCGAACGCGCTTCCTCCTCCGCGCGTCGCCCCGGGCGTCCCGCCCGCGGCCCAGCAGCGGCCGGAGGAGGCTCGCGCCGCGGGGCGGGGGCGCGGCGGGGGCGGGGCGGGGCGCGGCGGGGGCGGGGGGGCGGGGCGCCCCGGGCCGCCCCTTAAAGGCCCAGTCCGGCCCGCCACGTGCGCGCGCCGNGGGGGGGGGGGGGGGGGGGGGGGGGGGGGGGGGGGGGGGGGGGGGGGGGGGCGCCCCGGGCCGCCCCTTAAAGGCCCAGTCCGGCCCGCCACGTGCGCGCGCCGCCGCCCCGCCGCGACTCCCGCCCGCACGTAGGTTCCCACGGGGGCCGCGGGGGCCCCACGCGGCGCGCCCGGAGGGCTCCTGCCCGCTACAGCCGCGCCCGCGAGCGGGACTCTCTCTGGGCGCTGGGGGCTGCGGCGGGGGCGGGGCGGGGCGTGCCGGGGGCTCCGCGTGTGCGCGGGCGTGCGCGCGCGTGAGCGGTCTGGGCAGGGTTGCTGAGGCTCGGCCGGGTCTGCGGCTGCGACCTCGGGAAGTCCCTCGAAACCCTGGCTGCGCCCCAGGATCGGGCTCCCTGGGTCGGGCTCCAGGCTGCGCCCAGATCCACGCAGGGTCTCAGGCCGGGTGCGCGGTGAGGGGGTGTGTCTGCGGTGTGCATATCTGTGTGTGCGTCTCTGTGTGTCTGTGGGGTGTGTGCGTGTGGCTGCGGTGTGTGGCGTGTCTGTGGTGTGTGTGGTGCATGCGTGGGGTGTGTGAGTGTGAGTGTGTGGTGCATGCGTGGGGTGTGTGTGTGTGAGTGCGTGTGACTGTGGTGTGTGGCGTGTGTGTGCGTGGTGCCTGTGCAGAGGGGAGCCCTCCCCAAGAAACCATGAAGCGCGCAGGCCCAAGATCCCGCTGCACGGGCAGGGGGGTGCCGGGACCAGGGCTCTGCCCCCGGCCCTGCGGCCTTGGCGCCTGCTCCGGGGACTTTCTGTGAGGACAGACGAGTTCAGCAGACCCAAGATCAGCCCTAGGTCTCCTTCGCCAGCTCCTGTCAACACGGGGCGTGCAGGGCCTGGGAGGCGGGCAGGGCGTGCAGGGGGCGCGGCCAAGGGCAGTGGGCGGCGTGTGGAAGTGTGGCGTGTGCAGGCTTCGTGCCGCCCACGTGCCTCATGGCCTCAGAAGCAGAGGGCCCGGGAGTGGCACAAGGCGGTGAGAACCAGGCGGGTGGAGGCTGCAGGGGCACCCCTCAGCGCCCGGCAGGTTGTGTCAGAGAACAGGAGCAGCAGGCTGCTGTGCCCAGCATGGAGACAGATGGGGTTTTACAATCACGCCTCGCCGCAGCGGCTGGGACGGGGCGCGCGGGGCGAGGGCCCAGCGGGAGGCGAGGCTGGAAGGTGCCCGAGACGGCTCAGAGTCCGCTGCGCAGGCCAGGGGAGGGGACGGGCTCCCAGAGGCTCCTCCTTGCTCAGAGGCTGGAGGCTGGAAGGTGAGGGTGAGCACACCTGAGATTTGGGTCAGGGATTTACCGTCTTTGCGAGAAGCCTGGAGTGGGGAGGCAGCTGGACAGGGAGCCCTCGTGGGGGACAGGATGGGCAGCTGGCAGGGACACCGAGCGCCCGTCCCAGGCAGTTCTGGTCTGGGAACGAGGAAGCGGCTGGCGACCTTCTGTGGGGGCCTCTCCTGCAGCGCCCCGTGAAGAGCTGGCGGCCGCCCTGCCCGCCCTGGGTCTCTTCACGTTGGGAGGAAGCATCTCATTACATGACGTCTGCGGCCAGAGCTGCTCGCCCGCACCGCCGGCCCCGCCGGCCTCCTGGCCAGAAGGACAGGAGTAGCCGCATACCTGGGCGCCACGTGTGAGCCAGGTGCACGGCTGGGCATGTCGGCGGTTAGGAAGTGCCGGCGGGGACTGGCAGAACCGGTCTGCGCCCAGGCCAGCTCACCGGCCCGTCGGAGGCTGGAGAACTGCAGCCGCCCCAGCTGGGATTACTCACAGAAGGGAATGTAAACACATGGGTGTTTGTTACTTCTGGGAGCAGTACCCCTGGACGGGGACAAGGGACGGGTGGCAGAGGCCCTCTGGATGTGCATGTGGCCACACGTGAGGGGGACTGAAACACCGCCCGTCCACGAGAGGGCCGTGTTCACTTCGCCTCCACTGGCCTCGGGCCGGGCACCTGGCCCCCCACCCCGGGTGCAGCGCTGCAGGGCGCAGCAGCTCCTCCCAGGCGGGGACACCAGTGCCCGGCCCCCTCACGCCCCGGAGCCGGCCTCAGGCTGCCCACAGAGGACGCGAAGGGCCCGTTTCTCATGTCGGGACAGAGGGCTCCTTCTCCCGGCGCGGTGCATGCCACCGCTCTGCAGACACCTGCTGTTCTTAAGCCCTGCGAGGAAACCGCCGTGCTTGGAACCATCTGGAAGCTCACGCTGAGCCCTGCGAGCGGGGCTAGGTGGGCTGACCAGGCTCTTCCTGCAGGAGCTGTCTCAAGGAGACCACCTGCTGGCCAACCTGCAGGACCTGCCTGCGGCCCCCCGAGGTGGTCCTATGGGAGGTGATGCTCCAGGGCCAGGCGCCCTGGGACAGCAGGCAGAGAGCAGAGCTGCATCTCTGCTCAGGGAAACCCACGGGCGGAGCCAGGCCCAGGTCCTGTGTCAGCAGCGCTCCCAGGCTGCAGGGGGGCTCCCCTGCTGGCCAGCGACCCTGCCCTCTCCCGGCCTCGGGGGTCCCCTCTGAACCCCCAGGGTGGGCCCCTTTGGAAGTCCCCCTCGCAGAGCCCAGCAGTTCAGCGCTGACGTTAAGGTTTTTGGAAATGATGACGATGAAGAAGACACGGGGGAGAAGGGGAAGCAGCGGGCGCGGCCTGGCGGCGAGGCCCCGGGCCGTGCGCTGCGTCTGTGCAGGCAGCTTCCTCTGGCGCAGAGGAGGCACGAGGACTCCCCCTCCACCCTCCGCAGAAAGCTTTTAAGGCCTGGCTGCCTGCCCTGGCCGCGGGGTCTGCGGACATCTGACCCAGTCTCCTTGGCGACGCCGGCGCGGCTGAGTCACTTCCACAGTTCCCAGCTCCTCATGCCTCTCCTCGCTTCCGGTCAAGCCTATGCGGGGAGCTGGGGCTGGACGCCGTTGGGGGTCGGCTCAGCCCGGACAGGCCTCGCAGCCTCAGGTCCGGGTTTGCATGACTTAGGGCCGCCTGCCCTGGGAGAGGGCGGGCCTGCACAACGGCACCGACCCAAGGGTGCAGCCCGGCGGGTGTGCACCCCACGGCCAGGGCACACGGCGTGATAGGGGTGCAGCGGGGGTGGCAGCTGGGGGGCCCAGGCACACGCAGCACCAGACGGTGTGTTTACTTCCCGTGCCACTGACCCTTTTTATGAACCCAGAAGCCGAGTCCAGAGAGACTGAGTCACTGTCCAGGGCCATGCAGCAGGGAAGCGGCAGAGCCAGGGACAGCCCTCGGGCCCCGCCCCTGCGTTCTTCCATCACTCTCAGTGAGGCAAACGAATTCCTCTAAAATGAGAGAGAAGCTGCAAGCTGGAAATGAAAGGACCCCGCTTCTGGGGACAAAGGTCTGTCTAGAAGGATGAATTGCCTTTTGTGTTGCGCAGCTGTTTTTCAGGCCGGACAGGCCGGAGGGGAAGGAAGTGCTGGGGTTAGGCCGGGGACTTATCTGGAGTGTGGGCTCTGCCCCGCCTCCCAGGGCCAGTACACTCAAGCCCCCAGCCCCCAGGTGACCCGCCCTGGGAGTGCCCAGCAAGGGGCCCGAGCCCCGCAGGCCTCCCAGGCAGCCCGACCCTCCCCGAGAGCCACCGGCAAAGACCGTGACCTCGAATCCTATCGTGGTGACAAGGAGCCTGAGTCACACCGGAGGCTGCAGGGGCCAGAGGCTAGAGCCCCACGACGCAGCCCTGGCCCAGGGCGCCCACGCCAGCAGATGGAGGAATGTGACCCAGACGCAGCCTCGTCCCGCCAGCGGGCCCGTGAGCCCGTGCCTGCGGAGCAGGAGGTGCGGCGTCTGCCGGGGCCAGCGCAGTGAGCGAGACGTCCGACCCGCTTCTCCACGCGCTGGGGACGGCTGCAGGGGCGGTGCCTGCTGAGTGTGGCCCTGCGGCGCCCACGCGTCCCCAGGAGCCGAAATCCCAGCTCGGGGCGCTGCCCCCGGCCGCCCGGGCACAGAAGTGACAGTCATGGGGCGTCGGGGGAGGCTGGCACGCGGGAGGCAAGAGGAAGGCGCAGGGCACGGGACCCCCACGCACACATACACGTGTGGGGCCCGGCTACGGTCCGCATCTGACTTGGCCCCGGCCTCACTCGCCGGGCAGTGCCGGGGCTGCACGGCTGGGGCCGCCTGTCCGCAGAACCTGCCGCGCCTGCCGCCCAGCCACCCCCAGGACTGACTTCAGGGGCGCAGGGCCCAGATGGAGCAGAGAGGGGAGAGCCCCTGCTGGTCAAGGCTCAGCGCCCACCGTGGGACCTGGGAGGCCCCCCAGCCCGAAAAATTCAGCTCCTGCGGTTCCTGCTGTGCCCGGCCTGGCCTCCAAGTCCCGCGCTGCGCCGTCTGATGAGGGCTGCCGGCCGGCCGGCGGCGGTGGGTGTCTCGGGGTATCTGTGCTTCCAGGGGTCCCAGGGACCGGCTGGCGAGGGGCTTCGGAAACAGCCCAGCACGCCTGTCCGGCTGCAGAGGGCCAAATGGTGTGGCTGGGGCAATGTCCAATTGGGGGCAGCCCGGAGCCTTGGAGAGGGGTGTTCGGACCGGGGGGCCGCATGGCTGGAGGGTGGCGGGGCCGCCCTGGGCCCAGGGGCCCCTGTGCGACTCACTAGCGCTGAGCCCGGCAGAGCGGGGTGCTCCTCTCCGTTGGGGCTGGGGGCGAGGCTGCGGCCTCCACGCCTCAGGCTGCACTGGGGGCACCGGCCTCGCTCCGCCCCCACTCTCCTGATCACCATGCGGCAGCCGCGCCCTCCCTGCCTGGAGCTGTGCCGAGCCCCAGCGTGCAGGGCAGGGGTGGGACCCGCTCCTCTGCAGGGGGCAGAGGGCCTCCGGAGGGTCGCCCGCTGGCCGCTGTGGCTGGTGCACTCTCGAAGCCCAGGCCCCTGCCCTTCACGCCTGCGCTGCTTTTCTCCGCCTCTGTGCCCAGCGCGGGGGGGCCCGTCCCCACGTGCTCTGGCTCCATCCTGCCCTCACGGACCGGGAAGGCGCCGGTCCTGCTGTGGGGCTTTCCAGGGTGCAGCGTGAGGCTTCCCAGCTGCCATGGGCGGGAAAGAGGCCGGGGACCCGGGGTGCCTGCCCCCTCGTCTGGGCACTGAGGGATAAACCTCACGCGGACAGGCCCCTCCCAAGAAAGCCAGAGAAGAACGTTCCGGAGCGTCACTGCGATCTCGGAGCTCCATGCAAACACGCCGGCAGCTGGGGTGTCAGGGCGCCCCTGTCCGCGGCCCCAAAGCCCCTGAGCGCAGCTGCCCCTGGCCCAGAGAGGCAGCAGAACGGCGGTCCTGGCCCACGTCACTGTTCGGCCAACCCACTTCAAGGGCAGGAGACAGAGAAGGGGGACGCGGTGGCCCGTCCGGACCTCCCTGCCACGCTCCGTCCCGCGGGGCCCGTGCCGCCATTCTGGGTGGGGCCTGGCGTGAGGCCGGCCAGCGGGGCCGGGTCTCACAGGGGCAGCAGCTCTGACCCTGCAACAGCCCCTCCTGCTGAGAACAAGGCAGCCGGGCACCGCTCGGGATGGACGGCCCGGAGGGCTGCGGCGGGGAGCGGAAGGACAGGCCCAAGGCGCCGGTGACGGGCTGAAGGTCGGCAGCGGCCTGCTCCCGCGAGGGGGGGCACCGTGGCGGGCAGCCCCTTCCCGTTCTCCCTATCTCGGCACACCGAGGACAGCTGCACCTGGGAGCTGCAGGAAGCTCGGCTGCCTGGGCGGGGTGTTCTGGCTCCTGCGCTCACGCCCAGCTCCCACACTCCCAAACTCACTCCTTGGGCCCCCATCAGAGTCAGCTGCCGCTGCTGGAGGAGGCGCTCCTGGGGCCGCCTGAGCTGTGCCCTTGGGGGGACCCCGCTGCGCCCCCTGGTCGCCTTCGTAAAACCGACACGCTCGTCTCTGCAAACTTGGGGGCCGCTCGCAGGGAGGCTCCGAGCCTGCCCCGCCGCAGGGCCTCGCCGGCGGCCTGGCCCACTGGCCGAGCCAGCAGGGTCTTCGTGCTGCTGTTCACAGGGACGTCCCCTCACTTGGGGAAACGCAGGAGGGCACCCCGCCCCGCCCCGGTGTGCGCGTGCGGCCCCAGCTGCGCCGGCCCCAGCTGCGGCCCTGGGCTGGGCTCTGCTGCGGCCGGGCTCGTCCTGGGGCTCGGACCACAGGTGCGACGGCCGGCCCGCAGCAGGGGCGGCGGCCGGCCAGCGGGTGCCTCGGCGGCTCCTTCAGGCCCCTTCCTCTGAGGGACCCGGCGGGGCGCCCCCCGCCCCCGTGCTCTCGCCAGCCCCCGCGCCGAAGCCCCCGGCCGTGGGCGCCCCCCGCCCCACGTGCTCTCGCCAGCCCCCGCGCCGAAGCCCAGAGCGAAGCAGCAGGAGGAAGTGCTGGTCTCGGGACGCCCGGCGGGGGCTGCAGGGCCTGCACAGCGGCACCCAGACATCGTCAGGACACCACGTGGCCAGTGCGACGGGGCGCTGGGCAGTGGGGGCTGGGTGAAGGGGAGCCCGCTCGGCGGGGCAGCTGTGGACGCTGGAAGCCCAGACCGGGTCTCGAGCGAGGAGCGATAAACAAGGGTGCAGAGGAAGTGGGGGTGACGGCGGAGCGGCAGGTTCAAAGGCCAGGAAGTGGGGCCGCCTCTCTGCTCCGACTAGGCCTGGCTGGGGTGAGGCGTGATTTGGGCCTCACCGAGATAGTCTGGAAAAGAAGGGGGGCCGGTCAAAAGCACCTTCAGTCTTCTCTGGAGGGCCCCCCCAAAGGCTGAGCGCACGTGCACCGTCACCCAGAGGCTACCGTCGAGGTGGGGCCGGAGGCCGAGCGTCCCAGGGAGCCCAGGGCTCCCGGCTCTGCCCCTCCCAGCAGGGCGCCCCCATGTGGTGCGAGCAGGGACCCCCTCCGACCGGGACAGGAGGCGTCCCCTCGGCATGCCGCTGCAGGCCGCCCTGACGGGGTGCACCTCGGGGTCCTGCCAGGGGCACCTCGGGAGAGCTGAGCAGGGCCCGGGCCAGGCCAGCGCGAGGGCCCAGAGCAGGGGTGGCGGGAGCTGCTGCTGGTCTCTGCTGTCCTCCCCGTCTTTGCAGACCCGTCCGGTCTAAAACGTTATCGGGGACCAGCGTCAGTATCACCAGAGGGAAATTTCTAGAGACCATCTTGCAAAATATTGGGTATTCCCACTTGTCCCTTTCCTTTGCACCGTATATTGGGGTGGCTGAGGAGGGTCCCGGGCAGCACCCCATTCTGCACGGGGCAGTAAGTGGGGAGCAGGTCACAGGAGGGTGTGGCGTTGGCCTGGGGCCTGCTGTGGACTTGGCCGGGCGTCCCTCAGCCAAGCGGTCGGTTCACGCCGCACCTCGGACCCGGCACGGGCCGGCAGCGCCCTCCTGGCACACCCAGCAGCACCCGAGCATGCCAGGGCGGCGGGAGGCCGGGCCACAGGACTGGGCGGCTCTCAGCATGCCCACTCTGCTCTCCGGCCCGAGCACGAGGACGGGGCCGCCGGGGCTGCGGTCACCCGCTGGCCAGCAGAGCTGGCAGCGAGAAAGTCCTTTCTCGCCCCTCCACGGCGCCGGCCGGTGCTGCGGAGTCGTCCGCTCCTGCGCTGCTGGTTTCGGCGAGGACAGTGGGCGCAGCCGGGCGGGGCAGAAGGCCCGGGAAGGGCTCAGCGTCCTGAGCTGCTCTGGCCCCGCCTCCTGCTGCTGCGGGGCTGGCGCTCGAGACCCGCCCTGTCCCAGCGGGGCGTGCGGCCAGGCCTGGGGGCCTCCGAGACGCAGGGGAGTCCAGGGCTCGTCTCGCCCAGCTGCTGGCCGCCCTGCCCGAGTGCCCAGCTCTCGGGGCTGGAAGTTGCCCTGCCTGGACCGGTTCCTCCACCTACTGCGTTTCTGAATGTGAATTTTCTCAAAGCAGCTTCCGATAGCCCAGATTTCTCCCCTGAAGACAGCAGCTGTCCTGGGAGCTCCCTCTGTGCGACGGGCCGCGTGTGCAGGGCCCGAGCTCGCCCAGAAGCCCCGGGGTGCCGGCTGCGGGTGCGGCTGCGGCTCTCGGGGGCGGCCTGCTGCCCGTGCACGCCTGCGGCGGCGGCCGGCGGCGGGGGCTCCTCCAGCACAGGGGTGCGGCGCCTGGGCTGGCCGAGGTGCAGGCCAAGCCCGCTTCCAGGTGGCGACTTGCACCCTGTGGCGCCGGGGAGACGGCCTTCGTGCTGCGCTGCGCCTGCCGGAGCCGCCCTCTGGCACCAGGGCCTGCCCTGCAGAATTCGGGCCAGGACCCGATGGGGCAGAGTTCACTGTGTAAGCGAAGTCCCGTGTCGGGCCGGGGTCTCACTGCCGGGTGTTGCCTGGACTAGGGGCCGCGTGTGACCATCACCAGGCCCCGCGGGCCCCCGTCTCCAGCCCAGGCCCCTCTGCGGGCAGCCGAGCGGCTCCTGCTGGCACAGGGCCCCGTTCTCGCTCCTGGTGGGAGCTGCCCCGACTGCCTGCCCTGAGGCGGGGGCTCGGCGCTGGTGGGTGGGACTGGGTCCCGGCTCCCCCAGACCCTGCACCCCCAGCACACTGCCCGTCCGTCCGAGCCCCCGCAGCCTGCACCCCCAGCACACCGCCCATCTGTCCGAGCTCCCCCAGACCCTGCACCCCCCAGCACACCTCCCGCCTGTCCGAGCTCCCCCAGACCCTGCACCCCCAGCACACCGCCCGTCCGTCCGAGCCCCTGCAGCCTGCACCCCCCTGCACACCGCCCGCCTGTCCGAGCTCCCCCAGACTCTGCACCCCCCCGCACACCGCCCGTCCATCCGAGCCCCTGCAGCCTGCACCCCCAGCACACCGCCCGTCCGTCCGAGCTCCCCCAGACCCTGCACCCCCCTGCACACCGCCCGTCCGTCCGAGCCCCTGCAGGCGACGCACTGAGTTCTTTCATGTAGCACCTGCTTAGAATTTGGGAGAATTCCCCACGGGGGGGTTTGGTGTGGCCTTTGTGGCCTTCCCGGGCAAGACGCCCTCAGACAGGGAGGCGGCCCACAGCAAGACCAAGCAAACAGCATCTCAGCTCTACTTTTGACAAAGGTGGAGTCGGAGGGGCTGGACTGCCCGTGAAACGACGGAATCCAGACAAAACACAGGAAAGGAGCATTGCGGACAGCGGCCATCACGCGCACAGGATGCCGTGGGAGGAGAAAGGGGACGGCAGGCCCGCGTCTCTGCAGCTGAGGTGCGGGCCGGGCGTGTAGGGCAGAGGGGTCAGGGGTGGGGCAGATGCCATGGGAGAAGCTGCGCAGACAGAGCCCCAGAGTCTCGCGTGCCGGTGAAACACGCACCGAGGACCCTGCCGAGGCTGGAGGACCACCTGGGAGGACGGGAGGCTGGGGGCCCTGGAGCTCACACAGTGCCACGAAGCCATGGGGCTCCCTGCTGGAGCAGTCACCCCAGGAACGAACCCTGCCCTGACCCCACCCACAGTCTGGAAGCAAGACCTGAGGAGGAGCAGCGCCCCTCAGCCTGTGGACACTGCCGGGGCACAGAAGCGCCCGCGGAGCCCGTGGCCCGGCACAGCCTCACCAGTGGCCCCCAGCGAGGAGCAGGAGGAGCATCGAAGCCAGCTCAGGCAGCATACGGGTAGCAGGAGAGGCCGCTCTGACTACTCCATGTCTAACAAGCGAGAGCGAAGACAGGACATGCCGAGACGGAAGATACAGTCAGGCCCAAGTAAAAGTTCTACAGGAGGAATCTGCTCCAGCCGGCTCACGGCAGATTAGGCTTTGCAGGAAAGAAGCTTGGTGAGCCAGAAGCACAACAGAAACGATCTGAAATTAGAGAGCGAGGGGAAAATGGAAATAGCAATATGATCTCTGGGACAATTTCAAGTGGTTTAACAAATTTGAGCCCTTGGAAAAAAGAGGGAGGAAGGAAAAATGTGCAGATATAGAGTGAAAACTTCCAAAGATAAAAGCTAAGATTCAAACAGCAAGATATTAAATTAACCCAGTGTGCATGTGAGCACACATGGGCACACGCACAGGCGTGCAGGCACACATGCACAGAGGCACACGTGTACACAGACACAGGTGCACACACGGGCATATATGCAGACACACGTGTACACACAGACGCAGGTGCACACGCACACACGTGCACACGCGCAGAGGCACATGTGTACACACAGACACGGGTGCACACACATGCAAGGCATGACACGGCATCATCACACCATAAAGTCATTTTAGAGCAGAGTGAGATGATACAGTAAGTCTAGGGGGCCTGGAGAAGGAAGCAGGTCTCTCCTTGGAAACAATTCAAGTCAGTAACAGGGGCGTGGCAGAAACGCTGGAAGAAAAAGGCAACCCCTCTAGAATTCCCCAGCCGGCAGGGCGACCTTCCTAAACTGGCAGAAGAGCCTCTGGACTGGCTGAGCACCTTCAGGCCTCCCTGCCAGACTGGACTGCCGGCTTCAGGCAAGAGACCGGCCCCGAACCAGAGCCTGGAGCCGGAGGACTGCAGAGTTTTAAATCTGGCCGTAGGCACCGCTCGCACCTCTCTACAATCTGAACGGACCTCGACACGGCGCCAGTGACCGCGTTACGGTCTGCCGGCAGCAAGCGTGACACCACGGCAAGGGGAGGCAGCGCAGCGCCGGCTCGTGCTGGACGGTGTTCGGAGGACGGCGGGGTAAGCCACGCCACCGGCGGCGTCAGGGCGCGGGCACAGCCGGTTGGCCCAGGCAGCGGCGAGAGGCCGTCGGGAAAGACTCGCCGCTTGGCTGACGTCCTAGATTTCGTCGCTGTTCAGCCCACACCGCGCGCCCTCCCACTGGCCTGTCAGGCGGCGCCGGCCGAGCGGTGAGCGGGCGTGAGGGGCGCAGAGATGACGGCCGCTGCCCCTGCCTGACGAAACGCCGCGGGGCCGAAGCCCCTTCTGAGCACCGGGCCCACCGCGCGTGAAAGGGCCGGCCGCGGAGCGAGGCGGACAGGCAGAGACCGCGGCTTCCGCCGGCTGTCGGCGGGCAGGCGAGGACCTGGCGCCCTGGAGGCGAAGCTCTGCGCCAACCCCCACTGCACCCCGGACTCCGGGACCCACCTCTCGCGCTCCTCGGGGCTGCGCCGCCCCCAACGGAGGGCCTGAGCCACAGCCGGCGAGCGCGAGGGGAGCCCTCTGTGGCAAAGAGCAGGACACACCGGGAGGTCGTGACTCAAAACAAAATACAGTACAAATTTATTGACTCCAATCGTTCTTAGTCAGGATTTAAGCGAAGTAAACAGACAGTAGGAGCGGATACAAATAAGCAATGGATTAACATCGGATAAAAATCCTATTTTACTGTGAATTTTCAGTCCAAAAAAGCTTATCCCTAAATATAATTGAACAATGATTTACTCTGCTAAGGCAACAGAATATACAGTTATAAAACCACATTTGTTTTTCTTTTAACAATAGGCATTAATCAATGAAAAATTTGAAACAGTCTTGGATTAACGTCAGTATCACCTTTGAAAACTGATGCGAGCCAGGCATCACTTCGTGGAGAATCTGACGGCACCCGTGATGACGGAGCGCTGGCCCGGGGCTTGGGTGGCTCCTGGGTAACACGCTGGTGCCCAAACAACCATCTCGCGGAGGAAACTTTTAAACCTGCCCCTTGTCCTCTCCTAGAATCAAGTTTGCTCCCGGTCACGCGGGGCCGCCGGCGGCCAGGCAACACACACTGAGAAGCGCTGAACAGACTTATCAAAAATTATGCAAACATCAAACTTCTTAAAGTGCTAAAGCCACAAGAGAAAAACCTATTTTTAAACCTTAGAAAAGCCAGTGTTAAAGGATTCATTAAAAAATAGCTTACATTATTTAAATCGGTGACACTTCTCGCAACCACTGCAAAAAGCATCGAGACATCAGAAATCGATAGACTGGAAATATCCCAGTATTAATTAGTGCAATTTAAAGACACCTGTTATGAAGGACACGGACTACGTCTGTGCAGGACACTCAGCCCGCCCTCCTGAGTCCCGATGTGGACGGCACCAGGAGGGTAAAGGCCACCCCGGCAGCCCTCGCACGGTCCCTCCCCGCTGCCCCGTGGGCCGGCAGCCGGGGCACCCTCACCCCAACGGCACCGCCTGCTCCTGCCCGGTCTCCACTCCACCTGCACCGGTGCGTGTTGCGCGGAGGGGAGCAGGTGACCACGGGGGGCCGGCGGGGCACACCCGGGGAGGCTGGTGCTGCAGCCACCACCAGGACGGGTGGTGCCCCCTCGCCAGAGCGCCACTGTCCGCCTGTGAGGTGCGGGCAGGAAGTGTACATGCGCAGGAACTATTTTTAAAGGTGAATAGCCTACTGCTCTTTAACTACTAGTACTATTAAAAACGCACACTATTTGTTATCTCCACTGCTTACTTTGAAAAAACACGCGGTTTTCATGGTGTTACTCCCAGCCCACATGAAGAAAATGATTCAATAACAAGGATTCAGAGTAACAAAGAATATATTAAAACATCTTACATTCTTTCCACAAATGCATAAAAAAAGCAGGCATCCTGAATACTTAACAAGGAATAATGAGCTTTCTACACTTTCAAAAATTAATTACAATCAGAAAAAAACATTTACAAGAATATCTTTACTAGCTAAAGGGTTGCAACAATGAAAGAACCTGTTTCACTGCAAATATTTGCCTACCTGCTGAGATAATAAACATCCTTTACAAAAGTGGTTACCAGATAAAGCAATTAAGGTGTCTTTCATTTCTTACTTAACATTTAAAATAGCTGGAGGTGTGGAAGCATACTTTATTAGTTTGACCACCAAAATAAACTCTTTCAGTCTCAAGCTTTTAAAGGTACAGTATAAAAAGTAATAGAAAAACCAGAACTGTATTATAAATGTTTTTGGTTCAAAATTCTGCTTGAAATCTTATGTTTCTCGCCTAGACAAAATGTCAACTAACAAGACAAAACACTGGTAATTTTGAAAACCTAACAGATAAGCAGAGCCTGCATTTAGATCAAAAATAGTTTTTACTGCTCAACATTATTAAAAAAATCGTCAAAAATGTAGCATGAAGGTTCAAGCCTCGGACGCGCGGGAGCCCCACGGCTGAGATCCGCGCACCGCCAGGCCGGCAACCCGCCAGCCGGCCCTCTGCGCCCAGGCAGCCGGCCGGCTTCTCCCGAAGAAATGAGCGTGGCCGGGTTCAGGCGAGAGCCGCTGCGCCAGGCGGTGGGGGCCGCCTCCCGGGCACCCGCCCCGGCTGGTCTCTAAAATGCATAGATTTCTTCAAGAAAGTGGAACGGGGGCAGTAACCAGCAAGTGCAACTTGCCTTTATTCTTTCTCCTCTCCCCATCCAGCTGAAGAAAGAACAAAACCAGGACGTAATCACGCAACGACTCTGGGACTTTTGCTCGTCTCGAAGGAAAGAGGAAAAGGCTGATGTCCTATCTTGTCTCTGCGCCGGCCGGCCGACCGGCCGACCAGTATTCCAGAAAGACGCGTGTGTCTCAGTGGGAATAAGACGGTCCCTCCCACCACTGGCCCCGAGGTGGGAAAGGAGACGTGCTTCTTCTCTGCAGGTGCACGGCGTTAAATACTCAGCAATTCACTCCTTACAGTAGGCGATTTAATATTTGAAAAAATAGCTTGTAAAAAATTAGCTTGGAGCCTTAAACCGTATAGTGAACCTTACAAGGATTTTGTTTCAACATTTCTACTTTTGTATCTCCAACCTCCCCCCACCCCAACAATCCAAGTAAAAACTTTCCTTTTGGAAACACCCCATGGAACTTTGGAAAACACCTATGGAAGGGCTTTTAGAAGGTTACAATCTATACAAAATAGAAAACAAACCCAATGGACCAAAAGAAGTGGCAGAAGCTCACCTGGACCCCAGAGGTGCCCCATCGCCCGGTCAGGAAATGCTGAACGGTGACTGAGAGCAGGATGAGGTCTCATCACCATCAACTTTCAGAAATTTCTAGCAGAAATACAAGACAGAGGCAGGAAAACCTGGATACTGGAGAGATTATTCTTGAAAAGCACGAGGCGTTCTCCCCTCACTGTTCAAGTCTCTGGGACAAGTGGGGCTTGGGGGGCCGTGCAGGCCCCCAGGGTGTGGGACCTACAGAAAACTGTGTCCCAACCGACTGTCACACCCTGTTGTCACGCTCAAGGTTAGCGCCACCATCAGCTTTGCACTTTGGGCCCAGATACACTCAGCCTTTCAATTCGAAGCAGCATCAGACCGAGGCCTGCAGGTGGACGCCCCGGGGCTGGCGCGCCGTCAGCTGGACAGGCTCAGCAGTGGGACAGAGGGCGGCAGCAGATGCAGGCCTTCCAGAAACCGCCAACCTGCTTCCCAAGTCTTCCACTGCTAATGAAGTGACCCAAGAGCAAGTGTTTTATAAAAAACTAAGTATTACTATTGCTGATTTAAATTTCTCACAATTTCCATACAAAAAAAGGTTCTACAGGACCACAAAATACCAAGTATTTATTTTTATCAAGTGTCAGGATAACTTATTAAGGTTGAGGTTTATCTTTTTGTTATTGCTAAAGTATCCTAAGCGCTAAGTGAACACTGCAACTACCCCGCATCTTCCCGGCAGCCCGGACGGAGGAGCCGGCCGGGGCGCAGCTGGGACTCGGGCGTCTGGGACAGCAGAGAGGAGAAGCCCCCCAGTGTCTCACTCCTGCAGAGCGGTCAAGAGACCCGGACCAAACCGCCTCAACGACAGAGCTCGCTGGCACGCGGCCAGGACCACGCACACGGCCAGGACCAGCGCGTCTCAGCGCAGCCCCGCCTGGGGCTCCGAGGCCCAGGGCACGCCCCAAGTTTCTCTAAGTCGACGACGGACACGGCGGACAGACAGCAGTTCACCTCCGACTCCCATCGAGCCTAACAACCTCCAACCTTTATTACTCTTCCCAAAACACTCTGCTTCCCGAACACACGCCACTCGGCGGGCGCCGGCGGGCCTCGCGGCGCGGGCCTAGCTGTGGGTCTGCTCGTGGCTCCAGAGGCTGAAGGCCGTCTTGAAAGTCCTGTGGCAGAGCTTGCACATGAACTGCCTCTTGAAGGTGATGGCGGAGAGGGGCGGCGCGTGGTAGAAGAGCGTGTCCGACTCCTGCGGCACGAACAGGTGCTCGGCGGCGGCCGGCGGGTGCTCGGCGGGCCCCGTGGGGCTGTCGGGTTCCAGGGGCTGGATCTTGGGCAGCGGCGGGGGCGGAGGCAGCGGGGGCGGCGAGGGGGAGCAGGCGGGTGCCGGGCCGCCCTCCGAGTCCTTGGGGGCCGCGTCGTCGGCGGCCTGCGCCATGTGCGACTGGAAGTGGCTCCAGAGGCGGAAGTTGGTGCGGAAGGCCTTGTTGCACACGTGGCAGATGAAGGGCTTCACGGAGCACAGCAGCTCCTGGTGCCGCTCCAGCTGCTTGTGCGCCGGGAAGGTCTTGCCGCACTTCTCGCAGGGCCACAGGCGCGCCCCGGCGGCCTCCCTGGGGGCGGCGCTGGCCTCAGGCGCCTCCTCTTCGGCCTCCTCGGCCGGCTCCTCCTTGACCTGGACCTTCAGCTGCTTGGAGAGGCTGAGGTCTTCGGGCAGGCAGGAGGAGTCCTCCGAGTCGAAGTTCACGGGCTCCGAGGAGTCGCTGAAGGCGTGGTCCTCCTTGGCAGCCGCCACGTGGTTGGCCTTCGGGGGCTCAGGCGGGGCGGGGGGCCGGGCGGCCACGGCCACGTCTCCGTTGTGGTCCTGCGTGGGCAGGGGCTCGCTCTCGGCGGGCGCCATGGTGTTCTGGTTGTGCACCTCCACCTGGTGCCGCCAGATGCTGAAGGACGACTTGAAGGTGCGCATGCACTCCAGGCAGGTCAGCTTCTTGTACTCACACTTGCTCTCGTGCTCGTGCTTGAGCTCGGGCGAGAAAAACCTAAGGCTGCAGTAGGGGCACACGGTGGCGCTCCTGCACGAGCGCTCGTGGCTTCCTTGCTCTAGGAGAGAAGAGAGCTCAGCGTTACAGAGGCGGCACGGGTAACCCTCCTTGCTGCCCGGCGGGCTCTCCAGGGGAGCCTGCTCCCGCGGCTTGGCCCCTCTGTGTGCGCCGACGGGCTTTTCTCCCGGGTGCACCTTTATGTGCTGTTTGAACTGAGAGAGAAAGCGACAGGCTCTTCCGCAGTACGTACAAACGTACGCGCCTTTGGCTCGCGACCGCAAGCCCCTCTTGATGACTTGTGCGGGCAAGCCGCCTGGCCCCTGGAAGCCCGGCTTGCCGCGCCGCAGCTTCAGCACCAGGGCCTTCTTAATCTCTCGCTCTCTCACTATGTCAATCAGCTTTCTCTGGAATTTCTCATCCAAGACGGCATGTGAGCTACATGCGGGTGACGGGTTCTTCACTATGCCGTGCTGGGTCTGACAGTGCGTCCACACTTTGAAGTTGGTGTGAAAGCGCTTGTGACAGATGTCACAGGCGTAGGGCTTTTCGGGGTTGTGGTACATGTTAACGTGCCGGTGAAGGCCTGCTGTCGACCTAAAGACCTTAAGGCAGTGTTTGCATTTAAACTTTTTGTTTGGTCTCGCTCCCTCCAACTCACCAAATTCCTCTTTATTCAAATCAGAATCTGGGAAATCTGCGTCCAGGAGAGGGGGGCTCAGGCCCTCCTGGAAGTGGTCTTCGGACGCCGGCGACGCGAGCCCGTCTACCTTCGGCCTCTTGGCCGGCAGTCTCCGGTCGGCCTGGAACCTCCGCTTGGCTGGGAGCCTGCTCACGTCCTTCTGCTCGTCCTCTGCCTTCAGAGCGAGGTCTCTGGTGACCACTGCCGAGGCCGCGTCCCCCACGGTGACCCGGATGATGTCAGAGGGGTCCGACAGCGGGCTGCGGGGTTCCATCTTGACCCGGATCTCGGCCACCGCGGGTGCGCCCTCCCTCTCGGTCGACTGAGAAGCGCTGAAGGAGCGGAGGCGGTGGGGCTGGGGGGCCGGGGGCCGGGCGTCCGGGGCTGGCTTGCCGCCGTCCTGCGCGGCTGGCTTCTGGGAGAAAGCACAGAACGCGCGCCCGGTCACCTCGCCGGCGGCTGCAGACGCAGCCGGGGGGGACTTCAGGTCTATGGAGGGGGAGTAGACGGGCACCTGGCTGTCCATGGACAGGGACCGCCGGAGGAGACTCTTGACCAGCGGGCCGCTCCTGTCAATGCTCTGGCTGCCGGAGCCAGGCCCGCCGGAGGGGACCACCAGGCCCAGCTTGGAGTAGTACAGCAGGTTCCGGCCCTCGCCGGCACCGCCACCCTTGTTCGTCTCCTTCAGCAGGTAGGGCGCCTCTGACGCGCTCCGGAGTGACAGCACGGGCGGCCGCGGCCGCTTCAGCGCCAGCCCCACAGCTTTTCCTTTGGGAAGCGGCCCCCCAGCCCCCGACCTGTCGTCTGCCGGCTCTCTGTCTGGCGGCGGCTTTACTGGCACAACCGCGTCTCTCCTCGCCACGGCCCGGTTAGGCTCGTCCAGGGAGCCGGCCTGCTCCAGGGACTTCGCTGAGCCCCCGGGGCTCTCCTTTGGCCAGCTCTTGTCTGCCGGTGGCACCCCGAGCGGTGGCTCGGCCAGCGGGGGCGCGGGGGGCCTGCTGGCGCCGAGTTTGCCAGCCGTGCCGGCCGAGGGCCGGGGCGGTGGGCTGAGATCCGGTTGGTGCTGCCCGAGGCCTTTGCCCTGCGCGTCGTTCCTGCTCTGACAGACGATGACGCTCCGCTGCGGAGTGCCGCCGCCGTCGTCCTCGGGGGGCGCTCGCTTTCTGCTGGGGCATGTCGGGAAGGGGGCCTGCGGGGTCTTGGAGACGATGTTCGTCAGGAAGGAGATGCCGAGGCTGTAGCCCAGCTCCTGCACCGCCGCGAGGCTGCCCTTCTCCACGAACAGCGACGAGGAGTAGATGTAGTTCAGGACGTTGTCGAAGGCGTCCGGCTCGCAGAAGTCAAGCTGAAACACCGTCTGGGCCTCGTTCTCCTTGTTCGTGAAGAGGCTCTGGAAGTACTCGCTGCTGGCGGCCAGGACGTTCTTGTGAGCGCGGAACTTCTGGTCCCCGACGATCAGAAGCACATCGCACAGCTGCCCCTTGAGGCGCTCCTCGTTGAGGGCACTGAGCAGCGAGATGGCGTGCGCGGGGTTGATGTAGTGCAGCAGCCCCTCCATGCCTGGGCTCCTGGAAGACAGAAGGGACAGTCGTGAGCAGCTGGCGAGGCCTCCAGGCCGCGCGCCGCTTCGAGCGCAGGCTGGCCGTTCCCCCAGCCGCTGCTGACTAGCCACGGGGCAGCAAGGCCGGGCAAAAGGCCTCATCTCAGTAACGCAAGGAGAGGCAAGGAGGCCGCGGCTGGTCACCGGCTGGCAGCCAGCATGCTCCTGGAGCGAGCGACTGCGTGGCCACGCCATGCCGTGGGGGCGCCAGGCCTGGCGGTCAGGGGCAGTGACCTCTGACCACGGCGCTTTCCTCGGGGTCCCAGCCCACTGGACTCATCTGGAGAGTGGGCTGGAGCACAAACCCCGAGGCTACTGCTGGGGGCAGGGGCTTCTCGGCTGGGAGCACACAGACACGGGCAGGCACGCACGCAACGGCAGCTCGCAGAGAGCAGGCTACACCATGAGCGCAGCGGGAGCTCGTGTCCGGCCCCCCGCTGCACCAAGTTCTCTCCGCGGCCAGCAGAGCCGATGCACACACAGTCTGTTTCTCTTCTGGGAAGCACCCGCCACCCCGGAACCCCATCTCCACGCCAACATGTTCGGCAGGTGCACAGGGAGCCCAACGTGCAGCTGATACTGCGGACTCCACAGAGGGGACGTCAGTTCGAGCAGCGGGCTGGGCCAGAGACCCCGAGCTGCAGGGTCCCTCCCTTGCTGGGCCCCAGCGTCCCTGAAGCCCACGCCTCGGGCGCAACGTCTGAGGTGCGCTCCTTGGGTGCTGTGCTGGGACGAGCCTGCATCCAGCACATGGCCAGCACACGGGGACCAGCGGGCGTTCACTCGGCACCAAAGAAAAGCGTCCAGAGCCACACTCCCAGCCGGCCCCACTGAGACAGCCACGCAGGCCATGCCGGCTTCCTCATCCCACCCTTCCCAGGGCTTCCGCTACACCTACCGCTTTGCTCTGGTTTGGTCCCAAAGCACTAACTCGTTCACGTTACAACGCTCTCAAGGTAACTGAGGATAAGCGTGATGTCACCTTGAGAGGGCACGCCGTGGCCCGCATGGGGGTGTCCCTGGCCCCCAGCCTACACGCCCGCCCCGCCAGCTGCTCGGCACCCACGGCTTCCAGGTGCTGTGACACATCCAGGCCTGCAGGTGCCAGTGCCTGGAGCGAGGCAGAGGCAGGTGCGGCCTGCAGGGGGCAGCCCACTTCTGCCAGCGCTGCGTCTCGGGGCTGGCCAGTGGACGTCCCTCAACCACGTGGCACTTCCCCTCCTCCTGCTGGTGGCGTCGGGTCTCTGCTTCTGCGTGCGAGCCCCCGTCTGCGCAGACTCCCCACCGCCCATGCAGAGGCCCGCGGGAAGAAGCAGGTGTGTCCGAGGCCCCCACCAGCCCCACTGTGCCGAGCACCAGCTGCGGCTGGAGACTTGAGGCAGGGAAGCTTCGCCCGGCGAGCACCACGCAGACCAGCGCAGCTGAGAGCTGGCGCAACGTTTTCAAGGGGCGTCTTCTGAGCGGCTTAGCAGGTCTAGACCAGCAACAGACAGCGCGGTGAGCCCCGCATGGGCACACGTCGAGGCCGTTTGGGGGGTCCAGTGAGCACCCGCATCGCGTGCATGCGCGGTCAGTGCTGGGGCTGCCACGCTGAGCTCTGCTCCCGGGAGTCGGGGTGGCAGCCGCCTGGCTGAGGACCCAGCGAGGACATGCTCGCGGCTGCCTGCACCCGCCGTGCCAGGACACTGCCGGCCGGTCGCCGCCCGCCCCACAAACGGCTCGGGAAGGCCGGAAGGAGCCAGGGTGGGCCGTGGTCATGGAGCGCTCAGTCAAGGCAGAACGAGCACCAGGAGGCGGGGAGCTGAGAGAGGGGGACGCTGGGAAGACGCTGGGGAAGAGCTGGAGCCGCTGGCTGGCTGGGAGCCACGGGGAGAACCTCTCTCCATGGGCACGACGGGGCGTCCCGGGGGTTCTGCGCAGTGGCCCGGGCCATGCTCCGCAGCGTCACGCTGGCCTGGCTAGAGAAGGGGCCGTGTGAGGCAGGGCGGACTCTCAGTCGGTGAGGAGCCCACTGCCCGGGCCGGGGATGCGGTGGCACCAGCCTAGGTGGGGCAGGCTGTGCCCGGCCGGGCCTCTACTGCAGGCAGACGGGGGGCGAGCGGCCGGCCCAGAGAGCAGTCTGCCCTGTCATGCAGGTGAGGGACGGGCACCTGGACAGCTGGGCAGTGGTGCGGCGGCCGCCAGCGTTTCTAAAGGACGGACCGCAGAGTTGAAGGCGGCCCTGATCGTCTCCCAGGGTCCTCACAACGAGGGCACTGGTTGTGGCTGACCGGGTGGGAACGGCGGCCCTGGGGCAGGGCACCGCTTACCGCGTGGAACAGGTCAGGCCCGAGGCGGAGGGCACGTGCTCAGGCTGCACGGCAGGAGGCGGCGGGGCTGGGCCGGCCGCCCTCGCCCTCGCCACGCGGCCTCCAGCTGCCCCTTCCCAGCTCACAGGGACAGCCGAGCCAGGGTGGGCACACCCCTCTGCGGATTAGCAAATGAGGCACGGAGGCTCAGGTAGTCCGCCTTGGGCCGCGAACAGGAAGACGGGGGCTGGTCCCAGGCCTGCGTGCCAGTCCTGGCTCCATGCTCCTCGAGGCCGGGCCCCTCGCGGAGCTGGACACGGAGCACACCAACCTACCAGGCTCGGTCCTGCGTGGGAAAGGACCGGTGACTCCTCCCCACGCCAGCCTGCTGAGGCCCAGGTGGGCGGTGGAGCAGGCCATGCATCGGGCAGGCGGGAGAGAGGTCTGGAGACGCCTCCAGGAAGACGCGGGAGGAGAGGTGGGAGGAGTGGGAGGGCAGCGTAGGCCCCGCAGTGTGCCTGACGTCACGTAGGCGAGAGGGCACAGGGTCCGCGACGCTCCCGGGGCCCCGGCAGCAGGGCAGGCCGCACACCCACGTTCTCAAACACAACCACCGCTCGCCTCTGCTGGCCCATCACAGCGGGAGGCTGCTGCACCTCGGAAAGTGGGCGGCACGTGGAGAAAAGGCAGGCTGACGGTTGGCGGAAAGGCTCAGGAAAGCCCCTGGAAAACCAGGCTCTGCCTGCGCCACCCTCACACTGTCTCGAGTCTCATGACGCGTCTCCTGAGGGCGGTGTGGTCACTGGTCACAGTCTGGAGACAGCGTGTCTCCCTGGGAGCGACTTCCTACTCCACCGGGCCCACGGGCCGGCCTTCCCGTCAGGGCCAAACCTGGAGGCCCCTCGGCCTCACGCGCGGGTCCCCAGCTGGTCCAGGCCAGCACGCGCCCCGCCACGGCTCTGGTGAAGAAGGCACAGCATGTGGGGCGTCTGGACGCTCGCAGGAGACCGCAGCTCCTGCCTCTCCGCTGGCTGGTGCCAGAGCCAACAGCGCTCGTTTCCGGATCTTAGCGGTGCGGTGCCAGGAGGGGTCCCCGGGAGACCTGATCTCAGCAGTGCTCTGGCAGGAGCTGGAAGGCCCGGGGGGTCAGTTGGGGACCCAGGGAGGCACGGGACAGTCGCTCCCGGGACAGTTCACACCAGGGCAGCTTAGAGGCGCTGACCTGGGGGTGCCTGAAGACCTGCCCATCTGGAAGCGCCAGGCCCCTGCCGTGGCCACCGAGCCCTGCTGACCGGACTCTAGAAACTCTCAGCGCCAGGAGGGACGGAGAGGTGAGAGGTGGCTGCGGGGAGGTGAGACGGTGGGAGAGTGCAGCGGCCCTGGGCCGACGTGGTCTGGGACGGAGTCAGAAGCAGCAGCCACAGCCCCGCTCTCGGCACAGGAGCCTGGAGGGGACGGGCCAGGAGGAGGCGGGAGGCCCAAACGACGGCTGGCTTTCGAGTTCTGGAAATCGGAACTCGGCTGCGCTGGCGTGGAGCGCAGGCGCGTTACCGAGCAGGCGACTCCAGGACAGCCGCACTGCTGCATGCCGCCCTGTGCACCGGCCGGAGAGCGCACAGCTCGTGCATGGGGCTCCAGGACGAAGCCCGCACACCGCTCGCCGACCTCCGGCTCGGGCTTCCTCCGGGATGGGGACACGAGTCACCTCAGAGCTGGGGTTCGTCACTGCTCACGCGTGGGCACAGCGCAGACACCCAGAAGCGATCTCAGCGGCTCGGGCTTCGAAGCCGCCCTGCCGCTCGTCCCTCCAAGGAAGCAGGGGCATGGCGGGCCCCATGCCGCGGCCTGCCCCAGGCCCGTTCCTGGCCACCTGACCCGCTGGGCGCACGAGGCCTCTGCTGCGCGCAGTGAGGGTTCCCAGGGCCAGTGCACCCCTCCGCGCCTTTGGAAGAACCCCCCGTTCCACCCGGGGCCACGCTCAGGCCAAGGCGCCTGAGCAGCCTCCTGCCCTGGGCGGTGGGCCGTGCCCCACACAGGGTCAGCCGAGCAGAGAAGGTGTCCGCCGCGGCCCGGCCACAGACCTGCTGCTCCCTTGCTGTCCCTGAGGCCCAGCCCTCCAGCGCTTCCTGCACCTCAAGAGCAGCCGTGTCCTTTCTGCTCAGCCTGTCACCTGGGTGTGCTCCCGGGGGTGCGCCCTCAGCCCGCCTGCACGCACCGCAGTGTGTCGAGCTTGCGGCCGGTGTCGCCCACTCACACACACGCCGCTGATCCTGTCACCCACTTACGGCGCGGCGTAGCTGCAACAAGGGGTGCACCAGACAAGGCCCCACTGTCTCATGAGGGTGATCGGATGGACAAGGAAACAAAATGACCACTCCCAGTGGTGCCCAGGGCTGTCGTGGCACCCCGGGGTGCTGGGGCTGGGTGCTGTGACCAGTGCTTTGGAGAGGCCGGTAGGCAAAAGCCCTGGCATGACGTTGTAGCTGCCGTGGCCTTTTAGCTGAGACCGAAGACCTCACTGGAAACAGCCAGCAGCCAGCCAGGACTGTTTAAACAAGGTCATGAAGCAGCGGCGGGCTGCAGGCTAAAAAGCAGCGTTTTAAAAACTGGCACCCAAGGCTCTGTCAAGTTGGCTTCCAGCGCCTCCTAGACGGTCTTACCCTTAGTTCTTCCCGGCGACGACTTTCTGCTTCAGACTGTCCTGAGACACATCTCGCTTCTTCCTTCACCCACCCGGGGGCGCCCCAGACCCCACCAGCCCCTCCCAGCACAGCACTGGCTGAACAGGAATCAGAGCCCTGCTGCTGGCCAGGCTGCAGAGTCCCCCAGGGGGGTGAAGCCTGCCCAGCAGCAGCACGCACGCCCTGGGCCAGGGCTTCAGGGCCCCTGATCTAACTAGCCTGGCGTCCTAAGAGAGGGGCGGAGGGAAGGCCCTGGGCACACAGCCCCAGCACAGGGCACGGGGACAGCCCCAAGCAGCACCGCATGCCGACTGCGCTTGCAGGTGAGGAAACAGGTGGTGAGCCCTGGACCCGAGGTGTGTCCTTTCAATGCCTTTTCCCACAGAACTAGCGCCTCCGTGTTCATGCCACAGGAACGAATGAATGAAGCACAAACTCGGTGAACGCTGAAGCCAGCCAAGACCCCCAGTTTCTGCTTGCTTCTACCGTCAGCCTCCTAGGGGCGTCTAAGAGCAGAGACAGGGTCAGGGAGGTGGGTGAGGGACTCTCGGGGCAGCAGAGGGAAAAGGTCAAGAAAGTAACTGTCGGCTGCAATCTAGACGGGATTAACCCACTTTCCCGCTGCTTGCACAAGGCTGCAGACGCGGCAGGGATGACTCAGGGTCACACTGCGGGAGCACCCCTGGGCTGGCTGGCGCTGGGGGAGGGGGGAGCGCTTGCCGGCACCTGGGCTGAGCCGTTCCCCTCACCCCACTGTCGGGCAACCCCGTGGGGCGCCTGTCTCCAGGGCAGAGCACAAGCTCTGGTGGCTGGATTCGGTCCAGACGCGGGTCCGCTAAGAGGGTCCGCACCTCCGGCAGCGGGGCACGCAGCCCCCGGGCCGCGGAGAGTGCCGTGACCGCGGCCGGCGAGCAGGGGAAGGCGACCCGCCGTGCTCCGCGGGCCAAAAGTGCGCGCGGACACCGGCGGGGCCGGCCAGGGCGGGCGGCGTAGTGCACAGGGCGGCCGGCCGGTCCGCCCGGGGCGCAGGGGGGCCGCGGGCGGGGGCGCAGGCCGCGGCAGGTGCCGGGTCTGCGGTCGCCCCCAGCTTCCGCGTGCGCCCGGGCAGCTCCGCCGCCAGCCGCCGGCACCGCGCCAGTCCCAGACGCGAACACGCGTCCGGGGCCGGCCGGCGTCCCAACCGCTGGGCACAGGGGCGCGCCGACGGCGGCGCGTCCGCACCCCGGGGGCAACCTGGACGGGCGAGGGAAGCCCAGTGAGGGAACTGGGCATGCGCAGTGGCGAGGGCGAGGCCAAGTGCGGGCAAGGAGCATGCGCAGTGTGTGGGCACAAGCGGCGACGTGGGCGCCCCGGGCATGCTCGCTGAGCGCCGAGCCCCGGCGCACGCGCAGACGCGCCGGAGCCCGCAGCCCGCTGGTGGAGAAAAAAGAGGGGAGAAATCACCTCAGAGTTACGTCAGGAAAGGCCGCGATTTGCGGGAAGGCCGTGGCCTCTTACGGGGCCGCGCAGTTCTCCCGGGCGAGGGGCGTGACAGTTACTCACCGGTCTTCAGCCCCGAGGCAAACGCCGGGCCCCTTTCCGCTCACACTCGGCTCGCGCGCGCCGCAGCCGCCGCTGCCGCTGTGATTCCATCCATCTTGAATTTGACGTCATCCCACACCAGGGATGAGGTCATCGCAGGCAGCGCTCGTCACGTGCGCGGCGCTGTGATTGGGCGCCGGGCCCCGGGGGCGGGGCGAGGGCGGGGCTGGCGCCGGCCGGCCGAGCGGGGCGGGCCTGGGGTGCGCGCCCGGCGGACGCCCCGCATCCGGCGTTCGCCCCGCGCCCGCGCCGCCGCCGCGTGTCCGGCGCCCGGCGCCGGGTACCTGCGCCCCCAGCCCCGCCCCGGGCGGCGGGAGGTGGCGGCGTCCCGGGTTCGCGCCCACCCGGCCGCGTGGCGGCCCCACACCCGAGGTCGCGTGTCCGGAGGCGGCCGGCGCGGGGGTCCCCGGGCGCCCCGGCACGCTCTGCTCGGCCGCTGCAAGTGCGCGGGGCGCCGTTTGCCGGGATTGACCTTGCGAGCCTTCCTCCTCGCTCCGGGGGGACCCTGGCGAGTCTGGGTGGGCATTGGCCGCGCAGCTCGGGCCGCGAGTTCACGGCCAAATCCGCCCCCGCCGGCGCCCTGGCCGCTTGCCGCCCGGACCTGCTGCTGGTTTCCTGAATGTGTGTCCGCTCCCTTGGTTAGGAAGCTCAGGCCACCCCTGATCGCAGCCAGAAGGCGAGGGGAGCCGAAGCGCGCGCCGGGAGCTCTCCTTGAAGATAGGTCTGGCCAGGCCGGCGGGTGGGAACTGGCCCCGTCGGACACTGGCCACGCCCCAGCTGGACCGGCCTCGGACACTGGCCACACCCCAGCTGGACCGGCCAGAGCAGCGCGGGGCGAGGGCGCGGAGGGCACGTGCTGGCTTAGTGCTTTTTAAATGCCCTGTGGTTACCATTTTAACTTCTTAAGGCTGTTTACATTCACGGAATGCTCGAGGAAGTCTGTGCAGGGGTGATACTGCATTTGTGTGGTTGATGAACTATTAAAGGCTGTTCCAAAGTGCCGGGCTGCGGGGCTTGGCTGACCTGAAGCGCACTCAGCCTGGGGGAGGCCTCTGCCCCTGCAGGCTTGCACCTGGGGCCCAGGCCGGCCTGGAGCTGGCCAGGCCAGCAGACTGCTCGGGCGCTGTGACAGGGACTGCGTTTTGCCGGGGCTGGTGGAGCGGAGGTGCTGCGTACAGGCCCTGCAGGGCGGCCTGAGTGTGGACGCGGGTGCCCCATGTGCGCTGGGAGAGCTCTAGCCCCGTTTGGCAGGTGAGGGCCGGCGCCAGGCCTGGGAGCCAGGTTTCCGGCTCTCCGGTGGCCCAGGTGCCGCAGCGCCCGCCCAGCCTCAGCCACCGCAGCTGCTTAGCTGTTTCCCAGGCGTCCTCGGCCACGTGCACCCTGGTGTCCCACTTTAAGGCGGGTGACACGTCGGCTCTGCCTTAGCGGATTCCTGGAAGGGGGCCTGACGGCTCCGCCCTGCAGAAGCTGGCCGCTTTGCGGGGTCCTTGTCCAGCACCAGCCCCGGGTTTTGCCCTCCTGTGTGACCGCCAGCTCTCAGCCTCCTCCTCTGGCTCCTCGCACTTTGGGCCCGAGGCTCTGACAGTGCCCCTTGGTGGCCCTTGTCTCACTCAGCCACAGAGACGCTGCCTGGCCCCTGAGGCTCTGCCGGTGCCAGTGGGGCTGCGGCTGCCTGGGTCATCTCCCCCGCCTGGTGTGTCACTGGCGTTACAGCTGGTCCTGGGGCCTCTGTGCCCAGCAGCTCCCTTCCTGCTCCCCCAGCTTCTGGGCTGGCTCTCAGCGTCGCCCTGGCCCCCCTCAGCGCTCACGGCTTCTGGTGAAGTGTGTCCCTCTGGCCTGGCCGGGGGCCTCTCCGGAGCCTGGTGCGGAGACACATCCATTGGCCCCAGCAAGACAGAGCCTCATCAGCCGGTCTGTGTCCGGGCCACCGGCCTGGTGGCCAGTTTCCCTCACGCTGTCACCACGGGGTCTGCGTCTGTGGGACAGGTGACTTGCTCCGTTTGCGCTCTTGTACTGAGCAGACAGCCTTTCGTAAGTCAGGGCCAGAGCGGTGCGTGGGTTTAAAAATACGCCTGCGTGCTGGGACGTGGGAAGTCTGGATGAGCCGCGGGTCTCTCACGCTGCTCCGTCTCGGATGTGAGTCTGGCTGTGCGGTCGCCCAGCCGTGGGGTGGACGGTCGTCCCTTGAAAAATAAGCCTGGGGCAAGGGGTGGGGCCTTGGCTACCCCGAGGTGCGGACTGCACAGTCTTCGTGATGTCGGAAGGCGTCCTGCACGGTGCTGGAGGCCGAAGTCTGAAGTCCGCTAGGCTGACCGGGTGGCCTCTGGAGGCCCCGGGAGGCCCACCCCTGCCTGCCCCTTCAGCGTCTGCTGACGCCCGATGCCGCTTGGCATCACATCTGCAGAGTCCCCTTCCGTACAAGGTCACGTTCAGATTCTAGGACTTAGGGCCTGGAATCCTTGGAGACCACTGTTCAGCTGGCTGCAGGTGCAGATGGCCATGCACACGTGTGTGTGTGCACGAGTGTGTGTGGGGCGAACAGCATGGGATGCAGAAGGGGAAGGAGAAGGGAGTGGGCTGGGGCGTGGGGCAGTGGGCTGTGACAGACAGTCCCCAGAACAGCTGCCAGTGCGCGGCCGGCCCTGCTGGGCGCCCCGAGCTCTCTCCACCAGGCGGGGCTGGGGTGGGCAGGGCTCTCCCGCGGGGTCTGCATGGTGAGGGGCCTTCTTAAAACTGCCGTAGAAAAGGGGACTCCCGAGCCCAAGCGCCTCCCCAGCAGAAGCAGTGTCCGCCCGTGCTTCCCTCGGAAGAGTAGTGCTGCGTCCTCACTCTGCCCAGCACCCGGGTCTGCAACAGCACCCCCTCCGGCCCCGTGACCTCTGCTCGAGGAGTGAGATCGGGAGAGGAGAGAGAGTGTGTGTGTATAACCAAACCCTGGGCGGTGGCCTGGCTGGTGGGTCCTCCTCCTACATGCCTGAGAATACAGGACGTGACCTCTGGCACCCCAGGCATGTCCGCTGCAGAGACTGGGGTCCAGGCTGAAGCCATGCGGCCCACTGGAGACCCCGCCCGGACGCCGCCTCATGGTACTCTGAGCAACGAGGCCCAGCACTGACCTGCGGGTGCCGGCCCTGCCCTTCTGCCTGTGAGCCTGGGGGATGCGGGGTCTGGGCAGCGCTAGCTTCTCCCTGCTGTGAGCCCCTCTCACTGGTGCTCTGCACGCTCCTCCCGTGTGTGTGCTTGTGTACACGTGCAGGCGCGTGCGCCATACCGGTGATGGGGCGTGTGTGTACCGCATGGACTGTGATGGGTGTGTCGTGCACGCATGTGCTGTGTTGTGCATGTGCGCACGTGTGCAGGTGCATGTGTGCCGTGCTTGTGATGGGGCGTGTCACATACTGTGATGGGTGTGTCATGCACACACACACTGTGTTGTGCTTGTGTGTGCAGGTGTGTGTGTGCCATGCTTGTGTGTGCAGGTGTGTGTGTGTCGTGCTTGTGATGGGCGTGTCACACACTGATGGGTGTGTTGTGCTTGTGTGTATGTGTGCAGGTGCGTGTGCTGCACCTGTGATGGGGTGTGTGTGCCGTACGTACTGTGATGGGTGTGCCGTGCATGCACACACGTGCGTGTGTGGGGGTGCATGTGTATGGGTCTGTAAGAGCAGGAGTTTGGCTGTATGCAGGTGTGGGCCAGGGGAGGATTCCCCCAGCTGCTCGCAGCGGGCTGTGAGGCTGGAGCTCCGGCGCCTTCCCCGCCTCGGCCTGGGGAGCTGACCAGCCTCCCCAGGGCTGTGGTCTGGCGGAAGTTGACAGTTTGGGCCCGCAAGGGGGCCCTCCACGCCCACCCCCTGCTCTTTGGGCTAATAAATCCCCGTGATGCCTGGGGAGGTGGGCTCACCGGTGGGGAGGTGGCGGGCTGGGGGCAGAACCCACTTGGACGACCCCTGACCTCCCAGCCGTGGGGGGTGGGCGGCGAGTGCTGATGCTGAGCCCCCCCTTCCTCCTAATGGTCGGGGGCGCCCCGAGCACAGCGCTTTGGGAGGGAGGACGGTGGGCGTGAGGGGCAGCTGGGAGGGTTGGGAAAGCAGGATTCCTACTCTAGACCGTTTGATGAGTGAATTCGCGACCCCACAGAGTGAGGGGTGTGAGGAGGGGCCCTGCCCTCTGGCCACTGTCCCCTCCCCTTGCTGCCTTTGGCACTGAGTTAGGTCGTCATGCGGCACGGAGGAAACGCGGACACCAGGGCTCAGAGAGGCTGTTCACGGCACCACTGCAGGCGCGCACGCGCACCGAGGCTGGGCCGCAGAGGTCGGGCGTGCGCACGCGCAGTTTAGCTTCTCGGGCTCCAGGGGTTTGCAGCGGCAGCTGTACGTGCTCAGGCACGAGAGGCGAGCGTGGGGCTGCACGCAGGGCGTGGTCGGGGGTCAGCGGCCACGGGGGCCCCGGTCCACCCTCCCTCCCGCAGCACCAGGCTGATGTGAAGCAAGACGCGAGCCAGGACCCGAGCCGGGCTGAGCTGGAAGCGGCCCTCGGCCCTGGTGCCTGTCTCGGGTCCCCGTGCTGCCCCGCGCCTGTGCTGGCCGGGCTCTGGGCCGGCAGCGAGCTCGGAGGCGGCCCTGCCTCCGGGGCAGCTTCTGCCCCTCAAGTGGAGGGGCTGTGAGTCAGGAGGGGCAGTGGAGGCGGGGCTGGGGGCGCCTCACCGCCCGCAGCGCCACGATGAAGACCAGCTCTGGGCAGCGGCAGCCCCTGCCGCGTGGCCACTGTGGCGCCGGGTGCCCAGCACCATCCAGGGCAGCGAGCCGCTGGGTCCAGGTGGGGCGGGGCCCGGGGCCTGCTGCAGCTGTCCGGAGAGCGCCGGGCGCTCCTCAGGCTGGTGCGGTTCCTTCGGGGCCCTCAGAACGGCGTCGGCGGCTCCTGGCGCACCCACGGGCCGGCTCCCTCGTTCCAGAGCCACAGCGCACGCCACCGTCCCGTGGGGCCGCCCGCTCTGCAGCGGTGGCCAGACACCGGCTAAACTCCCCTGACCCGCAGCTCTCTTTAAAGGGCCGGAGATGGGACGCGTTCGTTCGTTCTTTTTTCCTTTCCTTCTTCTTTCTCGTTTTCTGAATCTTGGCGACACTGGCTTCACCCGTCTGTGTTAGCGAGAGGCCACCGGTCCAGACGTGAGTCACCCAACTGAAAACAGAAGAGGGGACGTGCACGCAGAGCTGATGTTAAGCACTTACTGTACTCATCATCTCCAGGGCTTTTTTTTAAGATTGGGCGTGTTCCGTGTTATAAATTTCACACGCTTAAACATCTTAACAAGTATTTTCCACCGAGTGCATGTGGAAATGTGGCTTTTCAAGCTAGACTTGAGCAAACTTTCTAGCTTGAGGTTTGCCCGGGGCGCGCGCACCAAAATCGGGTCAAGCGATTTGATCTGTTTTTTCCACCGAGAGCCTGCGTCTCCGCCCCCAGCCCCCAGCGTGACTCCGTGGGCCTGGTACCGGCCTGGCTCCCGGCACCTGCACACGACCACTGAGACACGCCCTGTTCGTCCCCGCGCTCTCCTGACGGCGGGCCGACGCTACTGGGGGCCGGCGGTTCGGAAGCTGCGGGGAGTGAGGACCAGCGGCCGGAGCCACCCGGGCCTCTGGGCTTCCGCCAAGTCTGCACTTTGGATGCGTTCGCCATGTTGGGCCAGAGCGAGACACGTCAGTTTGGAATTTTCAAATAATGCTCGGGACTAGTCCAAGACTTGGCGAGCTGACGTACAGAACCAGCTAAATATAAACACTGAGATGTCTGGAGGGTGTGCTGGGAAGGCCGGGAGATGGCCAGCCGGCTCCGTCCAGCCCTGCAGCCCATGGGAGCACGTGGCCACCTCGGGCTGTGGCCGTTGGACAGGCGGCGTGGCCATTAGCTCTGAATGCAGGGCCGTGCTCTCCCCCCGGGCTTGCGTCAGCTCGTTGGGTTCTGCCTTAAAGCGCAGACCCCTCCCGGCATGGGACCAGCACGCCCCGTCTTTCCCGGGCCAGGGAGGGGCGGCCTGGCTCAGGCGCTGCGCAGGCTGGGGCGCCGCCGGCACCGCTGCCCAGGTGATGTTCTCGAAGGGGCCGCGTGCGATCAGAATGGAGACAGTAAGCACTAATTCTGCCCGAGTGCGGTCGCCGAGCGCACTCTGGAAAGAGCGTCGCCAGGCAAAGTGGGCGGCTACAAGAAGGGCCTGAGCCTGCACCCGTGCCTGCTTCTCCCTTGGCCCTGGGGGGCGCCAGGCCGCGGCCGGGAGCTGGGGTTGAGTCCCAGGCGAGCGGTGAAGAGGAGGGGCCACCCTGGGAGATGCCTCGTCCCAGGACCCCCGTGGGCTGAGCTGGTGCCGGGGCGCCTGGGGTGTGCGCGGCCCTGCGCCTTCTCAGCCCGCTCCGGACACCGTGCTCCCACCGCCTCCCCCCCGTTCAGTCCCGTAGAGGGGCCCCCACGGTGTCCCACCAGCCACGGTGCCCCACCAGCCCCGCTCCCCGCGGCCATGCGGGTGAAGGGGCCCTGTTGGGCAGATGTGAGCCTGCGGTGCTGGGCGCTGTCGGCGCCAGGGCTGGCTCATTCCGGTGTGGGCTGAGCAGCACCCAGGCCTGACCTTCTAGCTGTCCGCACCCCTCGCAGCAGTCACCGCTGAAGCCGGCTCAGGCATTGCCCCAGTCCCTGGCTGGGGGGCTCGTCCTCTGCACACAGCCTGGCCGGGTCCCCAGAACCAGGCTCACAGGTGTGGGCGGCGCCTGCGTCATGGCTGGCCTGGGTGAGCGCACCCAGAGGCCAAGCGTGTCTGTGCCCCCAGCTGGAACGGCCACTAGTAGGTGCTTGGGCCAGGGGACAGAGGCCTGCCACAGAATGGAATACTACTCAGCAGTGAACAAGCAGAGACACAGGAGCCCTGGCCTCAGACCAAGGGGCCATGTGAAAGAAGCCAAGCACGGAGAGCTGCACCTGCAGGGCTGTGCAGACGCCTTCCGGAAAAGTCTAACTGCACAGGGGTGTCGTTGGGTGTGGTGGAAAGTGACACACGCCGCTTTTGGGGAGCCGTGGTTTGTTCTCTGCCTTGAAGATGGGGCAGGCGATGTGCCGCCTGCGTTAGTTAGCACCTAAAAAGGACGAGTTTTACCATCATATATTTTGCCTCCATAAATCCACCTCAAGGAGAAAAGGGAAAAGAATGCGAAACAACTTCTCCTTTAAGGGGAGTTCACGTCTGAGATCTCGCCCGCTGGCCCGCAGGCCAGAGCAGGGCCGTGGTCAGACGCCCGCCCCGCCCGAGTCCTTACCTTCGGCTGGCCGCGGCGCTGGCCTCCTTCACGCAGGCCCCGTCCCTCCGCTCTGCACACACTTTATTTTCCTCGAGACGAGGATATTAGGAACTTCTTTTTTGGCAAGCGTTGCTTGCAGGCCTCTTCTCTTTGGAATATTTCCATAAGCAGAAATGTGAGTGGTGAAATGAGTCACCCGTTCGGGAGTTTCTGAAGAGGAAAGTCAGGACTGACGCCGAGCTACGTCTTCACCTCGAGGTCAGGGCTGTGTGGACGCTGTCCTGAGAGCCCCGTCCGTGGCCAGCCTCACCGCCGAGGGCCGGGGCTGACCAAGAGGGCCGGGTTCGGAGGAGCAGGGCTGGGCTCTGCTCCCCCCGGGCCTGCCCTCTGTCCACACAGCCTTGAGCCCAGGCCCTGGTGCAGCCGGGGAGAGCTGCCTCCGCTGGGTGCCCTGCAGCGCCTCGTGCAAGGCAGGCGCTGGCCCCGAGGCCGCCAAGAGCCGGAGCCCATTCCTGGGTGGAGCTCAGTTTGTGTGGGCGCGCTCTGGCCGGGCACCCCTCCTGCCGCCTTCCGGTTCCTTCCTTGGGAGGTGTGGCCAGGCTGTCCTCCTCGGTCAGGTCCGCAGATGTTGCCCTGGCCTGCTGAACCCCCCTCCCCCCGCCACTGCACTTGAACAAGCTGAGTTCCGGGTCTGGGTCTGGGGCGGGCACAGGAAATCAGGCCCTGGCCCAGTAGCTCTCTCTGGCCCTGCACATGGGGGGGGGGGGGGGCGCAGGCCCGCCTTNGGCCCAGTAGCTCTCTCTGGCCCTGCACATGGGGGGGGGGGGGGGCGCAGTCCCGCCTTTCCGGAAGGCCCACGCGGTCCTGCTGGCCCTCCGACCAGCTGTGTCCCGTGCACGCCCGGTGCTCCTGGCTCCTGTCCGCCACGGCCCCTCCGGCCACGAGGCCCCGGGGCCTGCGAGGAAGAGCTGCTGGGACGGCTGGCCCTGCTGCCTGCGGCGGGGGTCCGGGCCGCTGTGCTCCGGGCTTTCACCGACGTGGCCGACACAGGCGATGAAGGCGGGCCGTTGAGGCTCGGCGCCGCGGCTGCTTTCTCGTAGCGGACTTCGGCTTCAGAGGGACTTGGGGGCTCACGGCCAGGTGAGGGAGGCGCAGAGCCTCCCGTACAGCGGGCTGCCCGCCCCGCTCGCTGTCAGCGGCCCCCAGCTGGCACCCCGACAAGGCATGACCTGCCCCAAGCGCAGGGCCGCAGAACCCGCGCTGGCCTGGGGTCCGGGGCTGCCTCTGTGCTTGGCGGCACAGGGGACGCCGTCACGCGCCCTCAGGGCGGCCCGCTGCCCTTGCCGTGCTCTGCCCCGTGCTCCGCCCCGCCAGCCTGCCCGCCCGTCAGTGGCGCCTGCTGACCCGTCACGGCCGCCATAGTTTTGCTTTTAGCTTCTTTTTTAAAAGCAGCGTTCGCCGGAAGACACTGGAAACTTACAGGAGCTGCAAGTGTGGAAACGCAGAAAGAACAGCGCAGCCGTCGGCCCTGGTCACCGCCGTCGCGGTGGCCCTGACGCTGGAGCTCTGATCTCGCCCGCGCCACCCACTCAGGTGCGCGAATCACCGTCATCTCAGGGTAAAGGGCACACTGCATGCTCCCGTTCAGCGTCCCCAGAACAGGGCCTCCCTGGGCGCAGCGGGTGAGCGCCGCCCTGGGAAGCATCCGAGCCACTGCAGCGCGAGTTCGGCCCAGCCAGGGAGGGACCCGCAGGCACAGCAGCCCTCTCCCGCCTCCCACTGCCCCCTCGGCAGTGTGCTTCAGTCCATCGGCCTGCTCTGCGCCCCGCTCTGTCTCAGTGAATCCTCTCACCCCCCGCACCTCTGGCCTGCACCCCAGTGCTTGTGTGCATAAATAAATCAAATCTTAATAAAAAAATAAAAATAGAGTCTCCAGAATACCTCAGTGTGTGTTTCCTAGACTTACGAATATGCTCACACACAAGCATGGGGTCAGCTTCGGGTAAGAGGCTCGTGGGACAACAGCTGGACAGCAAACCCTGGGGGTGCCCTGCGCTGGTAGGTGGGTCCCCACCGCCTGGAGAACACAGGACGTGGCCCCGAAGCAGACATATGGGGAGAAGTAACAGTAACAGCAGCTTTCCACGGGGTGGGCGTTGGGAGAGAGATGGAGAGAGAAGGAGAAATCAGTGAGGGGCCGGCACCTGACCAGGTGCCACCCGCCCTGCCCGGGCAGAAGCCCCGAGCAGGACCGAAGTGCAAGCCGAAGCTGCACGTGCAAGCTGGCAGCTCCCCAGACACCCTCCTCAGCAAGTCGGCCACACCCCTCTTCCCATCGGTCCCTAGACCGGGGTGGAGTCCGGAGAGCTTCACCTTCTGCCGTCAGCGTGGCTGTGGGGGCCGCCCGCCGGCTCAGAGGCTGCCCTCACTGTCCCTCTCACGCCGCCCCGGCGGTGAGACGTCCTCCCTGCACTGGCCCTTTCCTCCAGGAACCGTGTCCCGTGCCTGACCGTGTCCCGTGCCTGACCGTGTCCCATGCCTGCCTCCCTCTGCTGCAGGCCCCTGCCCGCGCCCTGGCCTCGCACTGCCAAGCGCCCTTCCTCAGCTGTGACTCGGCAGCGCGCCCGGCACACCCGCGCGGGCCGCGCACCTCCAGGCCCCAGGGCGGGCAGACTTGCTCTGCCACCGGCCGCAGGCTCGTGAGCGGAGGGCTCTTCCTGACCCGCCGCAGGGCGGTCGGCAGACGTGCTGTAGAAGACGTCCAGGTGTCCAGTGTCTGAAGTTCAAGACGAGAAAGGGGAAGACCCAGAAGTGAGCACAGCACTGAAAAATGAGGTCACCACCGGCCCCCTTGAATTTGTTCGGGGGACGCGGGAGAGGGGCTGTCCTCGCAAAGCTGGTTCAAGAGTTAGGGGGAGACCTAGCGCAGCAAGCGTCCGTGGGCCGTGCTGGGCGGGGCCGGGGGCCGGCGGGCGTGCGGTGGCCAGGTTGAAGGTCGCCCTCCCCACGGGACCGTGGTTTTACCTTAGGGGAACGTGCCTGACTGGGGAGTTACTTCAAGTGCGACGACATATGCCAGCGCTGAGGACACCCTTGGCGCGTGTGTGGGGACCCCGTGCGAGCAGCCCCACCGCAGCCACGTCTGCAGAGGCTCCTGCCTCGCTCCTCATCAGGGTGGCGCCCTGAAGTGTGGGCGGGCAGAGCTTCGAAGGGAGAAACCTCTGTCCTCGCAGCGCGGCCCAGGTGCGGGGCGGCAGGTGGCGACTCCAGAGCTGGCCTGAGACTGCCCCAGAACCTGGGAGGGGCGCTCTGGCCGGCTGGTCCAGGACACGGGCGCCCTGGGGCCAAGAGGCGTCTCGCTGTGACGCAGGAGTGGGCTCGAGAGCGCCCTGGCGCCTCGCTCTGGACTCCTCCCGCTGTCGCGGGGCTCTGGGCCCCGCAGCCGGCACACCGGACGACGCTCAGCACCCGCTGCGGCGTCCTTGGCCTGGCCGCTGGCGGCTGTGCCTTCCCGGAGGCCGACCCGCCTCTGGACGTGGCGCGCCCAGTGGAGAGGCCCGCGTGCGGCTCTGCGGTGGTCTTGCCGTTTGTTCCTCTGCGGACGCATCCTCGTGCACCTCCCGCTACCGCAGCCTGGGGCTTCCCACGCCGCGGTTCAGCAGAGTGAGGCGCTGCGGGGCCTGAACCCGGCCACGCGTTGTCCTGCCGCGCCCAGCGCGGTCGTCCAGGGCTCTGCAAGGGGGTCGCTTCGGAGATGCTGGGTCCGGGGGCGGGTCCTTGGGGCCTCTCCGGGAAGTGTCCCAGAGCTCCCCTTTCCGGGGCACGCGGGGGGCTCCCAGGCAACTTTCTCCACGGCAGGGGCGTTGGCTGTGCCCAAAGGCGGGTCTGTTGTAACGGGGAGAAGAACAAAGGACACGTGCGTGGGCCCAGGGGCAGGAAGGGCCCCGGAAGGGACAGGTTTGCCGAGGGGCCGGCGTGGGCCCAGGTGGGCGGCCCCGGGGAGCGCAGCTCCGCTGAGGAGTCCATGAGAAGCACTGCGTGGCTGCAGGTCACAGCCCAGAAGCACCTGCCCGGTCACGGGGACGCCCGCAAGGCCACGGGGACACCTGCAAGGCCACGGGGACACCCGCAAAGCCACGGGGACGCCCGCAAGGCCACGAGGACAGCCCACAAAGGCCACAGGATGCCCACAAGGCCACGGGGACGCCCGCAAGGCCACGGGGAAGGCCCGCAAGGCCACGGGGGCAGCCCGCAAGGACACAGGACGCCCGCAAGGCCACGGGGACGCCCGCAAGGCCACGGGGACGCCCGCAAGGCCACGGGGAAGGCCTGCAAGGCCACGGGGACGGCCCGCAAGGCCACGGGCGGGGGCTGCTGCCTATGCAGGGCGGAGGCTGCCCTCGTGGCGTCTCCCCTTTGGGGGCTCGCCCCTTCACGGGCGGCCGGCGGCCATTGGTTCTGGGCGGCGCAGGGTCTGAGAGGGCCGGCGTGCCCCTGGGGCCTCCGTCTTGGCCTTGGCCGCTCCGCATGAGCAGCACCCGCGTGCGGGCTGCGTCCTGGGCTGCGGGTCCTGGCTCCAGGCCGGTCCACGCACTGCGGGGCCGGGCTGTGCCGGCGCCTCCTTGCCCGCTTTTCCCGCCTCGCCCTCCACCACGTGCCCCTCAGATAGGCAAGCGGCCTCTCCGGTGGGACCTCAGTGTTCTGATGCACAAGAGGGCGCCCCGACTGGGGGTGAGGGCCAAGGGGCCTCCGGCGGGCGCAGGGAGCCGCCCTGCAGTGGCCGGGCGGCCCCGGGGCGAGAGGGGCAGGACTCGGACACCCAGTCTCCGCTGTGAGGCGCGGGGCGCTGGGGCACCTGCCTGCCTCCGCCTCAGGAAGACCCCGTCAGCCGGCACAGGGAAAGCTGCCTGGCAACCCATGCGGAGTGGGGGCCTGGCTGCGCCCGCTCGCCGCTCCCAAGGGCCCTGTGGTGAGCCTGTTGTGGGCGCGGAGGGCGACAAGCGTCCATCTGCAGAGGGGGACGAGAGGAGACAATGGCAGCGTGGCGCAGGCCCAGGCGTCCGGCGCGTCTGGCCAGCAGGCGCGGGCAGTGTCCTGTCGCGTCGTGGGCTCGCCCTGAGGGGCTGGCGGGGGCCATCCGGCCTCGTGCTGCTCCCGGCCGCCTGCGCCGTGGCCCTGCTGGCTGCCAGCTCCACGCAGCCCCTCGGGGCTCTCCTGCGGGGCCTCTGCCACCCTGGCGCCCTGCCCTCCTCCGGGCAGCTGCCTCGGCTGGCCCCGGGCAGCCCCTCCGGCCTCAGCTCGCCCAGGCCCCCAAGCTGCGGCTGGCGTCCTTCTGGGTGGCCCCGGAGAGCCGAGCCCCTGAGGGCCTGACACCCGTGGCCCCTGTGCTGACTCTGGCCTGTCCCCTGCAGTTCCCTGCCCCCCAAGAGGGTGGCCTCCGAGCTGGGGCTGCAGGGAGGGAGCCCCAGCTGGCCCGTCGTCACGGGGGCCCAGCTGTCGGAGTCCCGGAGCACTGGGGCGAGAATGAATGCTCGTCAACTGCCTGAGCCATCTCGGGGTGCGGCGAGGGCATCTCGGGGTGCGGCGAGGCAGTGCCAGTTTGTGGCTCCAGGCTGGGTCCTTTGGTGAGGGGGACGGAGGCTGACGGCACAAACTGACGGCTTGCTGCGTCAAGCGGCCTTCCTCCTGCTCCCACCCAGGCGTCCTGGGTGACGGGCCCTGGCTTACACACACACGCCCCGCAGCCTGCAGACACTTCGGCGAGTCTCGGGGGTGCCTCCGCGCCCATCACCCCACCCACACCACCCAGCTCCTGTCTGAATGGGGCCGCGGGGCGCGATCATCTTGGGGCGGCTCCCTCCTCCGCTGCCTCGAGGTCTTGGCCCTGCCTGCTTTGGGACTTGTGGGTGCAGAGGCCCTGGGGCTGGCCGGGCTGGCGGGGTGCAGCAGGCACAGGAAGCAAAGCTTCAGTCTTGACCGCACCCGTCCTCAGGCCCTAGGACCGGCCAGCCCGCGCCCGCGACTGTCTTGGCTTCTTGAGCCTCCAGGAGCGTGAGCGGCACCAGCGGCCCCACCCCTGGGCTGCCGCCCCCACCCGGTGGCCCAGCCCTCGCGCTTCAGGATGACCCAGTCCGGCCCCGTGCTGGCATCTGCCCCGTGCGCGCCGACCCCGGGATGCCCGTGCGGGCCGACCCCAGCGCCGGGGCGCGGCCGGAGTGCGACGGCCAGGACGCAGGGTCCGCTCGTGGGCGCTGGGCATCCTGGCGGAGCCCCGGGCAAAAGAGCCGCTGCAGTCTGGCGCGACCCCACCCCGTGGTTCTGCACCGCCAGCCGCCTGACCCAGACGGGGCTGTGCCTGCCTCCTGGGACAGGTGTGATGGGAGGTGTGATGGGGACGGAGGCGGGACAGGGGAGCGGCGGCCGCTGGTTTGGAAGGGGGGTGATGTGTAACAGTGCCGTGTCGGTGGTTTCCCCCTGGGGAGACGGCCCTGCCCCAGGCCAGGCTGCTGGCGGGAAAGGAGCTGAAAGGCCTTGGAGAATTATCGGAAGCTCGAGGTGGCACAGGCTCTGGGCGCCGGAGTCCCCAGCCCTGCCGGTGCCCCCTTCACCAAGACGGGGGGGGCTCCCCATCAAGGTCGCCGGACGACACCTCGCCAGGGACCCTCTTCCTTCAGCAGGGCCGTCGGTCACCGCTCACCCTCGCCCCAGTATCCGCTCACCCGCCCCGCTGCGACCCCTCCCCAGACACCGCGGGGCCCAGCTGCTCCCCCGCCAGCACCCTCCGCCCCGCTGGACTCGCGACTCCTCTCAGCTTTGGGCGGTGGGGCCAGGGGTCAGAGTCTCCAGCATTTGTTTTGAGACAGTGAGGTAGGATTTGGAAACTGGCCGCTGACTAATTCATGCTTATTTGAAGTAAGGTGGAATGTTTAATGCCCTATTTATTCAAACCTGTCTCAGAAAAAAAAAAAGTATTTGGTCTACCAGAGACGGCCGGGGGCAGAAGAGTTCTGGGAAGCGGCCCCATGGAAGCCCTGGCGCTGGACAGCGCAGCTGCGCGGTTGCCCATCTGCAGGGGCTGGACAACCTCGCGGCCGTCTGCCGGGGCTGCACGACCTCGTGGCCGTCTGCAGGGGCTGCACGACCTCACCTCTGTCTGCAGGGCCTGCACTACCTTGGCCCTGCAGGGTGTGGACCACGGCATGCAGCGGGGTGCCCGTGGGCGGAGTTGAGGAGGTGGAGCGGGGGACGCTGGGCTGCGGGGCATGGCCATCCAGGGGTGCCCTCCCACTCGGGGGCTTGCGGGGCGTGGCGGTCCCTGAGCAGACCCGCTGCGGACATGCTCCGCTCGTAGCGCCGGGAAGGAGCGCGGGTGCGCCTCGGCCACTGGCGGGCAGCTTCCGTGCAGACTGTTGCCAAGAGGGGCCCTCGGAGCGGGTGGCCAGGTGGGCACGGGGGCGCTCGATCCCGTGGAGGCTTTCGCGCACCTGCTGCTACAAGCACGGCGGGGCCGAGTGCAGACAGAGGGAGGGGCGGCCTGTGCCCGGGGTTAACGGGCGGCCAGCGCTGTCCCTCCTCCCACAGTGACCGGGCCAGGGCGCCCTGCCAGCCCGCCTGGGCACTTGCGTTAGCTGCCCTTGGAGGTGGGGCAGAGCCCAGAGCTGGGCACCTGGGCGTTCGGGCTGCGCTGACCTCCCATCCACTCCCAGCCGGCTCCACCTCTGCCACTGGACCGTCCCCAGCCCCCTTCCCCCCAGCCCCCCGCTCCCCCGCCCGTCCCAGGGCGCCCCAGATAGCTGCTGCTCTGACATGCATGAGTGGTCTGCGGGCTCCGGGGTCCATCTGGGCCCGCAGGGAGGGAGTGACCGCCTGCCCCGGCGCTGCTGTGGGCCACGCTGAGTAGCCAGCCCTGTCAGCCCTCGGCTGCAGGATGCTCTAGGACTGGCTTTTGGTGCCATCCCCAGCCCTGGCCACGCCACACGGGCACCAGGGAGCGCTTGCTGCCCAGCTGGCCAGCCCCTCGGCCCTCGTCGCCCCACGCGGTGGAGGGCGGGGTGGTGGGCTCTGTCTGTGAGCCGCAGCGGGAAGGCCGCTTGCCGCCGGACTGTGCGGGAGGAGCAGCCTGGCGCTGCAGTGTGGGGTGCGGAGGGCCAGGCCGGGTTGGAGGGCAGGGCCGAGGCAGGCGGCTCAGGGCTCAGCCCTGGAGTGGGCGGTCAGGGGCTCCCGCTAAATGCACCGGGCAGCCTGGGGACAGACTCAGGCCAGGAGCAGGGCTGGGCCTGAAGAACAGCGGCGGGACCTGCTCCCAGACACCCGGGAGTCTCTGTCCGAGCGTGGCCGCAGCCTCAGCGGCGTGTCCGGAGCACCTGGGTGGCGCGGGACCGGGCAGAACACGAGGGCCGCCCGGGGGGCAGGCAAGGGGCGGCGACCGGGAGGCCGCTGGCCGTGAGGGACTCCTGCGTATCGTGCAGGAACGGCAGGCCTGGGGCGGCCCAGCCGGCGGTGCCCAGCCCTGTGCAAACGGGCTGAGCAGGCTTCTCGGCTGGCGGGGCTCCAACGCAGCCCAGAGCTGTCTGGGTGGAGGGGCTGCTCACGACCGGACACGCGCGGGAGAAGGCGCGAGGCGCGTGCGGCCCCCGTCGCGCTGCCTGCTGCTGCTGCGGGCTCTCCTCGGCACCACAGGTGCATCCGGCCAGGCGCTCGGGCAGGGAGCCCCTCGCGCTGTCCTAAAAGGAGCGCGCAGCAAAGAGCAGCAGCGTGAACGCCTTCGAGTGGAGAAGGCCTGCCCGCCGTCTCTGCTGGCCGGGGGCAGGGCAGCTGCTCCCCGCCACGCTGGTCCCTGGCCCTGGCCCCGGCCCCGCTCCACTCTGCAGACCACTTCCAGATGCTGCTTCCGCGTTAACAGCAGGTTTTTTAGGAAGATTTATTTATGTATGCACACAGGAGCTGGGGTGCAGGCCAGAGGTGTGGGGGGTGAGAGGAGCCACCAGAGACAGAGCGGGGAGCAGAGCAGGCAGACCCACTGAAGCACACTGCTGAGAGGGCAGCGGGGAGGCAGGGGTGCAGCGTGTGGATCCCCTCCCTGGCCGGGGACCGAGCTCGTGCTGCAGTGACTGCAGAGGCTCCATAGTATGGCGACAACCCGCTGCGCCACGGGGGTGGCCCTCGCAGCAGATGCCAGGCGGGCTCTCGCGGCAAGCTTAGGAGTGGGCTGGCCTCGGCCATGGGGAGTGGGCTCCTCCCAGCTGACCCTCGAGGGCTGCCAGAGCCCAGCCCAGCGCAGCCTGGAGCGTCTGGAAGGGCCATGTCCCCTTCCTTCCGCGACGGAGTGTCCCCGCCGGCGGGATCCCCACGCTGGCTCTCCATCTGGGCTTGTGGGCCCCACGGGCTCCAGACCACTGGATGCTGCCTGGGGGCCCGTCCGCTCCTCTGCCGACGCTGGGGCCGGGCTGCCCCCAGAAAGCCTTTGAAAGTGCTGGCCCTTGGCAGAGCCTCCACGCACTTTGCAGTTCCCCGAAGGGGACCGTCTCCCCTGATCACTTCCCGAACCCGCGAGCACAGACAGCGGCGGCCGGCGGGAAGGGCGCCCCAGCTGGAAGGGTTCTGGCGTGATGGACCTCCTTCTGGCCCGGGCTGCCCCAGGCTCTGCGCCGTCCGTGTGGCCACAGGCTCCGGCCTGCCGGCCTGCCAGAGTCCACTCCGCCAGCGGAGGCCCCGGGAGCCAGGCAGGGCGGCTGCGGCGGGTGCGCTGCCCCGGCCACAGGAGAAGCCGCCGCCTTGAAGGCCGCCGGGGAGGCACGGGCCATGCGCACGGCCTGCGAGGCCCAGCTCGGGAGCTCTGCCCCATTCTTGGAGGGGCACGTGCTCGGAACCCCGCTCCTCGGAGCTCAGAGCCTCCTGCCTCGGCCGCAGCCCCTGCTGGAGATGTAATTTCAGACAGGGAGGCTGGGGAGCCAGTGGGCGAGGTGAGGGCGGGCCCTGCCGCAGACTCACGGGCCATCTAGATAAGGCACCGGCTCGGCAGCCTCGTTATCTGACCCAGATACCTCCGCTGGAACTGGAGTCCTCCCGCCCGGCGTGCCCTGGGCCGGCCGGCTCCTGCCTCCACCAGCAGGGCACAGCCCTCGCGCCGCGCTGCCAGCTGTGGTGGCGGGACCAGGGCCTGGCGCTCCGCCAGCGCCTGGGGGCCCACGGCCCCGTCCACAGCTGCGGCCTCTCCTGTCACCTGGGCCTTGGTGACAGCAAGTGGCGTCGGTCCCCGCCGTGCTCGGCGTCGAGCCCCACGCGGCCGTCGCAGGGTGCCCGCCAGGCGGCTGCGAACAGCACCCCGCCTCTCGGCCGGGTTGGAGCCCGCACCCCCCGCCGCAGCCCGGCGGGCCGCATCAGCCCCCGTCGCCGCGTGCCCCGCGGCCCTCTGCCTGCGTCCGACATCCCCTGGAGGACGCGGGTCCTGTGGGGCTTGGGGCCGCCCCGGCCTGTCACGAGCTCGCCGTGCCAACCGGCCCGGAGTCACACGCGGTCGGCCCGAGGGCTCTGGCGAATCACGGCAGACCGGCGGCTTCTGGCGCGGGCGGGCCGGGCCTGCGGGCTCGGGGTCCCAGGCGGCCCCCAGGCCCCGTGGGCAGCTGCGGGGCGAGTGGCGACAGGGGCCTGACTCGGGCGCCCACCGCTCCCGCTTCGTGCGGCTGAGTCTTCTCAGAGTGGGTCTCGCCATCAGCTCCCCTCGCGGCCGGGCATCCCGCTCACTTCCTGTGCCGGCTCCGGCCTGCGCTGCTCAGAAGCAGAAGCGCCCACGAGGCACGGTGCTGCTCCCCAAGCAGGAGGCGGGCGCGCCTTTCTCTTCCGCTCTGCCCTCTCACAGCCCCCAGCGGCTGGCTGTGCCCGGGCTGCCGGGGCTGCCGGGGCTGCTGGGGCTGCTGGGGCTGCTGGGGCTGCCGGAGCTGCTGGTGCTGCCTTGGCTGCTGGTGCTGCTGGTGCTGCCGGGGCTGCCGGAGCTGCTGGGGCTGCCGGTGCTGCTGGGGCTGCTGGGGCTGCCGGAGCTGCTGGGGCTGCCGGTGCTGCCGGGGCTGCTGGGGCTGCCGGGGCTTCTGGGGCTGCCGGAGCTGCCAGGGCTGCCGGGGCTGCCGGGGCTGCTGGGGCTGCTGGGGATGCTGGGGGCTGCTGGGGCTGCCGGGGATGCTGGGGGCTGCTGGGGCT
>JAGFMF010011629.1:20990068-21083699 GCA_019455555.1 Galemys pyrenaicus
TGCTGGGGCTGCAGGGTGCTGCTGGGGCTGCTGGGGCTGCTGGGTGCTGCTGGGGCTGCCGGGGCTGCTGGGTGCTGCTGGGGCTGCCGGGGCTGCTGGGACTACTGGGGGCTCCCGGGACTGCTGGGGCTGCTGGGGCTGCTGGGGCTGCTGGGGCTGCTGGGGCACACTCACATGCATGCACACACACACGCACACAGTGCACACACTCACACGCATATATGCACACATTCACGCACATGCACCCACGTGCACTCACACACATGCACATACACACACATGTACACGTACACACCCACGCACGTGCTCCAGGACCCATTTCCTGCTCCACACGAAGCACCGAAGGGGACGCTGCAGATGGCGTCGCCGGCACTGCAGGCCCACTGCGCGTAGCCGGGTCTGGCCACGTCTGGACTCCCGTGCTCCCTGCATCCTCATGGCCACCAAGGCTGACCACCGGGACTTTCCATACAGGATGAGGCCTCAGAGGGGCAGTGGCGCCCGTGAATTGGGCTGACGGCGCTGGGGCCAACATCAGCTTTTGAAACGCAGCGTAGCCCGGCCCCACCTTCCTGTTTACACGCGCCCCGGCCTCGCAGCCCCGCTGGGCAGCCGTCCACCTCCCAGCAGCTCGGACGGTCAGGGTTCCCTGGACAGCCGCTGCTAGTGCTGCAGAGCTGACTGCACTTCTCTTTTTCTTCTTTTTTTTTTAATCTTTAAAAAAAAATTTATGCATGCAAGAACTGGGGTGCAGGCTGGAGGTGTGGGGCGAGCAGAACAGGTGGATGCACTGAAATCCACGCCTGAGGGGAGCAGCGGGGAGACAGGAGAGGTCTGCTGTGCCCTGTGGGTCCCCGCCTGGGCCGGGATCTCACTCAGTGACTGGCGCCAGCTTGCGGCTGAGACTTGGACCACGGCAGCATCAGGGAGGCCCTCACCTTTATCTTCTCGAGCGTTAGAGCAATGGAATGTTTTGTTCTGTTACTGAACTTTCTTCTCGGGGGAGCGTTTTCGGTCGTGCGGCCCCAGCTCAGGTTCCGTGCAGGGTGCTCCCGGGAAGGCCGAGCCCGGCGCCCTCCACACGCACTCAGGCCCTGGCACGGGTCTCCGGCTGCGGTGCCGCGCGAGCTGTCCCAGCGACGGGTCTCCCAGGAGCGAGGGCGGTGGCAGTGCGGGTGGCGCCTGCTGGACGCCCTCTGGAAGAGGCGCTTTGTGTCTTAATCACGAGGGAGTAGCCCAGCTGCGGCGCGTCTCTGCGGCCTTGTTTGAAGCTTTGGCGGTGAAGCCAGCGCGGTCCCCATCCGACGGCCAAAGCCGGGCTTCACATCATCTCGTGGCGAGGGCAGCCCCGCGAGGCCTGGGCTGGCACCGGCCCCTGCAAGGGGCCTCGGCAAGAGTTTGAGCCGAGGCCTAGAACCATCTGCATGTGTGTTGGCGCTGAAGCCAGGGCAGCCCACCTCTGCCCACGTCCTGCGTGCCCCGTCCCCGGCCTCTGCTCCCGCCACCCTCCTGGGGCCGCGGGGCTGTCGTGGGCCGGCCTTTGGCTGTGGGTCTCGCGTCCCCCGCCAGGAGCCTTCCTGGGGTGCCCTGGGCAGCTCAGCTCCGTCCGGAGCCTGTCCCCCACCATGCCCCCGCCGCTGTCCCCTGTGGGGCGCTGCGAGGGACGGTATCCTGGACACAGCCGCCTCACTGCCCGGGGGCCGCGGGGCCCTGGCCGGCCTGAGCCTGAGCACAGCAGTGGCTTTGATCGCGCTGCCCGCGCCCGAGGCTGGGTCGCCTGGTCTGATGGGCCACTTTGATGTGCTGCTGTGTCCCGCCAGCTCTCGCGATAAGGACAGTGGACGCAGGGCTTGCCCGAGGGAGTCCGATTCGGGCCTGAGATGTGTTTTCTGCGTAACAATGAGACGGCCCAGCGCTGGGACTCTGCCCTGCTCGTCTTTCCAGAAGATGCCATCTGCCCGGCCTGATGGGCGTGGCCTGCGGGGCCCCAGAGGCTCCGCGGAGGTGGCGGTGCTAAGGAGCAGGCATAAGGGACCGCTCTGGAGTCAGTGCCACGGCAGCAGCCCCGGGACAGAAGGCTCACCCCTGCCCGGGCAGCCCCAGCCCCTTTGCACTTCTGCTTCGGAGAAGCCCAGAGAGGCCCCGCCAATGCCTGGCATGCCCACGACCCTCGGGCTGGCCCTGCTGGCCCTGATCTGTGCTGTGGGCCGGAGCTGGGCCAGTGGCTTCACAGGTGAGGCCCGGGCGGGCTGGAGGAGCAGCGGGGCAGCTGTGGCCGGTTGAAGCGGCAGCATCTGGCTTTCTTGGTCAGACCTTTCTGGGTTTTGTGGGCGCCTCTGAATAGCCCAGGGCCAGTGGGGTGCAAAGGCAACTTCTGCATCTGCAGGTGTGGGGTGGAGCCTGCAACTCTGCCTTGTGGCCATGTTGCGATGCTGCAGGCCGAGGGCTGAGAGCAGGGCTCTCTCGACTCAGAATTGAGGCCTCTCAAACCGGGTATACTGAGTGGGGTGTACAAACCAGTGTACAGGTGGGGTGGCCAGGGCCCCCCAGGACCACACCACTGGTCAAGGGCAGCGTGCCCACCAGGTGACCCCACTCTGGTTCTGGCTCAGACCTGCTCCCTCCCGGGGGCCAGAAGTCGTGGGCACTGGGAGCAGATCCTGCCCGCGTGGGCTCTGCCAGGCTGCTCCCTCATTAGAAATGGGGGGGGGGGGTGACAGCGGCTGGCGGCGGGGTCGAGTGAGGGCGCCGGCCAGGGCTGGGGCAAGCGCCCGTCAGCTGCTAAAACCACGGTGGGTCTCCAAGGTCCCAGATTTTCTGAGTCCTGAAATTGCAAGCCTTTTAAGCCATCTTCCCCTTAACTCTGTCTTACACGTTGGGCATTAACAAACCCCATCTGCTTCTGCAAGCAACGTCTATTCTGTAGGAGTTCGAGGGTTTTTCATCCTCCTTAAGCTGGATTCTGGTTTGTGTTTCCTTTTCCTGCTTCACCTGATTTGGGGACTACCTCGGGGGTGGGTAACATGTAAGCCACGCAGCTCGGTCCAGAGGTGTGGGGAGCCCAGGAGCCACGGCCCACATGGGGGCGCCTCCATGGGCCGGGGCTCACGGCCCCTGGCTGACAGCTGAGTCGGTCCTGCCCAGTCCAGGACAAGCTGCTATTTCACGAGCAGCCAGCTAACGGCGGGGCCGAGGGCCATGCTTGAGACGCACACTGGGGTCCTGAACCGGGTGCACAGTGGCCCTGTGCTTGCACTCCCCGGGGCCAGACCCGGCCTCTGACACCTCTGGGAGGGCTTCAGATGGAGCCTTGGCCCGCGGGGCCAGGCCTGCCGGGCACCGGGCCTGGGTGGAGGAGGAGCAGCGAGGCAGACAGGCCCTGCCGGCCCAGGCTCGGGCTGGGCGCCCGCCTGGGGACCGCCTGAAGGGACAGCGAGAGGCAGGACGAGGGGCAAGGGCCTGGAGGGGCGTCTGGGATGGGCCTGGCCCAGCGGGTGCGCCTCCCGGTCACTGGCCAGGGAGCAGCTGGCCCAGAGCAGCGCCCGGTTGGGGGTGTGTGCAGGAGAGCATGGTGTGGGGGTGCCGTGTGTGAGTGTGGCGTGTGTGTAAATGGTGCACGAGTGTGCGAGTGTGCACAAGTGTGTGCAAGCATGCACAGTGTGTGCAGGTGTGTATGGTATGAGTGTGCGAATGTACATGGTGTGTGAGTGTGTGTGGAGTAGGGATACACAGTGCATGAGTATGAGTGCATGGAGTATGCAGTGTGCAGTGCATGTGAGTGTGTGTGATGTGAGTGTGCAGTGTGTATGTGATGTGCATGGAGTGTGTGTTGTAAGTGTGCATTGTGTGTGGGTGTGCAGCGTGTGAGTATGCGTGGTCTGAGTGTGCGTGGTATGAGTGTGCATGGAGTGTGCAGTATGTGCGAGTGTGCAGTGTGTGAATATGCGTGGTCTGAGTGTGCGTGGTGTGAGTGTGCGGTGTGTGTGTGATGAGTGTGCAGTGTGTATGTGATGTGCATGGAGTATGCAGTGTGTGTGACTGTGCATGGAGTGTGCAGTGTGTGAGTATGCGTGGTCTGAGTGTGCATGGTGTGAGTGTGCGGTGTGTGTGTGGTGAGTGTGCAGTGTGTATGTGATGTGCATGGAGTATGCAGTGTGTGTGACTGTGCATGGAGTGTGCAGTGTGTGAGTATGCGTGGTCTGAGTGTGCGTGGTGTGAGTGTGCGGTGTCTGCGAGTGTGCATGGTGTGAGTGTGCGAGGAGTGAGTGGTGCACAGACGTCGTCCTTCCAGCCTCGAGGGCAGAGGCTCGGCTGGGGCGGGCAGTCTCCTCCGTGGGTGGGCCGGGGAGAAGCCCCCGCCGGCCTCTCGCTGCTGCGGCGCTGGACCCTTGCGGCCCCGGTCCAGAGCCTCTCCCTGACCAGTCTCTGCTGTCTTCACCTGGCGTCCGGCCTGTGTGCATGTCCAGAGTCCGCCCTTGGGGGGCGCCGGTCGCATGGGCCAGGGCCCCTCCCGGGGTGACGCCGTCCTAACAGTGACCTGCAGTCGCCCGACTCCCAGATGAGCCCACGTTGGGGGCTGCGCCAGCACCGCCTGGGAGCCGGGGGGGCAGGGCAGCTCCTCACATTCCTGCGGCGTGGGGCCACGGAGGCCCTGGGGGAGCTGGGACACCCACGGGGCCACGGGGAGGGTCCTCGCCAGGAGGCACGGGGTTGGGGCGGGCTGGCCGCCCACGTCTGGGGCCTGAGCCGCGCTCTCGGCCTCTGCGGTGGGCCCTGGTGGTGGCGGGGAGGGCCCGTCGTCCTCTCTGCTGCCCCGAGGCTGCGCCGCTGCTCCCGGGGAGAGGAGGCACCCTGCCGCGGGCGCTGGGGCCGGGCGGGGCGGGGGCGCCCTCCCTGGCGGGGCTGCGGGCCCCGGCGGGGGCTCCTCCTCTCCGCCCTTGCAGAGACCGGCCTCTCCCTGCTGGGCTTCCAGCTGTGCGACCACACGGAGACGCGGCGCGTGCAGAGGCTGCAGGCCGTGCAGGCGCCCCACCGGACCTACGTGCCCTGCGGCGGCTGGATCCCCTGGCGGCGCTGCCCCAAGACCGTCTACAGGACGCGGCACCTGGCGGTGGGGGTGCCCGAGGCCAGGAACGTGACCGGCTGCTGCGAGGGCTTCGAGCAGCTGGGCCTCTACTGCGTCTTGCGTGAGTGCCTCCCCAGCCTCCCCTGCGGCCCTGCGGCACGCGATAGCCGCTGACCGGCGGTCACCTGGAGCGCCAGGCCCTCCCTGGACCCTCCCTGCAGGCTGCAATAGCCGCTGACCGCCAGTCACCAGAGCGCCAGGTCCTTCGGGAGCGGGGGCTGGTTCCCACCTCGAGCGGAGCTGGCGGGAGCACTGGCCAAGCACAGGCGCGGCCTCACGCCGACTCCAGTGGCCCCGGGGGCTGACCCGCTGCCCGGCCAGCGTGAGAACGTCGTCCAGCGGCGCTCCCGCCGGCTGCACGCGGACAGCCTGGCACGTTGGGGACGCCGAGCCCGGCTCTGGGCGTGTGGCCAGCCCCAGCATCTCACACCAGCAGGGCTGAGGGCCAGGCTGTCCTCGCTGCTTCACTGGCGGTCAGTCTGTCCTTCTGAAAGTGGGACCCCTTCTTGGACAGGAATCCTGACCTGAACCCGACGGGGGAGTGACACGGAGGGTCCTGGGGTCCCAAGCCCCAGGCCCGGTGCTCGTACCAGGCGGTGTTGGCAGGGCTGGCTGGTCCGGGGACCGCAGGCCCAGCTGTCCAGTGGGGGCGGCCTGAGGCCTGGGCTGCAGCCTCAGAGCAGAGGGCCCAGGTGGTCGGGGGCGTGGGAGCCTCACAGGACGGCCCCCACGGGCGGCTGGCAGCGAGGGCAAGGCCTGCGGGGGATGCAGTCACCTGGGCGCCCTGCCTGGGTCCCTGAGCGCTGGAGGGCAGGAGGCCGGCCCTGCCCTGAGCCGGGGAGGAGCAGCACCAGTGCCAGAGGCTGTGCCGCCCTGACAGCAGACTGGCCCGGCTGGCCAGGCCCGGGCTGGACACCCGCCTGGGGACCGCCTGAGGGACAGCGGGAGGCAGGATAGGGGCGAGGGCCTGCAGGGGCGTCTGGGACGGGCCCGGCACCCGGGTGCTCCTCCCCGCCACTGGCCAGGGAGCAGCCGGGCCCAGACCGGTGGGGCTCGGGGGGCCGGTGGAAGGTCCCCCAGCGCGCCGACTCTTGCTCAGGTAGGCCCCGTCTGGTGGCAGCTGCTGGGGGTGGGGCGCAGGGCTCCTGAGGCTCCAGGGGCCAGTGCGACGGCCTCTTCCCAACTCGGGGTTCAGGGACACGTCCTCTGGGCTGAGCACTGACTCCCGGGGAGAGGGGCCTCATCTGAATCGCGCCCACGTTCTGGGGACAGGCGGCCCTTCCCACGGTGAGCCGAGGCCCTGGCGGGCCTGGTCTGTGGGGGACGGGCAGGCCAAGCCAGGGTCTGGTGCGCGGAGCAGCCTGGGAACTGGGGTGGAGGGCAGGGCCCTGCCAGGGGTGGAGCACCCTGGTCTCAGCCGTGGCCTCCCCACCGCCCACCCGCCACGGCAGCCACGGCCTGGCCTGGCTCCTGTTTGCTCCTCCCCGCGACTGTGATACCCGAAACGGGACGGCCGTAGGAGACGCCTTCGGTTTGTCCATCCAGCGTTGGCAGCCGATGGGGTGTGCGTTATTTTATTTAAATGCTTTTTAAAAAGATTTATTTTATTTATTTATGCTTACAAGAGCTGGGGTGCAGGCCAGAGGTGCGGGGGTGAGAGGAGTCACCAGAGACAGAGTGGGGAGCAGAACAGGCAGATGGACTGAAGCACACGGCTGAGGGGGCAGCGGGAGGCAGGAGGGTCGCTGCGCCCTGCGGGTCCCTCCCTGGCCGGGATCGAACTCGCGCTGCAGCGGCTACAGATGCCCCACAGTGCTCAGCCCCTGCGCCCCAGGGAGGCCCCTGATGTGCTTTGTACAGTGTAATTACAGAACTGAGCCTGGGAAGCCGGAAGCAGACAGGGTCAGAGGGGGCCCCGTCATGCCCGTCCCGTCTGCCAGCGCAGAGGGCCCTTCTCAGCAGTCAGCAGCGGTGGCTGCGGTCCGGCCGCGTCTTTGTGAGCGGGCCCTGAGCCCAGCCCCCGCGCCGTCCCCCTCGGGGTTACACACCACGCGTGGTCAGCAGTGCCCGGTCGGCTCTGGGCCCGCGGCCCTGGGTGACCGAGCGTCTGACTCCGGGGCGGGCAGGGACCCTCTCCCCACAGCTCCGTCTCCAGCCCCGAGCCGCACAGAGCGGGCGGCCAGCCCAGAGCCTGGGCCCCCTGCTGGCCACAGGCCGGTCTCAAGCTGGCCAGCCCCGAGCTGACCACCCAGCCCTGCCGCTGCCACTCCCCCGCCCGCCCGGCCTCGCATCTCTCCCGCCTCTGCGCTCCTCTAGCCCCGGGCCGGTCCGCGGAGGCCCTTGGCTGGCCAGCCTGTCGCGGGTCTCTGAGAGCCTTTCCTTCAACCCCGGTGAGGGAGGCCCGGGGCCTGGGCCCGCGGGGTCCTCCGCCTTCCCCGACCACACGGTCCCCGAGCCCCATAGCGCTCCCGCGTTTCTGCTCACCTGCACCCAGGCCCCCGAGCCCAGAGGAGGGGCACCCAGGCCCGGCTGCAGGCGGCCCCCCCGGGAAGGCGGTCAGGCGGGCGCGGCCGAAGCCGGGGCCTGCGGCTGCTCTGCAGGCCGGGGCGGAGGGGGCGTGAGGGCCCAGAGAGCACCTTGGAGCAGCCGCACCTGCGCCCGCAGTGGGCTGGCTCAGGCCCGAGCCGCCCGGCACAGAGCGGCGCTGCGCACAGTTGCAGCTGCGCTGCTGCCCGGAGCGTCTCCCTCCGCGCAGGCTTCGTGCGGCGACCCTGGCGGCGGCAGCGGCGGCGCAGACCAGCCGCTCTGCCCAGACCGCAGGCTCGGTCTGTCGCTGGAGGCCAGGAGACGCCGCCGCACCCCAGCCGTGCCCTCTCCTTCCCGCAGCCGCCCGGACACTCAGCGGGAGGGTCAGGATCGCCGGCGTCCAGTACGCGGAGCCCCTGGGCAACAGCGGCAGCGCGGAGCACCGGCCTTCCTGGGGCTGTTCCTGCGCATGCTGCGTGGGGCCGGCGGCTGTGCGGGGACCAGGCCCTGCGTGCGGCCCTGCCCGGGCTGCCTGCCGTGGCCCGTGCCCGGCGGGCGTCCACACACGCGCCCCTTGGCACGGACACCGGCCTCCTGTCAGCGGCCAGCACTGGGCCGGCCGCGTCCTCACTCCTGCCGCCTCTGCCACCCCCGGGGTCTCCGGTGTGTGTCACGGCTCAGCGAGGGCCGCCGCCACGTTCCTTTGGTGGCCTTCTGACCGCCGTGGTGGCTGGCGACGCTGGTCGTCGTGGTCATCGTGTCTGCAGAGGGGAAACGGCCCTCAGCCGCGCTCGGGCCGGGCCTGGCGGGGCAGGGGCGCCACCTAGTGGTGGCACGAGCCGGCGCGCCCGCGGGGTTCCCGGACCCTGCCCTGGTCACCGCTGGCCGGAGCCCAGGGCACCCTGGCTGGGACGGGCCTCCCAGGCGTGTGTCTCCGCAGGTGCGGGGCTCCTTGCCGGCCCCCTGCGCCAGCACGTGGACACGGGCGGCGTCCTGCTGGAAGTGACCCGCGTCGCCAACGGCAGCGTGGTAGTGGAGTTCCGTGTGCTGGTCATCGCAGACCTGGATGTCCGGGAGGTGGCGGCCGCCTTCCTCGAGGCCTTTCGGAAAGGCTCTCTGATGGCCGTGGTGCGGGCAGACACCTTTGTGCGGGGTACGTGGGGCCGGCCCAGGCTCCGGGGCCCCTTGGAGAGAGCCGCCTGCCCGCGCTGGCCGCGCGCCTCGGTCAGGCTCCAGGAGTCTGTGTCCTGCCCGCTGCCCCGCCCCCCTCTCCTGCCCCGCCCTGAACCGGCCAGGGACACGCCCAGGCCTCCTGCCCGCCCCGCCCCGCGAGCTCTTGGCCAGCCACTGCACGGCCACCCCGGAGGACGGCCCCGACCGGCTTCAGCTAACAAGCCCGGAGTCAGTTACTGAAGCCAGAAGGGCCGCGCTCCCCGAAGCCGTATCCGGCGTCCTAAAGTCCTGGACACAGACGCTGGACGGCGGCGCCTTCCCGAGCCCGCGCGGCTGCCGGACCCAGCCGGACCGCGCACGGGGCAGAGCCGCAGCAGGGGCCGCTCCGGGCCGAGGCGCCGGCCACGGCGGGCAAGGACGCTCGCGGCCGAACAGCCGACCGCCCCAGCCCGCGAGGCCGCCCCGCCCGCCTGCCCGCCGCCGCAGCACGCCGGGCGGTTTGGGCGCTCGGCCCCGCGGAGCTCCGACCGGCTCCGTCCGAGTTGGCTGCCCGGGCCGCGCCCCTCAGAGGCCGCGGTAGCGTGGGGAGGCCACGGGACTCGCTGACCCAGAGCGCTAAGACCCCAACATGTGCACTCTGGGGCGCTCTGCGGGCCTCCCGTCTCCTGTCAGGGTCCCCTACAGTCTGACACTTTTCTAATGGCCCCAGGGAGCGGGACATGGGGCGCCCGCGGGGATGGGGAGCCAGGCGCTCCCCGGGGCTGGGCTGTGAGGGCCCCTATCCTCACACCGCGCGCCTCAGCCAGCCCCCATGAGCAGCGCAGGTGGGCAGTGGCTCGGGACTGGGCTGGGGCTCCCGGCCCACCACGGAGGGCCCTGGGGCTCGTCCTCCTCTGGGAACAGCTCCGGGCAGCCCCGTGACGGCCCATCTCCCCTCGGTGCAGATCACGACGAGTGCGAAAGTGGGGAGCACAACTGTGGGCCCGGCACGACCTGCCGCAACACCCTGGGGTCCTCATCTGCCTCTGCGTGGGCGCCGCCTCCGGCTTCCCTGCGGAATGTTCTGGAAAACCCTGCGAAGGTGACAGCTGATGGCTCTCGTTCGGAACCTGCTCTCCTACGTTCGCCTGTTTGCAAAACACTTTACTGGACAAGGCGGATGTTTTACGTCCTGCAAAGAGGTTTATGTCCTGATACGTATGTGTACGCGAGTGTGCTGCACGCTCGTCCCATTGTGATTCGTGGGGCCTCCAGGCTGGCTCCGCCAGGTCCACACCGACCCGCCGCAAGCTCCTGTCCCCCTGTCCTTGCAGGTGACCCTTCAGGCGGCACCACTCAGAGCCCCGGGCCTCTCTGGCGCCCAGGCCCGGGCAGCCCCGGGCCCCCTCTCTAGCCCAGGCTCACACGTGGGCCCCCGGGCCCGGCTCGGAGGCTGCTCCTGGTGGGGGCGCTGAACGTGCTCTGCGGAACCGAGACAGTGGCGGTCGCCGTGCAGATGCGCTTCCCCTGGCAGGAGTCCATCCCCGAGTCTGCCCTGTACCTGGGCCAGCCGGCCTGCAACGCCAGCGGTGGCAACAGCACCCACGTGCTCCTGGCGGCCGGGTGGGGCGAGTGCGGGACTGCGGTGCAGAGCGTAAGACGAGGTCACTGCTCGGCGGGGCGGGGGCGGGGCGGCTGGGCCTGAGGCCAGAGGAGCAGCTGAGAACACCAGGCGGGCGGGCTCAGCAGGGCTCAGGCTGCTGCTCTCTGGCCGCAGGGTGTGACGTGTGTGAACACGTGCGCCTATGGTGGGTGTACAAGGGGTGGCACGTGTGTACATGTGTGCATATGATTGGTGTGCAAGGGGTGACACACGTGCATAGTGTGCCTATGATGGGTGTGCACGCACATGAGAGGTGTGACGGGTGTGCACACATGTGCGAGGGGTGGTGGGTGTGTACATGTGTGCCTATGATGGGTGTGCACACGTGTGCTATGGGTGATGGGTATGTACATTTGTGCATGTAATGGGAGTGCCCACACATGCCGGATGCGCACATGCACACATGCTGGTTCGCACACATGTGCATGGCGTGGTGGGTATGCACATGCATGTGAGGTGTGACAGGTGTGTGCATGTGTGCATGTGATAGGTGTGCACACGTAAGGTGTGATGGCTATGCACACGTGTGAGAGGGGTTGGGTGCGCACACACATGTGCATGTGATGGGTGTGCCCACGTGTGCCAGCTATGCACACATGCTGGTGTGCACATATGTGCATGGTGTGGTGGGCACACACGTGTGATGTGTGTGATGTGTGACAGGTGTGTGCATGTGACATGTGATAGACACACCCGCATGCGAGGTGTGATGGCTGTGCACACATGTGAGAGGGGTTAGGTGCGCACTCACATGTGCATGTGATGGGTGTGCCCACGTGTGTCAGCTATGCACACACATGCTGGTGTGCACATTTGTGCAGCGCGTGGCGGGTGTGCACATGTGCGCGTGTGGTGGGTGCGCGTGGGCAGTGCTCCTTTACCGCTTGCCCTGCGGGCCTTCCTGTCCGTGGCGGAGGGCAGCCCGCGGCCTGGCCCACAGGCTCTCAGCCCTGTCCTCTGCTCCCCGCGCTCGGCCCATGGGGCATGGGGCGTGTTCAGGGCCCTTCCGGCGGCAGCGGGAGGGGAAAGCCAGGACCTTCCACGGTGCGGCCAGCGCCAGGCACGGGGCAGTGGCAGGCCTGGCCCGGGCTAGACTCACGGGTGGCTGGTGGGGGTCTGAGCCGGCGTCCTGGAGGGGCTGTGTCACGTGCGAGGCTGTGGGGCATGCCCTGGGCCGGCCTGCTGGGGGTTGTCCTCCTGCTGAGGGCTCCTGGGGGGACACTCAGGGCGGGTGGCCCTGCCGGGCCTGACACCCGTTTGCGTGCAGAACCTGACGCACACGGTGGTGAGGACCACGCTGAGGGCCGGCTTGTCCCCCGAGGGCGTCATCCACCACCCGCAGATCCTGACTCCCGTCCACTGTGCCTTCCAGAACCACCTGCTGACATCCTCGGGGTACACGCCCGGGTGGGGGTGAGTGCGGGGTCAGGCTCCCTCACGGGGTCCTGTGGGGTTGCAGTGACTGCAGGGGCCTTCGGAGAGGCCGGGCCCATGACTGGACCATGGCCAGGCCCAGCTCAGCTGAGGCCCCCGCACTCCGCCCGCTCCTGGGTTGGGGCGCCCGAGGGGCAGCGTGTCCCGAGTGTCCCCAGACACCTGCTTCCAGCTCGCCTGCTGGGACTGCCATGGGGTCTGCTGAACCGCCCCGCCGGCCCCACTGCTGCTGCCTGCGAGACCCCACAGAAGGCTGGAGCGGAGGGGTGGTGGGCAGCGGGCGGTGGGCAGTGGGCAGTGGGCGGTGGGCAGCGGGCGGCGGGCAGCTCTGCTCGGCCCACCTGCTTAGAGCGGTAGCTTGGGGGCGGGACTTGCGGGCTCACAGAGGACCCCCCTGCCGTGGCCCCTGCAGGGTGCACAGCATCGTGGAGGACCTGCATGGTGCAGGCAGCTTCGTCACGGAGATGCAGCTCTTCGTGGGGGGCACCCCCCTCCCCCAGAATGCCAGCGTGCCAGCCAGCGCAGACGTGAGGGTCCAAGTGGGGCTGCGCCGGCAGCAGAGTGGGCTCGCGGTGGTGCTGGCCGAGTGCTGGGCCACACCGGCCCCCGGCGCCAGGGGGCCCGTCTCCTTCGGCTTCATCAACAACAGGTCCGCGCCCCCGAGTGGACCCGCTGTGGCCCGGGTGTGGGTGCTGCCGGGCGAGTGGTGTCCTTCGTGGGGTCCTGGTGCTCATTACCCTGCCCCAAAGCCAGGCCCGAGCACAGAGGCGGCAGCGCCGGGCCAGCTCTGCTTCCCGAGGCTGCCCGGGGCCCGCGGCCGGCGGCGTGCTGAGGCTTGGTCCTCTGAGGCCCCCTCCGGCCGGCCGCGCCCTGACGCTCGCGCTGCTCCCAGACTCGGAGCCCGCGCAGATGCCGGACTGTGGCCGCCCGGCCGGCGGGGGCGCCCAGAGCGCGTGCCGTGTCTGCGCAGGTGGCACCCCGCGGGGACCCCTCCTGGGGACGCAGGGCTCTGCCCCCGGAGCCTCATGGGGTGCTGGCGGGAGCAGAGGGGTCCGGCCGCGGACCCCCGCTTCCCCCTCCAGCTGCGCCGTGCCCGGCACGCACACCAGCCTGATCGAAAACGGGCTCTCCGGCAGGGCGCAGTTCCGGCTGCGGGTCTTCTCCTTCGTGCGCTGCGCCGAGGTCTTCCTGCACTGCCGGCTCCACGTCTGCCTGGCCGCCCTGTGCCCCCGCCACGTCGTGGGTGTCTCGCGCTCCCCCTCCGGGCGCTTCTGCCCGCGGCCGGGAGACTGCGGTGCTGTCAGAAGCCGGGTCTTGGGGCTTGGGGTGCAGGTCCCTGCTTGAGGGGAGGCGCCGGGCCCGCAGAGACGGCCCTGAGGGGCTCGGGGGGCCGGGACGACGCGGGTGGATGTCTGGGACTCGGCCGGCCCGGCCGCCCGTAGCCCCGCGGCGCTTCCCGGGCGGTCGCATCCACGGTTAGCCCGTTTTATGCGTATTTAACGACTCTTCAGTACATACTTAATAACCTTTAGAGACATTTAAAAGGCGTTTTCCGCATCATGGCCCGTGAGCCCGCTGCTGGGGCCTCCCCTCTCCCGGCCCGAGCCCCCGTGGGCCGGGTCGCTTCGGCCCTCGGTGGACGGCCGCTCCCGCACCTGGGCTTGCGTGCGTGGTGGCTGCGTGGTCGCCTGCAGCCGTGGCCGAGGACAGCGTTGCGGGTGAGGGGCGTGGGGTCCAGCCGCCCTGGGTGCCGGGGCCGGGGCCGGGCAGCGCGGCAGCGGTCAGCCTGGTGTTGTCAGGGTGAAAGGACACCCCGGCCTCCGGCCCCGCAGGGACCCCGTGCCCAGCCCCGTGGACGCCGGCTCTGCTGAGGGGGGTGCTCCCGGTGGCCGCTCTGTGCTGGCTCCCGCCGAGCCCCTTTAGGGTGTCATCGGGGCTCGGGCAGGAGCTGGGGGACCAAGGCTGCGTCCCCAGCGGGACAAAAAGTGCAAACCAGGGATGAGCCGCGTCAGAGCCCCACAGCGCCGGCTGACCCCAGGTCTCTGAAACAACAGAACTGCCGGGACCTGCGCACCCCGGGGCCCGGGCACGCGGCCAGGACCCTCCTGCAGTCCTGGGGGCCCCTCATCCGGGCCGGAGGTGAGCGGGGCTCGCCGGGGCGCTCCGGGCCGCCCCCACGAGCGAGGGCCCAGAGGCATAGCTCATGGGCTCCGCGGCGAGGCCGGCACTTCGGGGTGCCCGGCTCCCTCGGCGCCCACGGAGCGGCCTCTTCCGGCCAGGGCCTCGGGTCACGCGGCCGGCCGGAGAGCGCGAGCAGAGCCCCCGCGTGTGCGGGCGGCTCTTCCCAACCCCCTTCCCGGGCAACGTGGCTGCTCGGGCCGCTGTCCTGGCTGCACGACCCACCTGTCCTGTGTCCCCGCAGGTGGGCCCGCAGGGGCAGGGTCCGGCCTGGGAGCTGGCCGCCTGGCCCTCATCGCGGTGGCCGCCTCTGCCCTGGTGACCGCCGTGGCTGCCCTTCTGGCCTTGCGCTACCGGCGGCCGGCCGGCAAGTACCGCGTCAAGACCCAGCGCGAGGCCTCGGGCTGCCGGGTGTTCTGCGCATAGCGCCCAGGTGGGTGAGGGCCCGTGGTGCTGGTGGGCATGACCCGAGCTGGGCGTGGCTTGGACGCCGGCCTCCTGCCTGCTCTCCTGGGCTTCTCCTGTGCCCAGCTGTCCGGCTCCCCAACTTGCTGTGGGGCACCCCGCAGTTGGCTCTGCATGGCCTCCCCGGGGGGCCGCGGGCAGGGCTCGCTGCAGGGAGCTCTGGGCATCAAGTCCAAGGGCGCGGCCACGGCCCAGGTGCCCCCGGCACCCGGCACCAGCCCCCGAGACAGCCCCGCCACCCGGCCCGAGCCCCCGGTGTCGCTGGCCCCTAGGGCACAGCCCTCGCTCCGGAGGCTCGGCAGTTGCGTCCCTGGGGCTGGAGGTGGCTCCAGACGAAACCCGGCGTGAACCTGTCCCTCCCGGCCGCAGACTGGCGGTGACTCCGCCAGCGCTCGCTCGTCTCTGTCGCGTGGACGGGCCGCCCCACACCCAAAGGAGGGGGACCCGGGGGCACGTGTTGCCTGCCTAGGCCCGTCCTCTCCGCAGGCCGCAGGTGCCCGCCAGGCAGCGGGGGGCTGCTGGGCACACAGCGAGGACCAGCGCTCAGAGCCCAGGCGGGGCGTCCTCGCCAAGCGAGCGGCAGAGCGGCTCCAAGGAAGTCGGCTCGTGGACCCAGGGCTCACAGACCCCTGCCCAGCGGCCCCTTCCGGTTGTTCGCTGCTGAGACCCACCGCCCGCCCAGCTGTCCACCCGCCCTTCCAGCTGTCCATCCATCCGTCCACTCTCCACCTGCCCGTCCACTCTCCACCCCTCCACCCGCCCACCTCTCATCCGTCTGCGTCTACACACCGCCCTCGCCACATCGGTCCACCCATCACGTGGCACTTTGTCGGACACACAAGGGTCCTGTTCCCACGGCCTCCTAGCAGAGCACCTGAGGTTCTCTTTACAACACGTGGGTCAATGCAGCGCCGGAATTACCTGGAAGAGACGAGCTCTTTTGCTTTTTTCCTGCATTGCTGAGATATGCAACAGTGACTCACAGTCACTCAAGCAATGTTAGAATCTTTGTAGTAAGTAGAAATAGCCTAAGATGAACCATTATTTTATGTTTTTTCCATTTTCATAGTCATTTTAAAATATAATCTTTGTGGGGCCCCCCTGGTGGCACTAGGGGTTGAGGCTGCACTGTGGGGCTTCTGCAGCTGCTGCAGCACGAGCTCGATCCCCGGCCAGGGAGGGACCCCAGGGCGCAGCGACCTTGCCTGCCTCCCACTGCGCCCTCCGCAGTGGGTTTCAGTGGATCTGCCTGCTCTGCTCCCCGCTCTGTCTCGGAGGGGTCCTCACACCCCCGCGCCCTAGCTCGTGCATGCATGCATAAAAACAAATCTTAAATAAAATATAATCTTAGCCCAGGAGGAGGAACTATTCACCCAACCTCGTGGTAAATCAGGCAAGGAAAATCCGAGCTATTGGCTTTAGGTCACAAGTGGAGCAGCAAGGAAAGAGGCTCAGCGCGCGCGTCGCCCGGAACTGTCCGTGCCACGCGCTAGCCGACGGCGCCCCGGCCGCGTGTGCCGGCAGGCTGGGCGCCCTGGCTGCTGGCCGGGGCGTGGCATCGCTCCTCGTGGCCCAGGCAGTCGCCCCTCGCCTCGTCTCCACGCCGTGACCTGCGGCTCAGCTGTCACCACGCCGAGCGGCCAGGAGCCGGGCGCGTCCGCTCGCCGCTGTCTCAGGGGCCGCGGCCGGCGGCGTCTCTGGCTGGGCAGCGAGCACAGGCTGGACGCAGAGCGGGCGGGCGCCTCCCGCTGGGGTCCGCTCACACCTCGGCCTCCCGCTGCCCCCGGGGCCCAGCGCTGTGCCGGGGGCTCTGGGCGCCAGGAGCGCCCCGGCTCTCGCTGACCGGTGCCGCTGTCCTGCCCTGGCCAGCACACCCTGCCCTTCCTCAGAAGAGATGGAAACCTGGTCAAGCAGGTTCTGCCCCGGGACCCAGGCTCGGGCGGCCGGGCCTCCTCAGGCACGGTCCAGGGCCGGTGAGGAGGGGCTGGGTGTGCCCCCCGCCCGCGAAGCCCACGCTCCCTGCAGAGGAGGGGCCGCGGCCACGCCGCTCCCCTCCCCTCCCTCCCCTCCCTCTCCTCCCTCCCCGGTGGCCTGCTCCGTCCAGTCCAGCCTCGTCCTGCTACTGCAGGCCACCCAGTGTCTTCTGGGAACGAGTGGGGGAGGGGACCTTGGAGGAGCTCAGAGAAACTTGAGACCTGGCGGGGCGGCCGTGGCGGGGAGGCTGTGGTGAAGTGGCCTGTGGCGGGTGTGGTGAGGTGGCCTGTGGCGGGTGGTCAGTGGTGGGGTGGCCCGTGGCGGGGTGGCCCGTGGCGGGTGTGGTGGGGTGGCTCGTGGCAAGATGGCCCAGACTCCCAAGGCCGCACCTGGGCCCTGGCAGCGCCCACACGCCTGGGCCAGGCCCTCCCCAGCCAGGCCCCTGCTCCATGAGGGTGGCTATGAAGCAGGCGGGGTCTGGGCGGGGGGAGGAGGGCCAGAGGCGGCTGGAGAGCCCCGGGGCCAGGGGAGCCTGGCTGGGGAGGCTCCCTCCGAGGCCCAGCATGCACTGCCCGTGCTCACCGCTAGATGGCGCCGCAGACCAGGCCGCGCCCCGGTCCAGCACCTGCTGCTCCAGTCTGCAGACAGATCTGAGACCTGAAAGCGAAATTGAAACTGGCCCGCAGGGGTTTGGGGTCCGGGGCCCGCGTGTGCCCCCCAAGTCAAAAGGATGCTGCGGCCCGGCCCCCCAAATCACAGGTCACCTGGAAGCATCAGGGGCCCAGCACAGGGCCCATGGGACCGGCGGACCGGCTGGGACTGGCCAGAGCCGGGCCCACGTGACCGGCCACTCCGGGCCACGCCCGGCCACCCCCGCCTGGCACCTCCGAGGCCCGCGGGGCGGGGCCCTTGCCCGTGTGAGGCGAGGCTGGCCAGCTGGCGGGGTCGCTGCCCTGGCCCTCCGGGCCGCTGCCTCCGCGTCTGTGCGGCGGACAGAGCTGCGGGAGTCGCCTCGGCCGGGCTGGCGGGTCAGCCCGGCCTCGGGCCTGCGGCGCTTACCCACGGCGGCTGGGCCGGACTGGGCTCCTGGGCCGGCGCTCCGCTTCCTCCAGGGAGCGGCTGCCGGCCCCGGTCCGGGCGTGCAGACCGGCTCACAGGCCAGCTTCCGGCCGCCCACGCCCCCGGGCCTTTCACGAAGGGGAGCTGGGGGCCCGATGACCACAGTCAGCCGCTGCCCCCCTTCTGTGGCGTTTCGATTTTTTGATTAAGGAGAAAAGAGACTGAGAACGAAAACAACAGCCAAACTGCATGAACTGAGAGAAAATAAATGAGTGCAAATAAGGTGGAAATAAAATCTCCAGAATCTCCAGTGGAAATATCCCCGGCCCAGGCCTTGCAGGAGCTGGGCCCATGCGCTGAGGTCCTCACGGCCCCGGGGACGCTCGCGTGGCCAGGCCGAGGGGCGCTGCAAGGCCCCGAGCCGGTCTCTGCGTGCGGTGCCGGGTCCTCGGCCCCACGGGCTGGACGGTGCACTGGGGCCCTCGGAGCCTCCTGCGGGCAGGGGCCAGAGGCACCGGCCTTGGCAAGGGGCCACGGCAGAGGCCGGCCTGGGTTCGAGGCCCCGCGGGCTCATGTCCCCCGTGAGGGCCCACAGGGTGGGCAGCCTTGAAGGACGTGATCCTGGGCCAGCCTTCTCCTCAGGGCTCCGCTCTCCTCCCCCTGCAAGTTCTGTGCCCCCAGAAAGAGACAGGGGAAGGGGCGAGAGCCGGGGGTCGGGAGCGGCAGCCCCGGGGGTCGAGCGGAGAGGAGTCGCCGGCTGTGCTCCCAGCCAGGCCCAGGCCTCCCCGGTGGGGGCCGGGTGGCCGCTGGGGGCCTGAAGGAGGCTGAGAGGCGGCCAGGCCCCGGGGTGCTTCCACCCGTAGCACCTGCGGGCAGCAGCGGCCGGGCTTGGGTCCTCCTTGCGGCGGGCAGGCAGCCGGGCAGCAGGACCTGCTTAGGCGGGGACCGGCAGCCACACCGAGTCCAGCGCCTTGGGCGAGGGCCTGCCGGTCTCCCGGGACACGGGGCTCGAGCACCGCGGGCCGATGGGCACGCGCTCACGCTGCCGCCCGCCGCAGCCGCCCCGGGAGAGACGAGGACGCGCTGGCCGCCGGTGGGGTCTTGGGTCCTGACGGGCCCCTCCTTCTCGAGGCAGGTGCGTCTGCGAAGCTGCCGCAGCCCCTGGCGGCAGGCGCACCGCCCTGCCTCCCCCGCCTGCGGGCGCCCAGGCGCTCACTCAGGCCACTGCGGAGACGTTGTTGGCTCCCTGGCGGGGCACGGACACGCCCTCCAGCGGTGGCCCAGAAAGGGCGCTTTCTGCTTTGTCCTCTGCGTGGGGACATGATGGCCAAGGATGGCCTTCTCCCAAGTCCGCCGGGACAAAGGCGGCAAACAGCCGCTGGCTGTGCCGGGCGGCCTGCTGGCCCCGGCCCCTGCGCGGGCAGGAGTTGGGCAGACTCGCAGCCGCATCTGCTGGGGAACAATGCCCGCGCCCGGGCTGAGGCAGGCCAGCACGGAGCTGCCGCTGCTGGAGAAGGGAGCCCCGTCTTCCAGAGGCGCCGGCGGGGGGCCTCCCGGCCACCTGCGGCGGGGCAGGGCTGGGTTGCGCCTGCACAAAACCCTGATGCCGTTCTCCACACTGCCCCCCCCCAGCTCCCTGAGCACGTCGCCTCGTCCCGAGGCCATTTGTCACCTCTGCGCCAGCAGAACCCTAACCCCGGCGGTGCCACTCCCGGCGGCTCAGCTGAGAGGCGGGGGCTTCTCCACCAAGAACGGAGCGGACACCACGCGGGCTCGAGCGTCCTGGCCCCTCGCTGAGACGTCAGAAACCCGGGACGCCATCGTCACGCAGACCGCCTGCAGGCAGGGGTCGCCTGTCGGGGCAACACGCGGGGAGGTCAGCGCCTGCCAGGCTGCAGCTCCAGCGGCCGCCGGCGCCAGAGCCACGCGGTCCTCCGGCCTCAGGCGCTCGGGTGCCCGTGTGGGCTGACAGCAAGGAGCGCCACCACGGGCCCAGTGAGCTGCACGGCACGTGGCCCCTGTCCGCAGGAGAGTGATGTGCACCACCCACGCACACACATGCATGGGGCACACATGGGCACACAAGGCACACGTGTGTGGTGCCACGTGTGCAAGCACCTCAGTGCGTGCACGCAAGCCACACATGCACGTGCGTGGGGATACATGCACACTGCGTGCATGGGGCACACGTGTGGTGCTGCAGGTCCATGCACCTCGACACCCACGCACAGGACACATGCACACGTGTGGGACATACGTGTGCACACGTGTGTGGGCATGCATGGGGCACACACGTGTGGTGCTGCAGGTCCATGCACCTCGACACCCATGCACAGGACACATGCACACACGTGGGACATGTGTGTGCACACGTGCGTGGGCATGCACGGGGCACACGTGTGGTGCTGCAGGTCCATGCACCTCGACACCCATGCACAGGACACATGCACACGTGTGGGACATGCGTGTGCACATGTGCGTGGGCATGCGCGGGACACACACGTGTGGTGCTGCAGGGCACACACCTCGGCGTGCGCACACACACGCACCTTTTGCGGAGCTGGTTGTCAAGCCCGCGCCAGCACACCGCTGCCTTCCCCTCCAGCCTCACCCGCCAGCACCTCTGTACCCCCAGTTGTCCAGCAACTTCCCTGCCAGCAAGCACCTGTCCCGCAGCCTGGGCGACCCCTGCCAGCAGCTCCGTCCCATCAGCTGACCCTGCGTGTCTGGCATGGCCAGGGCCACCTCCCCGTCCCCAGCCATCACGGGCCGCTGGGGTAATGGGGCTGCCTTCTCCTGCCCCCCACACACTGGGGCTGCGCTGGCTCCTCTGTCCTCACCACCAGCCTGCACCACCTCGCACGGTGCCCGCACCACCTCACACAGTCCCCGCATGCTGGGAACCCCACGGCCACACACTCTGGGGAGCAGGCGGACAGCTGTTTGAGGAGCTGGACTGTCCGGCAGGCTGAGGCTGGCCCCCCCCCCCAGGGCAGGCGGGAAGGGAGCAGGCAGCTAGCACAGCCATCCGTAGGCTCAGCTCGGCCATCACCTGCAGCCTGGACGGGCTGACTGTGGACGCCTGAGTGCGGGTGTGCACCTGCGCCAGGGGCTGGGGCTGGCAGGGCGGCGTCCGCTGGGGGGCTCCGCGCAGGCTCCCCACTGCTGGCTCCCCGCGCTGTCCCAGCGACGTCAGCCCGAGGGCCGGACTCTGAACTGCCAGAACAAGCGAACCTGCCGGCCTGGCTGCTGAGAGCACGCTCCCGCAGGGGTCCCGGCGTGGGGTCCAGGCCCCGGGCTCGTCAAACTCCACCCCCCGCGAGGGCCGAGCCCAGAGCTGCGCTGGGCCTGCGCTAGGCCAGCGGGAGCAGGAGGCCGCCCAGCCAGGCCCTGAAGGCCGGGACGGCCCCTCGGGGACAGCCCCTCTGGCTGAGCAGGGGCCCAGGCAGGCGGCCGGGGCCAGGGTAGGGCAAGCAGGCGGGGTGCCCAGGCCCGGCGCGGGTAGAGTGGAGCCGGGGCCAGAGCCCACGCGGCCCACAGTCCCAGGCAGAGCTCGCGGTGGAGGGGGTGGGCTTGGGGGTCTTGGGGACGCCCTGGGACGGCCATGTCTGAAGTCGGACAAGAAACGGGGGCTCAGACTCGCAGGGCGGCGCCAGCAGGCCCGGGCGGGCTCTCCGGGTCTGGGCAGACGGGCGAGGAGGAGTCCGGATCCCTCGGCGGCTCTTCAGGCTTTTGCTGCTCTTCACACCAGAGGCGACCGGGCCCACGCGGGCGGGCGGGGGCCGGAGACCGCAGGCCCCCAGCCCCGGCGCACGTCTCTGGGCTCTGCTTCTCTCCACGGGGCCGAGCCGCCTGCCTCGGTGGCGCGGAGAACGGCGCCTGCCAGCACGCCGGCCCGGAGGGGAGCACTGAGGCCGGCCTCCCTCCCACCACCTGCAGCCTGCTGCACGCTGTGCTCCAGCTTCTCTCCAGCCGGGAAGCAGCTGTCGTCCCTCTGACACAGAAGAAGATGCCTCGGAAGTGTGGGCGGTGGCCAGGAGGGACATTCCAGCAGCTGCACAGGAGATGGGCCCCAGCGGCAGTGACGGGCCAGCGCCGCGCTCCTCCAGGACATGGGAGACACCCCGACAGGAGGGCCGGGGCAGCTGCATGGACTCGGGCCAAGGAAACGAGGCTCACCTGGGCCTCCGCCTCCAGACGGGTGGGAGGCTGGTGGCGCGAGGGCAGGGGGAGTGGGGCAAGGGTCGGAGAGCGGTGTGGACAGAGGGCCGGCCTGAAGGCGCAGGGGCCTCCCCATGCCGCCTCTGCTTGGGCCGGGGGAGCCCGCGCCGTCCACAGCGGGAGCAGGCCCCTCGGACGAGCCCGCCTGTGGGCCCTGTGCAGGGGGGTCTGTGGGCCAGCAAGGTTCTCGATGATTCCAGCAGACAGGTCAAGGAGGAGGCCTGGAGCCCTTGGTGGCTTTTATTATCAGAGGCGACCAGGTCCAGGGCAGGCGGGGGCCGGGGTGGAGGGAGATGGGGCCGGAGGCTGCAGGCTCCTAGCCCCGGCGCATCTCACTCTCTCAGCTGCTTTGCTGCTGCTTCTCTTCTGCTTCCATCCTGCCCTCCTGCTCTGCTGCTCTCGTTCTCCTGTTCTTCTGCTCTTCTGCTGGCGTCCTCGTGACGCTGCCCTTCTACGCCCGTGTCTAAACCCAGGTGCGCCCACCTGCGCATGACCACCGAGGCGCGCGTGCAGGACTGCAGGTGTCCATCATCACCCCGATGGCGGGAGGACGGCCCTTCTCTGACGCTACACGCCCTGTGCCAACACGGGCACCAGACCCAGTATGTCAGGTCCCGCCGTGGACAGGGACAAGCTCAGCAGTGGGAGCCTGTAGGGTAAAGGTCGATCAGGTATTTCCACACTCCCACCACTGATGATGGACACGTGCGGTGCTGCGAGCATTCCAGGGTGGGCATGCGCAAGTGGGCGCACCTGTGTTGGACACGGGCTTAAACGGGCGGCATCATGAGGATGCCAGAACTGCAAGGACCGACAGTACCAGCGAGAGAAGCAGAAGCCGAGAGGGTGAGATGCGCCGGGGGCTGGGAGGCCTGCCAGCCTCCCTACAGAGCCTAATTCTGCGCCCCATCTGGGAGGTCCCCGAAACCTGGTGACCGCGGAGAGTCAAAGCAGCAGGGGGTGGAGGCGGCAGGCCCAGCGGCACCAGGCCCAGTGGCGTCCTGGCCCAGGCGCGAGGGCACAGCGGGGCAGCGCCGGCCGGCTTGGGCGGGCTGTCGAGGGGCATCACCTCGCCCTACCTGTGCAGGAGCCCGCCCACGCTCGCCCGTCCAGGCGTCATTCTTTCGTGGCTGAAGAACAGACGTGACATAGTCAGATCTCTGCATTGCTGTGACTTGCTTCACGAGCAGCACACGGCCCACCCGGGGGCCTCCGCGCGTGTTTGAACAGCCCCTTCGGCGCGCCTGGGTGGGGCCTGGGGCGTGGCGGGCGTGTGGGGTGGTGTCCCGTTCCGCACTGAGGGGGCCGGCTACACTCTCTCCACTTGCCCCTCGGCCGCTGGGGACAGATGTTTCAGGCTCCCGCGGGAACCATCGGTTCTGTTTCTCCTCTTGGGTCGGCGTCTTGGCCTGATTTGGTGCCAGGTGGCCAGGGGCAGGTGTGTCCGGCTGTGGCCCTGGGGCAGCCTGCGCCTCCACCCTCTGTCCCTCGGTGGCCTTTCCCGTCTGATGCCCCGTGCCGTGGCTTGTGGCCCAGCCGGCTTGTGGCCCGCTCGCCCGCCGCATGCAGCCGGTCCGTCTCAGCGGCTGCCTGTGTCATCAGTTGAAAATGGCTCTTTAGATCCCTTCTAGTCACATTCTGCTCTTTTGTCTACCCTGGTGATTTCTGCCTTTCCACTGGCCAGCTTGGCCTATGACACGTGAGATAATCTGAGGATACGGTTGGGCTTAGAGCTCTCACCCTTTATTTTCAAATATTTATTTATTTACGCACACAAGAGCTGGGGCACAGGCCAGAGGTGGGGGGGAGGAGTCCCCAGAGACAGAGTGGGAGCAGAACAGGCCGATGGACTGAAGAACACTGCTGAGGGGGCAGCGGGGGGCAGGAGAGGCTGCTGCGCCTGTGGGTCCCTCTCTGGCCGGGGATTTCGTGCTGAGTGGCCATCAACAGCTTGAGAGCTGAGACTTGGCCCCTGCGCCCCAGGCATGGCCCTAGGGCTGTCGTCTTAAAACTGTTTAGTTTCCCATGTCGGTTCCTTTTCCCTCCTATTTTGACCTACTGGGCATTGTGCATTTTTTGTTGTGGCAAAACACACGTAGCCCAGAGGCACTCGGCCCTGCGTTCGTCTCCGCCCTGGCTCATCTGCGGCTCTTCTGGCCGTTAACGGGCCTCGTGGCTCGGCTGCCTGTGACCGCCAGGCCACCCTAGGGACAGTGCGCGGGGCTGTGCAGCCGCCCCTCGTCCCGTCTCCACACCCGCCACCCACACGTGCCGGCGCCTACAAGCGGGGCTTCTACGAGCACAGCTTGAAGGGGAGCGGTTTTCAGATTAAGATGCCCTGACCACGAAACAGCAGCGCGGTGGCTGCGCCGAGGCTGCCTCCTCCGCTCCAGAGGGATTGTTAGTGCTGCGATTGCAGCGTCTTTCTGCTGTTGTTGTTATTTATTTGTCTTTCCCAGCAGCGGACAATCAAGCCCTTGATGCTGAGACAGTATCTATTCATCTGCGACCTTAGCGCTGTGCCAGGAGCTGGGCCAGCCCTGCAGCCGGCTCAGCCCCTGCCAGCTCCCAGCCACCGACCTGCCCTGGGGGCGGGGGGGGCAGGAGAAGGGCAGGTGAGAGCAGCGGGACAGGCGCGCCCACCGGCCTCTCGCCGCGGGGCAGGCTCCCAGAGGCTGGGCCGCAGAGGCCACAGAGCCGGGTGCTGGGCGGGCCCCGACCTTGGTGCCTTCTGGCACGAGTCCGATCCCCGGCCAGGGAGGGACCCCCAGGGCGCAGCAGACCCTCCTGCCTGCCGCTGCCCCCTCAGCAGTGTGCTTCATCCATCGGCCTGTTCTGCTCCCGCTCTGTCTCTGGGGTGTCCTCTCACCCCTGCGCCTCTGGCCTGCGCCCAGCTCTTTAAAAAAAGAAGAGCAGCACCCACACTCATGCGCCGTGGCTGGACACGTTTCGGCATTGCCACTCAGCTGGAGGTGGGGGCCGACAGAACAGTGGGCGAGGGCGAGCGCCGTGGGGCAGTGCCCTGTCTAAGTGGTCCTGTGTCTGTCTGGGGAAGCAGCCTGGCACGGCTCCACGCGCTCAATGAGTTGCTTGGGCTATACCCATGGAGAACGTTACGGAGGGCTTCCCGGAGGCGCAGGCCGCCGGATCAGTGCACAGACGGGCTTGAACAGAGAGGTGCCCCTGCACTCTCACCCAAACACTGTCCTTGTCTCTTGCAACACGAAATGAGAGTTCTCCAACTCTGCATTCTGCTCCTTGCAGCTGGGCAGGTGCGTCTCTCAGGGGTTCTGGCTTCAGAATTTTACCCTTAGCGTTTGGGAGACCCCAGGCACGCCCTCTCGCAGCACCCAGAGCCCCCGAGGCCTGGGCAGACACCGGGCTGGGCACCTGCTGCTCCGGGGCTGGCCGCCGCCGGCCCCACGCTGCTCCAGCCACACCTCCTGACGCCTCCCGCCCAGGCTGCCCAGCTCCCGCAGCCTGGGTTCGCGCTCTCTCCAGCTCCCTGACCCCCCGAGGCCCGCACGGCCCTCCCAGCCGGCCCTCCTGCGACCGTGGCTTCTGTAGGGCGCCGCCAAAGCCCACGGCCTCCAGCCGTTCGAGACCAGCTGCGTGTCCAGGCGCGGTCACAGCAGTGCCCGCATCGGGCAGGAGTCTCTGCGGCTGCTGTGCGGGCCACGGTGCTGCGCCGGCCCCACAGCTGACGCAGCAAACGCTCTTCGCACAGCTCGAGCCTGGGACCTGGCCGGGGCCTGGTGTTCAGAGACACCGACTTCTCCCTGTGTCCTCGGGGAAGGGGGGGATGGGGAGGACAGGGAAGAGAAAGAGGAAGGAGGAGGAGGAGGCCCTCCGGTCCTTCCCACAGAGGCAGCACACCGAGGCCCCACGTGCGCCAGCTCTTCACGCCGCCCGTGCCCCTGGCCGGCCCCACACACGATTGGGGGCTGGGTCCTTCACCCTCTGGGCTCCGGCGGGTGTCCACCAACAGTCAGGGATGGGCCTGGGCCTGGGGTCTGCGCGGGGGCGCGGGGGCAGCTCTGTCCCGGCAGCCCCCGCCCTGCTCGGCTGTCAGAGTGAGGTGCGGGCCTCAGAGCTCTGGGCCTCTGGGCAGTAGCAAAGTTCTGCACAAATGAGAACACTCAGAGGAAGCCTGTGTGTGAGGGTGTGTGTGTGGTGTAGTGTGTGGCATGTGGTGTGATGTGTGGTAAGTGACATGTGTAGTGTGTGGTGTGTGCGGCGTGCGGTGTGTATGATGTGTGTGCTCTCTGTGTGACATTGCATGTGCATGTATGTGTGGTATGTTGTGTGCGGTGTGCATGTGTATTCGTGTGATGTGTGGTATGTATGTGGTGTGTGGCATTGTGGTGTGTGGTGCCTGTGGTGTGTGCATGTGTGATGCATGTGTGTATGCATGTGGTGTGTATGTGTGTGGTATGTACGATGTGCGTGCTGTGTATGTTTGTGTGGTGTGATGTGTGCACACATGTGTGTGGCATGTTGTGTGTGATGTGTGTGTATCTATGTTGTGTGTATGGTGTGTGCTCTGTGTTTGTATGACGTGATGTGTGCATGTATGTATGTGGCATGTTGTGTGTGGTGTGCATGTGTGTTTGTGCGGTGTGTATGATGTGTGCACTGTGTGTGGCGTGGTGTGTGCACGTGTGTGGCATGTTGTGTGGCATGTGCATGTACATGTGGCATGTTGTGTGCGGTGTATATTTGTGCGGTGTGTATGATGTGTGCTCTGTGTGTTTGTGTGGCGTGGCATGTGCATGTATGTGTGTAGCATGCTGTGTGGTGTGTACGTACGTTTGTGACGTGTTGTGTATGGTATGTGTGGCATGTTGTATGTGGTGTGCATGTGCATGTTGTGGGAGCACAGGTCCTGGCCCTCGGCCGTGGCCAGCTGCTGGGCGCTGACACAGGCTGGGCTCTTGCCCTGGTCCCGCCAGGGAGGGTGGCGGGTCAGGCCTGGGCGGCTCGGGGGCAGGGGCCAGCGGCCAGCCCAGGGTCTGCGGCGCCGTGCGGCCCCTCCCGCAGGCAGAGGCCGCAGCAGCCGAGCGTCTGCCCGGAGACGAAGGAACAGCGTTGAGGGACACGAGCAGGAAGCAAGGAGACAACAGCGCCCCCACCCCACCCCGGGGGCCGGACTCAGCCTGTTGGCGCCTGCCCGCGGGCCTGAGCTCAGAGGGCCCTGCACCGCCCCACGTGCAAGGCCCTCCAGTGCACAGGGCCGGTCGGCGCGGCCACGCTGCGCTCTGCAGACCTGCGCAGTGGGGTGGGAGCCGGCGGGGCGGGAGCCGGCGGGGTGGGAGCCGGCGGGAGCCACAACCGGAGTTCTCAGCCGGGAACGGGGAAGCAAAACCGGGGGCAGAGCTGAAGCGAAAGAAGGCGAATCTGAAGGCAGAACTGAGACTGCCTGGAGTGCCCCACCCCCGGGGATTCACGGTCCGCGGGCAGGGGTGGAGGTCCAGGGGCTGCGGGGAGGGTGGGGGGCTTTGGGGAGGGGTGGGGGCACCCAGCTCGGGAGGGAGAAGCCGAGCCCCTGACCCGTCGCGTGTGAGCCGGTGTTACCCCACGCAGAGAACACAGTGACAAGGACAGTCAGCCTGTGACTCCGGGGTCGCGGGGTGGGCGCGTCTTTCCCTGGGGACCCTGGGCCGTGGCGGGGGGCCTCCTGGCCAGCCTGGGCAGGCACCGCAGCGGGTGGCCCCGAAGCGAGGCAGCGCAGCCCACGGTGGGCCCCGCTTAGCTCCCCTCCGGGCTGGTCCCCCAGGGACCCGGGGAAACACCCTGTCCCCGGAGACAGCCTGCAGCCCGGCCACAGCCCCGCCTGCCCCCTCCCGCCTCTCGCCGGCCCCATCCCTCGGGGACCCTGGCCCACTCGGCCCCCGCTGGGACCCAGCTGGGCCCTGGCCGGCGGCTCTGAGCACAGGGCTGGGGCCCAGCCCGTGCTGCCCCGGAAGAGGAGGCCGGGCTGGCCCCTTCCCACAGACGCCGCCTTGTCGAGCGCTCCGCACTGAGCTCCCGGTCCAGTGCGGCGAAGAATCGAGCCATGCAGCCTGCCCGCGGACGAAACGAACGGACTTGTGCGGACGGCCTGGGAAGCTGACCCGCGCCTGTGGGAAATGCACTCTGCACGGCGAACAACCAGCCAGAGCGGCCTGGCCCGCCGGGTGGGGCCCACCGCTCCCCGGAGGCTCCCTGCCCTGCACGCAGGACAGCGGCCACACCCCGCGAGTCCTTCCCCGGCAGCCTCCCTCGGCCTGACGTGCACGCCGAACTGGGCTCCTGGGGACCCAGTGACTAGGCCCCTGGGAGCCCAGGACACAGCCCTCTGGGCCCTGCACCCATAGAGCCGCCGGCGGCGCTGGAGTCTGCTGCCCACCGCCCGCTGCGGTCTCCTGCAGCTCAGCGGGCTCCCGGGGCCTCTAGCGGGTGCTGGGCTTTTAACTCAGCTGCCCGGCTCCACCCCACGGCACGCCCAGCCCCTGCACCGACACCTGACCACACACCGTGGGCAGAGGGGCGGGCAGCACCTCACGGGAGCACACTCCCAGCTAGCATGTGGCCTGCAGGGTCCTGGGGCCGGGGGCCCCAGGGTGAGGGCTGGCGGGTTCTGCTCTGCCTGCTCCGGCCTCCACAAACAGTCTGCCCCTTGTCCCCTCACTGTTCTGGTGGGCGCAGAAGTGTGTGCTGGGGTGCAGAGCTGCGTGCTGAGGTGCAGAGCTGCATGCTGGGGCACAGAGTCATGTGCTGGGGTGCAGAACTGCATGCTGGGGCGCAGAGCTGTGTGCTGGGCAAAAAGCTGCACGCTGGGGCGCGGAGCCATGTGCTGGGGCGCAGAGCCATGTGCTGGGGTGCAGGCTGCAGGTCTGGCCCACACGCCGCGGCTTCTATCAGATCGCTGTTCCTGGGCATGGGATCGCTCAGCCCTGACTCCGTGAGACTCTTGTACTTCCACGCTGTGAAACGACCCCAAACCCCAGCGCGGGCGCCAGGGAGCTGTGCAGCCCACAGGGCCCTCCTGTGTTGGGGAGCAGCTTGAGCCGACACCGGCTCCACTGCCTGGCCCACGCCCACGTACCCCTCCACACACACACACACACGTGAGAGCACCAGCCAGGCACCTTAGGGACGCGGACAGGCCCTGGGGTTTACGCTTTGCTTCCTTCCGCCCCAGGCCATCGGCGGGGAGGACACCTCACACTCACGGCCACGGGGCCGAGCTGCTCCCACACTCTTGCCCGGAGTGACCTTGGCCCACACTGCCGCCGAGACCGATGCCCAGGGCCCAGGCAGCCAGACAGAGGGACAGAGGAAAGAGGCCAGCACCTCCAGCGGGATGCAAAGCGCGAGGGGCGTGACGGGCCAGGAGACGGCGGCTGAGGCCTGGCTCCCAGGTGCGGGCACTGCAGGCTCCTGCGCAGCCCCAGAGGCGCCGTTTCGTGGGTCTGGGCGGTGGGAGGCATCAAGATGGGCCACATGCGCCCCAGAGGGGCCGCTGGCTTTGTGCGGTCACTGAGCAGGGAAGTGGTTGGCCGTCCTGGGCGTGGGGGCGGTGGAGGGCAGGTCAGCTCCCTGCTGGGGTCGCCTGAGCTTGAGCCAACGCGGGAGCGTTTAGCGACGGGTTAACAACAGAAATCACACGAGTTGCAAAGCAGTACTGGTAAAATGGTGGTTTCTCTTTGGAGACCTCCTGGAAACATGAAAGTAAATGTATTGACTCACGTAGCTGCGTGCGGACACCCACATCCAGGCAGCACCATGGCACTCCTCTCAGATCGCCACTGGAAGCAGTAAAGTGTGCGGGGAGGGCGGCGTGGGGGAGGGCGGCGGTGGGGTCTCCCTGAGCACCCTCTGTGGAGCCCCCACACTCCGGGGGTTCTGTGTCTGCTTTATCGCAACCAATGACCACACAGGAGGGGTAGCCATGACCCGAGGGCCCCGCCTGTCCTGGCTCCTGGCCTCCTAGTCATAAGCGGCGAGTGCCCAGCGTGAGTGGTCATGGAGATGGCACAGGGCAGCCCCAGGGTCAGAGCCAGGAGACTTGGTTCCGCCCATTTAAGGTGCTTGTCCAAGCCCTTCACACCTGGCGCTGCCCAACGCGAGGCCACTAGCTGGCAGAGGTCCGGGTCTGCGGGAAACGGGTGTCTTGACCAAGCTACTCGGGCAGAGCGAGATGCTGAGGAAGTCGTGCTGGGCTCAGACTGTCCACCCCAAACCTGCGTCCCCAGGGGTGCTGGGATAGCGTCTCACAGGAAGCCTCAGACCCAAGTCCACTGGAGCAAGGCAGCCAAGACCATATGGGGTGGAAGCCGGGGACCTGGAAGGCAGCAGGGCAGGAGTGGGCCAGAAGGCAGCGGGTGATGGGCACAGCTGGCTGGGCGAGGCGGGCGCCTGTAGCAGCAGCTGGGCATGGCAGAGCACACCCACCATGCTGGCGTGTTCATGGCTCCAGCACATTGCCCGGGCCTTGGCTCCAGGCCCAGATCCTTGTCTCTTCCCTTCAGGACACTGGTGCAATTGGAAAAGTGGAGTATCCACATAGTGTCAGGTCCAAATTGTGCAGCAACCGAGACGCTCACGTCCTTCCATGAGAGAGATTTCTCACCAAATCTCAAGTGCACTCTGGGGCTGGTCTGGAACTAACCACAGATCTTTGCAGAATCCCTCAAAAGTCCTCCATTGAGGGAAGCAGAATAACTCAGCACCACCCTCCGCCCCACCATGAACTAGTTATAGCATCATGAAGTACCTTTGTTTTTAAGAGAATAAACTTTGTAATATGCACAACATACAATTTTAATTAAATTGCCGTTAAGGGCAATTAGACCACTAAAAAAATAAAGAACATTTTATTCTACTTGCGGGTTGAAGTTGGGTGAGTTGGCAAGCCTCAATGGGGATGGCTAGTTCAAAGAAAATGGTGAAAATTATCATTCTCCTTAGACCTGGTGTTGTCCAAGATGGCGCCCCAAACTGTGCATGGGAAGTGGAAGATGCCTCCTGACCGCCAGTGATGCAATACGGGTGGTTGCGTTGTGTCATTACTAAGGGTGGCAACGGCCGTCTGCTGGCCTGGTTCCTGGGCATGCGGCAACGGAACCCAAACAGCCCAGCAGTAGGTGAGAGGTAGAGTGACTGCAGGCGGCAGGAGTGCAGAAGTCAGGGACTTGCTCATTTCCTCTCATCTCTGTGGAAATGGCTTCAGTGTTTAGAGACCAAACTTCAGGCTTCAAAAGCCTGATCACTATTTTAAAATGGTGTATTAGGTAGTAAAAGTGGTACAAAGTGGAGGCATTAAAACAAAGAGCTGGATTCTACCCCCCCAAAAAATCACTAAAAGGATATTCCAGAAACATAAATAAATATTTGAAATAAGGATATTTCAGATGCGTTCAATAACAACTAGATATAGCATAACCCAAGATTAATACATTTGAAGACAGATCCATAGAAAATATCAAAAATGAATCACAGAGGGGGAAAGAGCAATAAAAACAGGACACAATGTTGACATGTATGCAGGATGGGAAGTACCATGTGACTGGGGTGTTGGGCAAAGAGGGGAGGGTGAGGAATAGGAGAGGGAGAGTGGGGAGAGGGGAGAGGGAGAGGGAGAGAGAAGTAGTATATAATATGTGAGAAGAAATAATATGTAAATAATTTCTAAATTTTATTTCTTAAATCTAAATACAGCAATCTAAAGATTCGAAAAACTAAACCCAAGCAGGATGAATAAATTTCAAGAAATCACACTTAGGTACATCATAGTCAAATGATCCATAATTGAATCTCTAAAATATTTTCATCAATGAGTGAATTAAGAATTTGCTAATATGTGGAAACTGATCAACACTCCCCTGAATAACCAACAGTTCTTTGAGGTAATTGGAATATACTCTAATATGAAAGAAAATAAAAACACAACATACCAAAACTTATGGGAAACAGAGAAAGCAGTGCTTATGGGCCGCTTATAGCTCTAAATGCCAATACTGAAAAAGAAAATCTCAAATCAACCACCTAAACTTCTATCTTAAGAGCTTAGAAAAGAACAGGCCAAGCCCAAGGCAAGCAGAAGGCAAGAACAGAGATTAGAACTGAAATAAGTGATTTAAGGAAAAGCAAAATACAAAGTCCATATAGGAAGAAAACCAATTACTAGCTTCAAACAATGGGACAGTCAGATTAGAGTATATTATTTACAATAACATACAAAAAGAATAAATCTAACTAAATATCAACAAGAATTCTACACTGAAGTCTTTTTAATGCTATGAGACTAACTAAAGAAGACAAGTAAATGGAGAGCTAACTCATGGCCGTGGGCCACAGCAGTTCCTGTTAAGAGGGCAGTTCTCAACTGACTTATGGGTCAGTGCAACCCCAGTAGGTTTGCTTTGATCTGTCTCCTTTCTCCATTTTTTGATGACAATTGACAGGCTGATTCTAAAATCTATATAAAACAAAGAATTCAGAATACTATCATATTTCAGAACTAATTGGAAAACCACAATAATTAAGATGGATTGCATTGGTATAAGAACGATACACCAGTAATATAAGTTGTTTGTAAAAAAGAATTAATCTAGTCACAGACAATCAATCAGACCAATGCCAAAGAAAGATCATCTGGAAATACACCTCCCTCCCACAGATTGTTGCTTGGTTATATTAAAGCATCAGTGCAGCTCAATGGAGAAAAGATATTTTGATGGACTGGTGTGGGGACAATTGATGAAACATGGAAAAACTCCATGGCCTCTAACTCTAAACCGAAATAAATTCATTCAAGATAGACAGATTAAGTGAAGATGCTCATGAACATTAATGTGAAAACTAAACAATGATGCCTCTAGAAGTGAACAGGAGAGCGCAGGTGGTGTGAGGGTGGGGCGGCCGGACGTCCTGGACGGGACGGCCGGACTTCCTGGACGCGTCACCACGGCCAGGAACCCGTGCAAATTTGGAAAATCGTTGGTCGCATCTGTAACGTCAAACACACGCTCTTACAGCACCCCGGCAGTCCACTGCTAGGTGGGTCCTTGGGAACTGAATGTCTGTGGAGACCAGCAGGCCGGGAAAGCCCTCGCCTTCACCCCGCAAATCTTAAGCGATGCTCAGCGGCTTGTACAATCTGGACACCTGTGCTTTCACCCCCAGCTGGGCACAGTCTAAAGCCCATCAGTAGACGAACGCGGAAATAAGAGGTGAGGAAAGAATCCTGGATACTGACGGCAACGCAGAGGGAGCATGAGGCCTGGTGCCCGGTGACAGAATTCGGGTCGCGCGGAACAAACAGGTTGTCTCCTAGGGTCGTGAAGGTCCAGCCCGGGTCAGGTCATCTCTGGTGACCCAGCGCAGCGGTGCACACCTGCGGAGGGGCGGACCGACTGGGGAAGGACGGAGGAACATGTCGCGCGATGGGGCTGCTCTGTGCCCACTTGGGGGTGAAAGCACAGGTGTCCAGATTGTACAAGCCGCTGAGCATCGCTTAAGATTTGCGTGTTTTTCTTTAACAGCAGGGAAACCCCTCAGTGGGGAGCAGCAGCACATGGCCTGCCAGGCAGGCTGTGGCGGAGCAGAGCTCGGCCTCGCTGGCTGTGTGACCCAGGCGAGCGATGTCCCCTCTGTGCCCACGGCGGGCGGTGACGCCGTCTGGCTCACGAGCTTGGCGGGAACTGAGTGAGCCAGCGGATATGAATCCGAAGCATGGCGCTGGTCTCGTGACGGGAGGTCGGGCGTGGGGCGCCTGCGGGCGCCCTTGCCCCACCTGGCAGCAGGGAGCCGTGAGCACGCGTGGCGGGAGGGGGCTGCATGCTGCTCTGGGCCACCCGGGGGAGGGCTCGTGACCCCAGCGACCGCTTGGCCCTGGGGCTCCAGCGCCGGAGTTCAGTAGGCGGTGCAGGAAATGTCGTGCACCTGCCCCAGGTGCGCCTCTGCTCGAGCCAGGTGGGGCAGGGCGGGCGCTCGCCGGCTGTGTGTGGACGGGCGTGGGCGTGGGCCGGCAGCCGGCTGCCCTGCAGTAACCTCCGGCTTCCTGTTTCCCCAGCGGCATTCGCGTGGGGCAGTGTTGTCACACATGCGATTGCGTCAGCCGGTTTTCAGCCGCGCCCGCATGTAAGACAAAGTGGAGCAGCTGAGCCCTGGCCTGCGCGGGTCCGCGGCGGGCAGGGGCCTCTGCCCCACATCGGCCGCTCCTGCCTGCCTGCTGGCGGAACAGGTCTCCTGCCCCGGAGGCCCTGGCAGAGGGCGCGGGCAGCGCTTCCCGAGGTGGGGGTGGCTGGGTCACCAGTGTTTTCAGCATAACGTGTTTATGAAAGCGTGCGGGGTGAGGGACCGGCTGGGACCGGGCGGCGAGCGTCTCCTGGGCCAACGGCAGGGGCGACTGCCCGGGCCGGGGCGCCTGCCCGCCCTGCTGGGTGTGGGCATCGGCATCGGCCAGGAAACCTCAGGCCGCGCTCCCCATGCCAGACTCCAGCAGGAACCGGAGTGAGGCCGTTGGTCGGACGGGGCGGCCGCAGGGCAAGGAGGAGGCTCGGGTCTTGTCGGTCTGACTCGGTCGTAGCCGCCGCGCAGCGCAGTGTCCACAGGAAGGACGGCAGCCGATGCACGAGGGCGCTGCAGAGCGCTCTGCCCAGCGGGCCACCCGGCCCGGTCCCGTCACCCGGCTGCACTTGCTCCTCGTGGCCAGAGCCTCTGCGATGTCCTCTGGGGCAGCTCCCAGGCGGCCAGGGCGGCCCTGCCGTCCGCCACGCCCAGGACTTGCTGCCCTGCCCGCCGAGCCCCGGCCCTCACACCGCTTCCCGTGGAGACGTTGCCGCCCGGGCGGGGTACGCGTCTCTGGGCTCTTCCTGGGAGACGCTCTCGTAACAGCCCTGGGAGGAGGCGCAGGAGAGCGGAGCCCCCAAAACACTGGGGTTGCGCTCTCAGGACGCGGAAGAGACTCGGACACAGGGCAGCCCCCGCCTCTCTTGCAGGCTTCCGGCGGCCACGCCCGCCTTGCCCGCTGGGCGGTGGGTTCTTTCTTCCCGCCTGAGGAACACACGGGGGCCAGTGGCCTCACAGGTGGATATTGGGGGCGGCTGCCCGGCTCCAGCATCTGCTCCAGACGCCGGGATGCACAGCACATGTGAGTGTGCAAACCCACCACACACAGAGACAGCCGTGCAGACATGCACGGACATGCAGGGACGCGTGCACAGCACACGCAGACACACAGACGCATGGGCTCATGTGCACCACACACAGGCACGCACAGACATGTGCACACGCACAGTCCGGCAAGGAGGACAGGCGGGTCCCGGGCATCCTCACCTGGGCCTTGCTGACACTGAGCACGGACACAAAGGCCTGGCCTGCCCTGCTGTCTGGCCCAGCCGGCATGGGACTCTGTCTCACGCATCCCCTGCTCACCTCCCAGTTAGCGCTCTCGCTCCCTCCCTCCCACACCCCCAGCCCCCTCTGCCACTGGCCGCTTCCTGCCACCCCATCGAGAGTGGCCTCAGGCAGGACTGTCCTGTCACTTAAAAAAATTGACTGGGCCTCCCTGGCGGTGCAAGGGGTTAAGTGTCAGCACTGTGAAGCATCTGCAGCCACTGCAGCGCGAGTCCGATCCCCGGCCAGGGAGGGACCCACAGGGTGCAGCAGACCCTCCTGCCTCCCGCTGCCCCCTCAGCAGTGGGTTTCAGTGGATCCTCCTGTCCTGCTCCCCGCTGTCTCTGGGGAGTCCTCTCGCCCCCGCACCTCTGGCCTGCGCCCGGCTCTCATATGCGTGAATAAGTAAATCTTCGAAAACCTCTAACCATCACACTTTGAGACAACTGTGGTTCTCGTGCCTGGTAAGAAGGAACATGGAGTGACCCCAGGGCCCTTTCCCGCGGCCCCCGCCCCCTCTTGAAAGTCTGGGGCTCCAGCACCTGTGCTCAGTGGGCGCTGACCCGGCACAGATGGTCCTCGCCTGCAGGGCGCCACGTGCCTCATAGCCACACTCACCCCCCACTGCGCTTCCTTTCTCTGGGACAGACGCCCAGAAGCGCGGTGGCTGGGCGACGGCAGTAACGCTTCCGTTTTCGAGAGTGCGCCAGGCTGTCTTGAGGAGCAGTGCACGTGGCCTGGACATCCTGCCGGCAGTGGACGTGAGACCCACTGTGCCCGCACCTCAGGCTGAGCGGCTGCACCTGTGTCCCCACTGTGTCCGTCAGCCTGGCGCCCGTCCGAAGGGCCTCGGTGTCTCCAGCGGCTGACGTGGACCTTCTCTGCCCCGTGGGTCCCCTCCAGGCACACGGGGTCCTCTCACTCACTTTCTAACCGCTGGTCTGATGGGTCTTCCCGTGGTGAGGCTGGAGCGCGAGCCCTGCTCCCCCAGCTTGTCCTGGGCTGGGGCCCGCAGGGGTCATCCCCCGGCGCCGCCTGGGCTTGCACCCTCTCGGTGGGGTCTTCTCATGGTGATGGAATCCAGTCTTAATTTGATGCTTTGGAAGTGAAGGTCAAGAACTCAGCCTGGCCCTGCCTGTCGAGAGTCTTTGTCCTGTATGTCTTTCCTAGGAGAGTCATCGTTTTGCATGTAGTCCGCGATCCGGTTTGAGTTGATTTCGGGCAAGGCAGGAGACAGGCCCAGGCGCTCCCTCACCCACAGCGACACTGATCGAGGTAGCTGGTGCATCTCCGGCCTTCTAGAACCTGTGTGCTTGCGCCTCTGCTTGCTTTTTCTGCCTACGGACGTGGAGTCACTGGGTACTTTCACTGTGAAACTACCTTTCCGTCTTGGGGTCACTCCGTGCCTCGTGGACGAGCCCTAGCCACACACCGTGGCCACAGTTCAGATTCTCTGATTTTCCGTTGACTTGTGCATCACTCCTTGGCCAGCGTCCAGCAGTCTGGGCTGGGGAGGCTAGAACCAGCCTTGAAGTTAGGTCGTCCGTGTCCCCCTGTTTTCTTCTCCTTCTTCGCAATTGTTTTGGCTGCTCTAATTTCCAGCACCGTTCTCTAACCTGTGCATGTCTCAAAGACCTTGCCGGGAAGTTACAGGACTCACGTGGAGCCCGTGCATCAGCCCGGGGAAGCTGCCATCTTGGCTGAGTCGTCTGCTGGGCCAGGAACGTGGACGCCCCTCCATTTTTAAAGAGCCTCTTTGATTTCTGTCGACTGCACATTGTCGTGTCCAGCGCCCAAGAGCTCCTAGCCCTGAACAAGTGGGAGCCGTGGCAGCAAGGACGGTGCCTGGCCTCGGTCTCAGCGAGCACTCGGCGAGTCACCATTGGCTGTAATGGCCGCTCTCGGCTTCCTGCAGAGTCTCATCTCCAGCTGGGACACTTGCTCTCTGTTCCTATTTTGGGGGTGGTTTCCTCCTCTTTGTCACGAGCGGCTGTTGGACTTCAGCAAGTGGTTTTCCTAATCATGTGATTTTTCTTCCTTAGTCTGTTCATGTGATGTACTACGTCAGCTGACTCTCAGATATGGGACCAGTTTTGCGTGCTTAGAATAAACCGACTTGGTTTATTGTGTAATTTAAAAAATGATATTGCTGAATTTGATTTGCCGTTGTTTAGCTAAGGACTTTTTGTATCTACACTCATGAGGGATACTGAGCTGTAGCTTCATTTTTTTCAGTACTATTTTTTTGCCTGGTATTGAGGTAGTGCTACCTAAGTAAAACGAATTGGGAAGTGTTTCCTGCTTTATTGGTTTTGAAGGAGATTATGCAGAATTGTGCTAGTTCTTTAAGCATTTGTTAGAATCTTTGGTGGAGCTATCTGGTTTTGGACAGTTCTTTTTTGGGAGTTTTAAATGATGAGTTCAATTTCCTCATGACTTGTAGCAATATTCAAATAGCTACATTACATTTTCCACACTACTGAGTTGGGAGTTTAGATGATTGATTTGCAACCTCATTTCCAATTCAGGCGTATTCAGTGCTCTAAAATCTCCTCTCTGCACTGCTGTAGCTGTTTCCCAGAACTTTCCACAGCTACTTTCATTTTAACTCGGTTCCCAGTATTCTGTAGACCGTACACTTCTTCTTTGACTCATTGGCTATTTAGAAACATGCTGTGTAGGTCATCTCTCTACCATGGGGTCTGCTTTATTCCAGGTGGACAGAGAACACACTCTACAATTTCAGTTCTTCACGTTTGTAGCGGCTGATTTTTAGCTCATAATGTGATCTGTCTTGGCTTAGCTTCCTTCTCGATCCGCAGAGCTTTCTAATTTTTACCGTTTGCTTTATGAACAGGGAACTTCTTTTAGCCATGCTTTTAGGGTCGTGTTGAGTGCTGTGTTCTCTGGCCTTAAAGATTTTCTCTCCTGTTCTAGCGACTGTTGACAGAAGTCTCCAGCTGTGACTGTGGCTCCTCTAGTCTTTCTTTCAGTTCTCTCTCCTGCTTGTGGCTCTGCGTCCTGGTTCACGTGTGCTTAGCACTGCGGTGATTCCACGCTGCAGCCTTCTCATTATAGAAGATTCCTTTCTCCTGGCAATTTTCTTTGCTTGAGGCCTCCTTTTCCTGGGGTTGTGATAGTCACCTACGATTTCCTTCACTAATGTTTGCTTGACATGTCATTTCCATCCTTTTTCACTCAATCTGCTTCTGTCATTCTATTGAAGTCAGCCTCTTACAGACGGCATGCTCTTGAGTTCTGTGTTTTTAGTCCCCTCTGGTAGTCTGTTTCAGTTGATTTACGTTTGCTGTGGTCTTGAGGGTTGGGGCTTCAGTATTCATTGTGGGTTTTGTTTTCCTGGTGTTCTGTTTTTCGTGCCCTTATTTTATTTTCCCTGCCTTCCTGGGAGTTACTTGAACATTTCCAGATTCCGTGCTGACTTGTCTGTAGCGTCTCCGAGCGATCTCCACACACACCCTTTGCTTCTTCTCCAGGTGCGACCTCACGTGTCCGGCTCGTCACGGTCGAGCAGCCCTGGTTTTTAGGGTTTGAGTCTTACTGAAACTCGCCTTCCTTCCCTTCCCTTTGCCCCCCTTTGTTTATGCTATAAACTGTCTTAAATGTTTACCCAGCACAAGTCCTCACTTAACGGCATCAGCAGATTCTTCGGGACTGCAGCTGTAAGGGAAGCGGGTCCTCAGACACTGCTTCGTTCAAAGTCAGCCGGGACCCCTCCTTTCTCGCCAGTGCGGTGACAGTGTGCTCTCCTTCACGACATGGTAAAAGCCTCGGTGCTGTGATGCTGATGTCCTCGGAGGCTTGGTCTGCACCTTCAGAAGCCCATCCCACACCTACAGTTTTCGCACAATTTGGAAAACTTAAGCCCAGGAGAAAAACTCATTCACTCACTCTTATTTTACTCATCATTACTTTACTTTGTTATTACTCTTATTTTACTTTGGTATTCTCTCTTCCTTCTTGATATACTAAGTTTTCTTCCTTTACCATTTTCTTTATGTTTAAACAACTTTACATTTGGAGAACTTAGCTATTCCTTTAGGGGGTAGCTGGGGACATGGTCCTTGCTTCAGCTAAGCATGTCTGATTTCCCCTTTGTTCCTGGATGTCTTTTCTGGATATAGGACTCCAAGCTGGCACTTTTCTCTTTCAGCAGGTGAAAGTGCTGTAGCAATTCCTTCTGGGCCCTGTCGTTTTCAACGAGAGACCTAGTGTCACTTGAGTTGCTTTTCCTCTCCTGGAAAATGCTGTCTCTCTTGCTGCCTTCCAGATCTCTCCTGTTCTTCGATTTTCCTAAGTTTGGCTAGGGTGTGTCTACTGTAGACCTCTCTGGGATGGATTTTTGTCTGGCGGTCGCTCAACTTCTTGAATCTGCAGGTTTGTGTCTTTTGCCAAGCTTGGGGAGGTTTCAGCCTCTATTTCCTTGAGATCTTTTCGAACTCCAAGCACCTTCTGGAATTGTTGGCTCTTGTTGCAGTCCTCCAGCCCGGCCCCAGAGTTTCAGACAGCCCGCCTGCTCTCACGGTGCGGGACGACTGACTGCCATTGTTCTGCTTTCCATGCATTCGTCCTCCCCTCCCCTCCAATGCTGAGTCCACCTTCCAAGTTTCCCACTCCGTCTCACTCTTCATGTCTTCTGTTTCGCTCATAGCTGCTCACTTTGGCAGTTTTGTGATGGCTGCTTTGGATCTCCGTTGGGCCTCTGTGGCATCCTTGTCTTCGCGGGGCTGACAAGCACTGATCGCTCTTACCATTATTAACGTAGATGAGTTTCTCAGCCTTTGAACAGCGAGCGATCTGGAACCCTAGGGTGCTCTCACTGCTGGACAGGGCTCGAAGTCCAGCTTAAGCCGCGCTTCAGCTGGGCCCCTGGCAGCACCTCAGGAGGGCGGAGGGCGGCGAGAGCCACCTCTACTGCCAGGCCAGGGTGGAAGTTCAGGCTCCCGCACAGCCTTTGCTGTCATCCCAGGGAGGGGCTCCTCCTAAGCTGGGAGGGTGGCAGTTCTGGCTCCCACTTGGCTACCGCCCACACTTCCCTGCGGGAGAGGGGAGACCTTATGACGCCCCCTGCACGGCCCCCACCTACACCGAGGCCTGGGCGCGCAGTGTCTCCTTCTGCTCGGCGGCAGCAGTGAAAGTCCCTGTTCTGTCGGGCGCACGCCCCCCCCACCCCCCGCACAAGGTCGTGAGGAGCTGTCCCTCACTGTCTGCTGGGGCTACAGCCCAGCCTCCCTGTGGCTCCTCTGACACCACTGTGACCGGACGGGGCGTGGGGGTGCGCGTTGCAGCTGGAGGAGGGTGGAAACCAGACCCTCACGTGGGCGTGGGTGGCCACGGTCCCTTGCGGGGCTGCAGCCTGAAGCGGTGTTGCCAGCTTCTCCCTTTCGCTCCTTTGGCCAGAGACGCTGTCTCTCGTCTCTCGTCTCTCATCTCTCCTTGGGGTTTTTTCTGACCTGCGCTCATCAGCATTTCCAAGCTGCTGACTTCTGCACTCAGCTCTGGGCTGTCTGAGACAGAAAGAAAACCCCGGGATGTCCCCGTTGCTCCTCCGTGTCCGCCTGCTTCTCTGTGCTGTCTGTCTCGGCATCCAGAGACTTAGTGTGCCTGGGGGGACAGACCCCGAGGAGCAGGGAGGAGAAGCCTGTTCTGTGCCCAGTCACCTGCCTGTAGCTTAACAGACGAGCCTGGGCTCCTGTGGCTTCACCCCACATGGGAACTGGGCCGGCCTACTGCCCAGCAGATTCCTGACAGCTGCATGCAAAGGAACGGCCAGCAGGAGCCGGCGGCTGGAGCTGGGACCAGGCAGGCTTCAGGCCTCGGAAAGCCTCCACAACCCTACTTCCGCGGCAGCAGAATGTCCTGAAATCACTTGTGATGCCAATTCCCCCACCCTGGCTATTCCCCCTCCCTTCCCTAAAAAGTGGCCAAATTTTTTTTTTTTTTTTTTTTTTTTTTTTTTTTTTTTTTTTTTTTTTTNTGGCCAAATTTTTTTTTTTTTTTTTTTTTTTTTTTTTTTTTTTTTTTTCAGTTGAACTGCTTCTCTCGCCTTGGGGACTTTTGGATGGGGCCCTGCCCAGAAGTTTCCAGGCTCGCAGAAGACAGCCCGCGGTCAGGCCTGTGCTTCCAAGAGCCAGGACTCCACGGCCGCAAGGCCTCCTGGAGAGCAGGAGATGGGGCTGGGGGCTGGAGAAGGGAGAGGAGCTTCTGGAATCGGCTCTCAGGGGCGTGGGAGGCTCAGGAGGACGCCTGCTGAGTGGCCGCGCTGAGCTTGCCGGGCCCTGAGCTGCAGGCCCTGCGGCCAGGGGTGTCACTCAGCGGCCGGCTGGGGCACACAGAGGTGCTGTCCTGGGGGAGACTGCAAGACCGACGGGAAAATCCCAGCATGTCTGCCCTGCCTGGGGGTCCGACTCGCGCAGCGCCACCTCCCGCCTGGCCCACTGGGACGTCACCCGGGTCCTGCGTCCAGCCTGTGCGGCCCCTCGAGACGGTCACGCGTCGCTTGGGGCTCCTGTCGAGGAGCTGCTTGGCGACACAGTGCTGAGGACGCTGCCGGGCGCAGACATGCCGGCAGAGGGGCACGGTCTCCCTGGGGACCCCGCACGGGAGACAGGCCGAGGCTGTGCAGCGTTGTGGGGTTGCCTCTGCGCTGTTTGCAGGGTTCCCCGTGAACTGGGCTTTGCACCCTCATCCTTCGAGTGCCCTACCAGACGGTCCTCAGCAGAGAGTTTTCAGCTGCAGTGACTGAAGCTCGAGTCCCGCTACTTCAAGGTCAGAGGGGGCACACTGGGCTTCATAACGGGATAAATCATGACGACCATCATTTATTTATACGGCGCTCGCCATGGGCCGGGGCTGTTCGGAATGGACAGCAGCCCCAGGACACAGCCCCCTCACCACCCACTGAGCCGGGGGACAGGTGCAGTGAGCAGGGGCCCAGCGCTGGGAGGGGTGGGAAGCGGCTGGGCGCTCTCCAGCTGGGCACCGCCTGCACCTCCCAGCTCGGCCTCCTCCTCCAGGTCCTTTCTCCTGGACAGACCCGCTCCTTGAGGCAGGCGTGGGGCCCTGTGGTGCCGTGCGCCCCGAGGGGAGGAGCCTTCTCCCCGGGGCCAGGGAGGTGTCCGGGAGAACTCCAATGGCCCTGTGGGCTTTGGAAGTCCTTTCTCAGCAGCACGGGATGGAATGTTCTGGCTGGCTCTGGGTGGGAGGGGGCGGGTTGCACTCTTGAGCTGATCACATGGAGGGCAGGAATGCTCCCGGGGGAACTGGGGTGCACTGTGGCCACGGGCTACCACTTATCTCCCAGCCAGGCCCTCTCGTGCAGTGGGGTGGGGGGCCTTCACCGTGCATGGGAAGGGGACCTCAGTGTCTGCAGCCTCTGAGGCTTCTGCTCTCGTCTGCAGTTTAAAGGTCATCTCATCGCCAGATGTTAATTCCTCTTATTCATTTGGAGAAATGGTCTCTGAGATCTGTTCCAGCCCCTTTGCTCCGTGCTAATGGAAGAAAACAGAAACAGTCTGTTTGTGATACTTAACTCGCCTCTCCCTGACTTAGTCTATGAAATATTTACTTGCATTTCTCTTTCCCTGAAAACATCCCTCATTAATCTCGTTCCATCTCAGCCACTGGGCACTCGCTCCCTCCCCCCTCCTCTTGCCTGCCCCTTGGGCCCTCCTCTGCCCCTCTCCTGGCAGGTGGGGGACGCAAGGGCTCCTCCCTGGCGCCGAGCCAGCTGGGTATCAGAGACACAGCAGCCTGAGTCAGGAGGCATCTACCTCATCAGAATCCAGAATCCACAGAGTGGAAACATTTTCTTTTAAATGAGCAATGTGCAGAGAGCTCTCATTTGGGGTGCCTGTCCAGACTTAGACTGCCCCTCAACAAATACTATCACACACACACATACACACGCACACACACAGTCTCTGCGTCTGCGCTGCTTGCCCATCGTTAGCCACTAAGGGCTGATTGTGGTTTCCCCTGCACCTGTCCTTGCCCCTTAACGTTCTTGCTCTCTCCCTCCTTCCCTCTCCCTCCTCTCCCCCCTCCTCCCTATCTGTATAGTCATCCCCGTCATCTTCATGACCATCCTCCCAGTGACCAGCTAGCCAGGAGATGGAGAGATGCGGGAACGACATTTTTAGAGAGCCCCAAGTGGAATTCCGAACACTCAGCTGAACACACAGGCCGCTGGAGACGGACAACAGCAGGTGTCTTTACAGAGACCTCGACTTGACCCGCCGAAAGTCCCCCAAGTCGCTGGAGGCTGCTGCTCCAGCAGAGGCGACGCCAGTGGGCTGCGCAGGCAGAGAGGGCCGCAGACAGCTCAGGGAGGCCCCACGCTGCACCAGGGACACCGCGAAGGGTGAGTGGGAGGAGGCAGCACGCAGCAGGCGATGGCAGAGGGGCCGCGCTCGGTCAGATGAGGGCAGCCTGGAGGAAGCACGGAGCCGGGCCGGCGGCTCAAGGCTCAGGAGGATGGGCTGGTGCTGGGGCCGCAGAGCCTGGAGCCGTCGGGGAGAGGGGGACCGGGCGAGACGCCGTGGTGCCTGCTGCCCCCAAGACAGGAAGGACAGCAGTCAGGGTCTGCCTTCGTGGCCACGGGAGGCCAGGGCTCATGGTGGGCCTTCGGTGAGCCTGCCTGGACAGAAGCGGGCGGGGTGTGACCTTCCCTTCTCAGGGCTGAGGGGAGAACGAGACCTGGGCATGTCCAGCACATGAAACAGCCACGCCGCCTCACCAGGCGAGGGGCTGAGCTCAAGTGAGGGGTTGGGGGGGGAGTCGCCCAGGTGTGCCGAGGTCAGAAATGCATTCCTGGTGCAGCCCGACGTGCCACTGCTGAACAAAAGCGCTGGCCAGAGAAGGGGAGTAAGAATGCCTGTCACCATGGTGACCAGGAAATGGTGCTACTTATATATAATAAGGGCTTTAGCAGACGCCAGGCCATCTGATACCCAGTCTGGGGCCAAATGAGAGGGTGCTGGGCGTGGGTTCCCTCTGCCGCTACAGGAACCCTGCTCTGGCCAGGCGTTGGCACGGGTGGGCAGCTGCCAGTTCTCCCTCGGCCAGGGCGGGGTGGCCAGAGTCCAGCCCCTCACTCGCGGGACTGTCGCTGAGCCGAGCCCCTGCACGGGGCAGTGCTGCTCCTGAGTGACATGCGCTGATCAGTGTGGGGGTCACCCGCACACCCCACACACCTCTTCCTATCTAGTCCTCATGCTCCACGCTCCTCGCGGGCAGAGGTGCCCAAGGGCTGGAATGAAAAGAGATCCCAGTGCCTCTCCAGCCTCCCTCCAGGGCCACGGCTTCTGGCCTCCAGGCTTGGAGGCTGCGGCCCAGGCCCAAGGTCTCTGCTGCCAGTGGGGCGCCGCGGACCCCCAGGAGCCGCGCTGGCCCGGGCCCAGCAGCCGGCACTTCCGGGGAGCACCGCGCAGAGCAAAATAAGAGCACACTCACCTGCCGGCCCCGCCCACGCCGCGCTCCGGCCAATCGCGGGCCGGGGGCGGGCAGGGGCGGGGCCGGCGCGGGGCGGGGTCGGGCGCTCTGCTGCGGGAGGAGACCGCGCCGGGCGCAGCGGCCGAGCCAGGAGCGAGCGCAGACTCGTGCCCGCCGCGTCCCAGCCGTCCCCGCCGCCCGCAGCCTCGTCCCCGCCGCCGCCCCCGGGGCATGGCCTGTCTGATGGCCGCTTTCTCGGTCGGCACCGCCATGGTGAGTGCGCGCATCCTCCGCTCCGCGCTGGCGCTTCCTTTCCGGGAGCGCGGGGAGCGCACAAAGACCCCCGGTCCTGCCAGCGCCCTTCGGCCCGGAGCCCCGGGCCCATCGCCCCCCGCCCGCCCGGCACCTGACCGCTCTTTGCACCCGCGGACGCGGTGCGGGCGCCGCGCGGGGAGTGGGCGGGAGGCCGGAGCCCCGAAGAGGACAGGCGCCGTGACCTCGTCGCCCCGGGTGGGAGCTGAGCCCGGCGGGCGCCGGGGACCGCTGCGGGGGGCGCAGCCTGGCGGACCGAAGGGGTCCCTCGCTCTGGCGCGCCGGGCCAGGGCCGGCGTCCGCACTTCTCGCGCCGCCCTCCGGAGCTGCGGGCAGGCCGGGAACAAAAGAGGTGTCTGATCCCGAGCCCTGCGCTCCCCGGGGACAGCCTTCCTTGGGCCCGCTGGGGTGGGGGCGCAGAGCCCGGGGAGGCAGGTGGGGCGAGCCGGCCACCTGCGGGCCCCTTCCTGCGCCCTGCAGAGGGACGGTGGGCCAGGGCGGGCTCGCCACCCCGTGCAGTGCGGGCGCTGCTCTGCTGGACAGCTACAGGACGGTCCCGGGGCGGCGGGAGCCTGCCCAGCCCGCTGTGGCCGCTGCACACACGCGCCCGCCGGAGCAACAGCAGCCTGAGCGCCCCTTCCCCACCCCTCGGCTCCCGCACCCGACCCGAGCTGGGTGCCACGGGCTCGGAGTCAGCTCCACGAGGTCCGCAGCCCACCCCGCGCGCTGCCCGCAGCCTCCCGTGTCGCTGCCTGAGTGTTTACTATCCCGCGCCTGCCTGCCCACGGCCGAGCCCCCGCGCAGGCACCGCGCTCGCCCCCACCCGCCTGGATTTCATTTTTAGCATCCTGTATCCGAAGCGCCAGCTCGCTGCTCTGACCGACAGTTACCTCTTGCCTTGGGCTCGAGAAAAAAACGCAGCCGGGCGTCTGCGCATGCTCCGCCGACAACTGCATCCTGCGAGCCCAAGCAGGTTACTGGGAGCGGGGCCGCTCCTTATGTAATGACTCTGGGGAGGACAGGGTGGCGCCCACCCCAGGGGCAGCAAGGGGGCGGCCCGCGGACCCCGGGGCTCCACCCTCCGCCGGGCCTCTCGGGGGTGCGAGGACGCGTGGCCCCGGCCCGGCTCCCCGGGACATCTGCTCTGTCTGGGGGACGTCCGGGCAGCTCCCGCCTGTCTCCCCGGCGTGCTCATCCCTGTGGCATCCCGAGGCGCGGGCACGGGCGGGCTGCGAGGAGGTGGCTGTCAGCTGTAGGCGAGAAAGTTCGGATGCGGGTGACTCCGAAGTCCTTTTGAAACTGCAGGAGCAACTCCCACGTGTGGCGATGGCCAGTCCAGGTGTCTCAGGGCAAGGCGCTTTGTTGTCGGGCCTCGTGAAGGCCACGTTCCGTCCAGGCCGCCCGGCTGGGGTCCCTCGGGGAACGCTGTCTGGCTTGGAAGTCGCTTCTGGCCCTGAAGCCCTTGTCCTTCTTGAAAGTTCTGTGAAGTCACGTCCACATCGTAACGAGGGTCTTGGAGAGAGGCGGCCGGCGGCCCTGAGCCGCGTGGGAGGGGCGGGGGTCCCCTCGGGCCGCGGGGAGGGCCCTGGTGGTGGCCAGGTTGGCATCTGCGCTGGCTCAGCAGAGGGCAGGCCTCGGGCCATGTCCCGCAGGCAGGTCTGCAGGAGACCCCGCACATTCTCCCCGTGCCCAGGCACCAGAGCGGGCAGCGGACAGTCCGGGTGGGCCCGAGGTGGCCGCGGTGGCTCCGAGGGAAGCGAGAGAGACGCGTGTGCCGCAGGCTGGTGCTGCGCCCTTCCCGGGCTGACTTCCGTGGGCCGGGCGAGGGCCGCTGCCTCTAACCACTCCGCGGCGGAGCAGAAGCCCCGGCCTCCCGCGGCCTTGGCGCGCCGGCCGGAGCCCTGTGACAGCCCCGGACCCGCGAGCGGCCCTGCAGGCCGGCTCAGTCCGCTAGCAGCAGCGGTTGTGTGCGGGGGGAGGGCGCGCCGTAGAGGGCACTGCGGGACGGGAGGAGGGGAGGGAGCACAGATTTGTTTTATTTTTAATGAGCTGGGAGGCCGGGCCAGGTGCTGTAACCTCCATCGCGCGGTCCCATCTGAGGGCGTCCCAGAGAGCTGGTCTACTTCAGCGTGCGCTCGGCCTCCGTCCCGCCGGACGGCTGGGCGTCAGCCGCGGGGCCGCTGCCTGCCGCGGGGCCCGGGGGAGGGCACCTGTGCTCTCGCTGTGCGTGGGGCTGTAAGGTCCGTCTCCCTGGGAAGGTCGGGCCGCTGCCCCGGCGTGGAGGGCTCCCCTCGGAGGCCGGGGCGCCCACGGCCCAGCGCCCTCCCGCTCTCTGCGTGGCCGCCCTGGCCGGCTGGCCTGGGACAGCGCCGTCCAGACTCGGACAGCCTGAGGCCACGCGCCTGGAAACACCAGGTGCCCCGGAGGCCATGGGCGCTGTGCTCTGACCGCTGGGTCCGGGGCTGCCACCCACCCCTCCTTTATTGTGGGGCTCGGGGCAAGTGCCTTGAATTGTCTGTGCCTCAGTTTACTCGTTGGCGTAACAGAAAAAACGACCCACCTCCCAGCACCTCCTGCGGGCACAGTGAGAGGAGCTGGGGTGCGGAAGCCGAGGGGCGCACCGAGCCGGCCCCCACCTCGCTCCGAACGCTGGCGGCTGCCGGGAGGGCGCGGCAGGCCCGTCTTCCTGGCGCCTTTGCTGGTCACTGGGCCTGGCGGCCTGTTGCTCCCTAGGCAGGCCGCTGCCACCCTACCCACCAGGCCTCCCTGCCACCGCCGACCCCTCGCCCGCCACTGCAGCCTGGCTCCCCGGCAGCCAGCGTGCTTTCCAGAGATGAGGGTTATTCCTACTGCGCTTTGCCGTCATTTTAAATAAGTCCTGCTGCCCGTTTCTAGGTGCCACCTGCATCTTCACTGGGGCTTTAAGGGAGAGGCCACGGGTGGGGCGTCTCTTACGGGGTCACCGTTGCATCTTGGAGGCTGGAGCCTTGCAGGTTAGCTTTGTGCGTAGTGCTCATGACGCGCAGCGACCCGCCAGGGCGCCAGCTTCAGCTGAGCGTTCTAGGTGGAAGGAGGTGGGGTCCAGAGAGGGGCAGCCCCAGGTCCGCTCGGGCTCCGGCGCCCCATGGCCCTCAGCCCTGAGGCCCGTGGCCGGCACTCGCCCCTCCCACGCCCTGGTAACGTGCGGCCTCCCCTCCGTCCCCAGAACGCCAGCAGCTACTCTGCAGCGGTGACGGAGCCCAAGTCCGTGTGCGTCTCAGTGGACGAGGCGGTCTCGGGCAGCGTGGAGGCCAGCGAGACCGACCTGCTGAACGGGCACCTGAAGAAGGTGGACAACAGCCTCACCGAGGCCCAGCGCTTCTCCTCCCTACCGCGGAGGGCGGCGGTCAACATCGAATTCAAGGACCTGTCCTACTCAGTGCCTGAAGGGCCCTGGTGGCGGAAGAAAGGTAGGGAGGGCCCTGAGGGCCGCGGGGCGTCTGGGGATCCGGGGCTGGTTGCGGGGAGGCGTCGCCCCGCCAGTGCGCCCCAGCCTCTGTCTCCAGAGCAGGCCGGCGGCTGCGGCGACGGGTCCCCCAGCGGCTCCTCGGTTCTGGGGCTGTCAGAAGGCCTCTCACGATGCGGGCGGTCGGGGCACGCGGGGCTGCCCCCTGGGTGCTGGCCACGTCGGTCTTCCATACGGGGCTGCTTTCTAACGTTTCAGCAGAGAATGGAAGGCAGGCGCCCTTTCGGGGTCTAGAAAGGCCGCTCGAGGCTGGCGGCGTGGGCAGGGTGAGGCAGTGGCTGTGGCACGAGCCATGGCAGCGACAGACACAGGAGCCCGGCTCTGAGGCCCCTGGCACGGCGACAGGGGTTGCGGTTCGGCAGCCGGGACGTCCCTCTGCCTCGGTTTCCCAAGTGTGTGGGGTCGGAGCCTCCGGGCTGGCACTGCTTTCCCGGCCCGCCCACTCCCCTGGAGCGCACGCCTGTCTCCCTCTTCCCAGGGCCACGGATGCCGCCAGGACCAGCGTCCACTGGCGGCAGGCCCGTGGGAGCGCGGCCTGAGACCCCCCGATGCCACGGCCCGCATCACCGGCACGTGCAGCCCTCGGGCGTCTGTGAGGCGTCGGGACAGGAGAAGGGACTCGGGGACAGTTCCCACCATCGCCTTGAAGGACTCTCAGATCTGGTCCTTCGACCACGTCCTGCGTTTCCCCTTCCCTGCTCCTCTGACTCCCTGTCTGAGGACGCTGAGCCGGACGGGCTGGCCCCTGGGGCAGCCGAGCCTGGTGGCCCCGAGCGGGCTGCGGCTTGGAGTCTGCGTGCACAGCCTGGCGGCCCTGCGCCCCCACTGCAGGTGTGCCAGGAACCTGACCCGTGCCCGGGGACACCCGCCTGCTTGTTAAGAAATTCAGGGGCAGGCTCGGGTTTGGCCCACTTGTTTGAGCCTTTTGAAATTCCAGCCACGGTGTAACCGGTGCCGCCAGCCTCTTCCTCCTCGGTGGCCAAGGAGGCTGCGCTGAGCATGCCGGAGGGCCGTGCCGGCTCTGCAAAGTGCAGCAGCGCTGGAGCCGCCCAGGCAATGTCTGCCCATCGCTGCCCACGCCTTGCGACGCTTGGATGGGGTTGATGGCCCGAGCAGGCCGCACGCCGCTGCCCCGAGTGGGCGCGCAGGCCCTGGGCACAGCGGGAGGTGGCCGCAGCCCCCTGAGCAGCAGCCAGCGGTGCCTGCAGGGGCAGAGCGGGCCGTGCCTGCTCACGCTCCGGCGGCCAAGTCACCAGCGGGGGCTCTCCCACGCTCAGCGCCGGGAGCCAGCCCAGGTGGCCCTGCACACACTTGCCCTGCAGTAACCTCGGTGGGTGCCGAGGGCGGGGGAGGAGGAAGTGGGCCCGAGGGAGGAAGCCTGCTTGGGGGCTGGTGTGACCCAGGCTGGTTCCTCAACCGCTGCAGCCTGACTTCTGGGCTCCCCGCCCCAGCAACAGCCCCTCGGCCGCTCCCTGCCGTTCCGCGGGCCTGCCATCTGCCGTCGGTGGTGCCTGCGGTCCAGGGCTGAGACGGCGTCCACTGCAGGGGATGCTGGTCCCCTGCCCACGGAGAGGCCCCTGGGGAGGCAGCCGGGCCCTGTACAGCGCCCGCCTGGCGCACGGCCTCTGGGGCGCCAGGGCCCCCCAGCCACAGGGAAGGGGCTCCTCCTGCGGGCTCAGCCCCAGGGCCACTCCCTGCGCCTCCACGTGCTGTGAGCTGTCTGACCGCTGGGCCGGAGGCCGAGCAGGGAAACGGGCGCGTCTCCAAGGGAGCGGTCAGCTGCGGTGTGCCCGCGGCGCCTGCCAGCAGGCCCTGAGGCCGCTGCCGTGCTCAGACGGAGCGCTGCCGCCAGGACAGGCGCACTGAGCCCACACCGGGCGTCAGGGCTGCAGGGCCCGCAGGCTGCACCTGCAGCTCTGGCCCTGCCCTGCCCGGTCCCCCACCCTCCTGCCACTGCCAAGCCCACCGGCTCAGGCTGCTCCCTGTCCTCCGCACGGTTCCAGCCTCTGCCGCTCGTACCCCCGGCTCTGGCCCGTCTCGGCCCTGGCGAGGTGCGGTCCAGCGGGCCCTGTCCTGTCTCCTTCCGTGTTGGCCTCGCCTCTGCCGCGTGGCCCGTGCCCGGCACGTGCTCTCCTCTTGGCCTTCGGTCTTCCTGCCTCTTCAAGTCGACCCCCGTTGTCCGTTCCAAGTCGGCTTTCCGTGCTGCGCCCACTCAGCGTCGCGAGGGAGGGCCCCCCAGTGCCGGGCCCGGGGTGTCTGCAGAGCCCGGTCCGGGATGGAGGCGCAGGCGGCTTTCTCGCGGCCAGACCCAGGCTGGCCCAGCGGCCGGCACCTCATGGGACTCCACCCAGAGACGTGGCCAGCGCCCAGCACCCAGGAGCGGCCACGCTGGCATGGCGCCGGCAGGCTGGCGTGACCACGGCGGACGGCCGGGGAGGGGGCCGTGTGACCGGCCGGTGTTTCTGAGGGCCAGGTCCAGAAAATTCTTGAGCCTGCCGACCGCCAGGCCTGGACCGCGGCGTCCGCGAAAACATCTTGTGTTTTCAATTGCAGCTGCATGTTCTCACGACTAATGACGCCTTCAGGGGAGGCTGGTCACGTAATAGATTCCTGGTAGAGCACAGAGCCGGGAGCATGCCCTCCCGGGGGACGGCCCGAACTGCGTGTCGCCGGCTTCGGGCGCAGTAATTACCTGCCCCTGGGGACTCCCGCGCGCGCCTGTGGCAGGCAGGTGATCGGGGCCGTGCGGGCCTGGACGGCGCTGGTGCCAGTGTCGGCCGCCCTCCGCCGCGGACCCTCGTGCTCCTGACAGTCGGGGGCTGCCCGGGGCCGCGGGCCCTCTGCCCTGAGCTCCTCCTGTGTCTGTGCTGCGGCGGGCGGCGTGCCACGGTGCGGTAAGCGCAAGCAAGGGCGCCCCAGGGCAGCCAGTTCTCGGGCTCGGCGCCACCCTGCCCCCGCCGGAGCCCGCGAGGCGCAGCAGCATCCAGCTCACGCCTGCAGAGGGCACGTCTGCTGAGCCCTGAGTGGGCACCTGGCCCGGGGTGGACGCACGGCCTGCCGTCTTGCTGTGGCACCCCTGCCCGGCCTCCCCGGGCCTGGACTGACAGTGCCACGGGGCGGGGGTGGGGGGGCTCCAGTCCGCTCGCGAGCCGGTCACCGGCTGCCCCGACACAGGAGGGCGGCTCCGGCGGCCCCAGCTGGGCCTGGCCGCGTCCCCCCGCTCCTCCTGCCCTCGGCCTCGCTGCTGCCTTCCTCTCTTAGTTTTGAGTTTGCTCTGTCAAGCTGTCTGCTGCGTAAATCCCCGTGCTGCTCCCGCCCCCCGCTCCTTCCCGCACATGGGTCTCGGGTGCCCTCGTTCTGCTGCAAAGGCAGTGCTTCCTCTTCCCGGCCCGCCCCCTGTGAGCACCGCGGCTGCGTCCGCACCCCAGCCCTGGCCGCCCGCCTCTGGGGGCGTCAGGCCACTGGCGTCGTGAGCTGAAGTGCCTGTGCGTGGGAAGCCGCCGGGCTGGGGGCCGGACCACCCACTTCCATTTCTAGCTTCTAAGGCGAACCCAGGTCACTTTCCACACAGCTGCCAGCTCCCGCCCCCACCGAGGGGCCCTCCTTCTTGGCCGGGCTGGGGTGGTGCAGCCAGAGTCTCAGACGGCGGGTCACCCCTCAAGGCCACTGGCGGGAAGTGCACGCAGAGGACAGGAGTGGCCGATCGGGAGCGCCGGCGCTTCCATTTTGCGCCCAGGCCATTGTTGCGGTGCCGGTGGCCCGCCGGCCTCCACTCGGGAACCCAGCCCCAGCCTCTTCTCGCCAAGTGCAAGGAGGAGTTAGACATCTGGGTGCGCCGCGCCGATTAGCCGTCTCGGTTTGCTCTGAGTTGTGAGGTGCACCTGAACACCCGTCTCAAGTTGAAGCGTGCTTTCTCTTAATTTCTACAACTACTTCATGAGGCCTCGGAGCAGCAGGCCGGGCTGGAGCAGCGCGGGAATGTGCCGTTAACCGAGTGCCGTTAACACTGTGGGAAGCACAAGGGGCTCTGGGCTTGCAGAGGGGTGCGCTGCTGTGGCCCCAGGGGAAGCTGATTCCCCTAAAGGCATGAATTCCTTTTGCATTTCCCAGGACTGCTCCTGATTCTTCCTGGAGCAAGCGGGCTCGCGGGCTCTCCGGCTCTCGGCTGGCGGCGTCCCGGAGGCGTTCGTGGCCAGTGATTGGCTGTGGCGTGGTGGCCCCAGGGTGCCAGGAGCTCCCCGAGTGAGGCTGGGTGTTCACTGGCTCCTCACTTCCCCATCGGGGTCAGTTCCTGGGTCCAGCACCTGGGCTTGCTAGGGGCGGTCACCAGCTGACGGCCACCACCCAGGCACCTCGGTGGCACGAGACCCTCCAGAGCAGCCCTGACCCCCTCCTGACGGGGCTGAGACGGATTTGAGGAAAGGCTGCTGGGGAGAGGTGCGTGCAGGCCCGGGCAGGGGAGTGGCCAGAGGTCAAGCTCAAGGCCCGGTCCATGAGAACTTCGACACCACGGGCTGCAGACGGCGCGTCTGCACGTATCCAAGCACGCTGCAGGGAAGTCAGACCTGCAGCCAGGGGCGTGTGGTTCACGAGCGCAGCACCCAGAAGCTCCAACGGCCCAGACATGGCCCGGCCGAGCCCCAGGCCACAGCCGGGGGCTCCCTCTTGGCTTCAGTGGAAGGCTGGCAGCTTCTCTATTTGCAAATGTTCACTAACACTTTGTCACTTTCAAGATAGCTGTTCCTGAGTCAGCGGGTCTCTGCCGAGGCTCTGCTGGCTGGCGGTGGTATTGCTTTCACTCCTGGAGGGCCTGCTCCCACCCCTGCCTTGTAGGCCGCCCCGCCCTGACCACCCCAGCACACTCCTGCCTTGAAAAATTCACACTCTGAGGCCTCTCTGACAACCAGGACCTAGTCCCTCCAGGCCAGAAAGTGACCCAGCTCTGCTGGATGTGAAACCACTTCCTTTGTTTACAAGTGGAAGGGAGTCCAGCAACCATACACCTGCTCTTTTTGAACTCAGCTGTTTCAGGACAAAGGTAACCTCGGGGCAGGGCAGGGCTCTGGAAAGGCTGCCCTGTGCCGGCCAGGGGTGCTCTCCGGCCAGGGGCTGCCCGAGGCCTGAGCTCCCCGCACTCTCAGGGCACAGCGGCCGCTCTCCCTGTCCATCTACGAGGAGGTTCGCAGCACCCAGCAGAGCTGGGCCGCAGGCCTCTCACTTTGCCAGCTGTGTCGACAGCGTCCCCTCTGTGCTCCGTGGGGTCGGTGGCCTCGGTGTCATCAGGCCAGGCTAGGGTGACATCAGGGCTGTGATGATGTCCCCCTCAGACTGTATTTAGAGCGCGGATCTTGGAGCCCAGAGGGCCTCGGGGGAGGCTGGCCACCGTGCCCCGAGCGGTCCTTCTTGTTCACCGCGCGGCAGCCGGCCCTGGCCCTGACCTGTGGGCTTGCCCAGTCGAGTCTTAGATGGCCCCGCCTGCGGGCTGCAGGCCGAGCTCGAGTGATGAGCACCTGCGGGCCCCGGTTTGCTCCTTGGACCTCCGCAGAACACCCGTGGTGCTGACCTGAGGCCAGCAAGGTGGGAGCCGTAGCACAGCAAGGAGGGACGGCAGCAGCAACGCAGGACACGCAGCGCGGGCGGGCAGGAAGCACGCAGCCAGGGGTGGGGGCACCGGGGCTGGTGGAGCCCTCGGGTATCTCGGCGGCTCCTGAAAGCAAGCCTTGCCACAGGCGTTCACGGAGTTCACAGCTGGTGCTTCTCCCTCCGCTTTCGTGGGAGAAATGTTTGTTACTCAGAAACCGCTGTTTCTGGTAGCCTGTGGCTTTGGCATCTGGAGGGGCGGCTGTGGGGGAGGAGGGAGTGGCCGCTGTCCCCAGGAGCTGGGTGGGCTGCCCGGCCCAGCAGATCTAGAGTGCAGGCTGGAATGGAGCCTCAGGCCTGGACCAGCCTCGCCAAGGGCGGGGCTGAGAACTCGCCCTCTGCACCCTCTGCACCCCCAGCAGCCCAGCTGGCGCCGCGGACGCTGCCCGGAGGGGGCTCCCTGTCCTGGGGCGGGCTGGGCCGCTGGGCCTCGTCCGCGTCTGCGGGTCCGCCCTCCACCTGTGCTCTCCGCTGGGCACCTGTGCCTCTCCCGCTCCAGGCCGGCGGAGGGCCCCGCCTGCCCCACGCGGCTCCCACGCGGCTGGGGCCACGACAAGGGGCAGACTCGTGGCCGGTTCCCGCGGGCCTGGAGGCGGGCCAGAGGCGCCTTCCTGGGCTTTAAACACAGCAAGAGCCCGTCCTGGCCCGGCCGAGCGGTGCCGAGGGCAGGCCGCCCGTGACGTCCGCGCTGCTCCCAGGGCGCGGGCCCCAGCTCTCGGGGACGCGGGGCGGCGGGGCCGCGGCTGACTGCGACGCGCGGGCCCCAGCGCGCAGGTGCCGGCAGGTGCGGGCGGGGCCGGAGGCGCCGCGCATGCGCAGTGGCCCGCGCGCCGCCCCGCCCGCGCCGGGGTTACTCGCGGTCAACGCTCGCGGGTAACCCCGGCGGCCGCGCGGCCCGATTGGCGCGCGGAGCGCTGTTGCTGGGCGGGGAGGATGCGAGCGCCCCGGCCCCTCGCGGGCGCCCCGCGCAGACCCAAGCCCCGCTCGCGCCTTGCCTGCGGCTTCAGTTACCCCAAGACATCCTAAGACGCGTCTGACACTTGGGGACCCCTGTGCCCGGTTATTTCCACGCGAACTCAGGCAGCTGCGCAGCCCCTGGAGTGGCCCCGGGCGGCGCAGAGACGCGTGTGGCCCCTGGAACCCCCGGACCAGCCGCTGCTGAGCCCGCGCTGGGGGGTGGGGCCCACGCCGCCGTCCGGCATCCCGGCAGCCCCGCAGCCCCTCGCCACCTGCCCCGTGGGGCTCGGCCTGAGACCAGGTCCTCCGAGGTGCGGGCCTGCCCTGCCCTCCCTGGGACCTGGGGTTCCTGCAGCCGCCACCCCTTCGGCTTCTTCAGGGGTGTTCACAGCGTTGATTCCCTGCCTTGCAGCCAGGAGCCCGCCCTCTGGGGCCCTGACTGTGCCCTGCGCTGGCGTGAGGGTGGGGGCGTCGCTGCTTTTGCGAGCCCCTGGGCCTGCAGGAAGCCAGCAGCGGGAGTGACCGCTAGACAGTGGCCCCCTCCTGCGCTTTCCGGAGCTTTGCAAAGAGGAAGTGAGCGCAGGGCCTGGGCGCAGCCCTGCCAGGCCTGAGCGTCTGGGGGAAAGGCCGGAGGAAGCGCGCCTGGCTCCAGCTCCGCCCTCAGCGTGTCCAGAGACAGCTCCATCCCACTCGGTGGGCAGGGAGCCACTCCCCTCCACTCCAGCCCTGCCCCTTCAACATGCCCCCTGCTCGGGGCTCCCTGGGCACTCCAGCCCCCACCCCCGCCACGCTTTGGACCTAGAGATGCCTCTAGCGCCTTCCGCGGGCTTAGCCGCTGGGCCCCGTGGCCATGTCCGGCTTGCTCCCGTGGCCACTCCACGGCTGCTCTGGGCCTGGCCCATGCTCCCTGGAGCCCCTGCCTCGCCCCCACCCTTGCTGGGCTCCCTCATCTCGCTGCCCGGGCACAGAACTGCTTCTCTTGAGCTTCCAAAGGGACCGAGTCCTGTCACCTGCCAGCGCCTGGCTCAGAGTGGCCACTCGCTGGACGCCGGCCATGTGGGGGAAGCGCCAGGGCCTCCTCCCAGCAGGTGCACGGCCATTGCCCCAGCAGAGGGGACGCGTGGGCAGCCAGAGGGCCGGCACTGGCCTCCCTCGCCCAGCAGTGCCGGAGCCGTCCCCGGTGGTGGGTGCCGGCTGCCGTGCCCCTGGCTCAGCCCGCCCCTGGCCACACCCGTGGCGCATGGACCGGCGGACGGGGCCGCGGTGGCGCCCGGGCTCTGGGTCAGGCACCCACCCGCGCGGCGGTGAGGAGCTGTGGCTGGGCACCGAGTCCCCTCCCTGGCCGCGCGGGGCTGGGGTCCCTCCCCGGACGCTCCGCGCCCCCTTGCTGAGGAAGACGGCAGACAGCGTGCCCTCCGACGCGCCTGCGCGGTGTCCCACTGCGGCCACCCTGACGGCCAGCCCAGCTTGGCAGACGTCGCCCTGGCTGGCAGGTGGGCCTGGCACCCGGGAGCCTCAGGGCTCTGGGCTGGGGCTGCGTGTGTCCCCGGTGGAGGCTGAGGGCGCCCCCCTTTGGGGTGACCGGGTGGAAATTTCCACCCTGGAGCCCGCTCCAGCAACTCTACACCTGCAGCCGGCTGTGCAGCCACAGGGCCCTCGGGGCAGGGCGCCTGGTCCCGCTCGGTGCCCACGTGGGCAGAGCTGCCCGCTGGCGTGGGGGCCCGGCCCGGCGCAGCGGCTCCCGTGGGCAGCGGCGCGCGGCCCCAGACACGAGCGGTGCTGAGAGTGCTCTCCCGGCCTCCGCGAGGACCCTAAGTCACCGTGGCGTGGGGCTGAGGCGGGGAGCAGAAGGTGCGTCTGGGGCAGAGCTGGGCTCTTAGAGCGCCTGTGGGAGCGGAGAGAGCCTGCTGCAGCTGTAGTCCACGTCCAGCTGTCCAGCCGGGGCCCTGGGCGCCCAGTGCTGTCCTAGGTCCTCATGCGGCCCTCACTCCCCAGGCCCACGAGGAGGGGGACGCGGCACCCCCACGGTCACCTGGCCGTCTGGCCCTCGCGGGAGGGTGGGGCCCGAGCACGGCCCTGGCTGGCAGGGCAGCAGGAGAGGCCAGGCGGCCCCTGCCGGTGTCCGTGAGCATCCTTTCGCCATGGAGGGTGAAACCACACGGAGAGGGGCAAGCTGCAAGCTCGGGTCCCGCACGGCCCTGGACTCTGCGGCCAGCCCCCCCGTGCCCGGCCCTCTGTCCTCATGGGGTGGACAGAACCAGTGCCCCTCCGCGGGCCACGCCGCTTTGAGTGAACCTGATGCATCAGACACCCCTCCCGACACGGGTGCCTCTGGCCCTTGTCCAGCGGTGCGGTGGTGCCCATGGCGGTGGCCTCCGGCCTGGTCTCCTGACCCGCACCCACAGAGCCCGTCTCAGGAGCCCGCAGAGCCGAGGCTGGGGGCAGCCGGGCGGCCTCAGCTGCTTTGTCGGTGCAGTGGACACGCCCCCAGGCGGGAGCAGGGAGCCCCGAGGGACCCCCATCTGTGCCCTGCCCCGGCCAGATGCTCCTCGGCCCCTGGCGAGCTCCACCGTGCCGTCGTGTTACGGGGACCCCCAGGAGCAGGTGGGGGTCAAAGGAAAGGGCGACCTCAGCAGGACTGCGTCCTCCCTGTGGTGGCGTGGCTCCTGGGGAGCAGGGAGGCACGTCCGTCCCCCAGGCCCCTCAGCTGGACTGGACCCAGCGGGCGGCGGCTCCAGCCGGCTCCTGCGCAGCGGCGCCCAGACAGCTACGAGGGGTGCCCAGGCGGCTGGGTGACACGCGGGCTGTGGTGCCCCTGGTGCTCCGGCATAGCTTGAATAATCAGCTTTTTCTTTTGTGGGGCCAGGTTTAGAGGCTGTGAGAAAGACCAGCTTTGCTTTTAGAAGCGTGGCAATACCGCGGAGATGAGAGCCGCTCGGGGCTGACGAGCCGGTGAAGGCGGCCCCGCCTGTGTGCCGGTGCCGGGCGGGTGGCACGCGCTGCGTGTGGCGTGTACTGTGACATGTGGTGTGTGCACGAGGCGTGTGCGTGGTGGTGCACATGCCACGTGTGCATGGGCGTGTGCAGTGACCCACACGTGTTGCGTGTGCACGGTGTGTGCCGTGTGGGTACGTGATCTGCGTACACGTGCTGTTCGTCGAGCTGTGCTGTGGGTGCTGTGGTCAGGCTGGGGGAGGGACGGCCTGCGGTGAGCCCACCGGCGCTTAGGGTGGGGACCAGACTGAGAGGAGTGGGGCGGCGCCCAGAGGCGGAGGCCCTTGGCCCCTGCTGCTGCCCCATGCCGGCCTGTGGGTGGCGCTGCTGAGCAGAGGCAGGGGCGAGAGGACGCGCCCAGCAGGGGTACCTGCCTGGGCAGTCTTAAGACCTGGCGGCTCAGCTCCGCCCCAATTGCAGGTCAGGGCACCTGGGTGGGCTGCAGGGCCCGCCGTCCGGCCTGGCGGGCGAGGAGCTGCAGCCCGGCCCCTTCCCACGCGGACGAGCACGTGAGTGCAGGCGTAGTGGGCAGCTGCCTGACCGCGTGCACATCGGTGACCGTGCGGGGTCCGCCCAGGCGGGAGCTACAGCGGAGGCAGACCGCGGGGCCAGCTTTCCCTCCGGGAGCGTCTCGGTCACCCCTTGCGAGGGACATGTGCGGCCGCCAAGCCCGCCTTGGTGTCCCTGCCGTGCCCTGTCCGTGCTCTGGGACGCCGGCCCCCGGAGGACGGGGTCGTCGTGGCACCGCAGGCCCGGCGCCCCGGGTCACTGGGCCACCCAGGGCCGCCCTCGCCTCCTGCCCGCGCAGGGCTGGCCAGCGGCTCTGCTGAACGTGAGCGCAGGGCTCCGCCTCTGCCCTTCGAGGACCCGGCCGGGCCCCACCGTTGTCCCCGGGCCCCAGGAGACGGTGGCAGAAGCGCAGGTGTCCGGGCGGCGTCCAGGCGTGGGCCCAGCGGCATGGCTGTGCGGCGGGGTGGCCGAGCGCACGCCCCGCCCGCCCCGCGGCCTGTCTGGCTCTTCTGCGGCGCAGGGCGCGGCGCTCCCGGGAGGGTCTGAGGCCAGGCGCTCAGAGGGCCGCTCGCCGGAGCTTCGGGGACAGGCTGCCGTGTTTCCTGGGGCCCAGGATGGGGCTCCGCCTGCGGGACGCGAGAGCCCCGCGCCCGAGAGCCGCTTGCCCAGTGCAGGCGTCCCCGGGGGGGCCGGGGGCAGCGGCTGGTGGACGTGGTGTCTCAGGCCGCGCCTCCAGGTCTCCTGGGGCCGCCCGGCACCTCAGCGTGAGGTTGGCATCAGGCCTGCAGCTGCGCCATGGACCGAAGGGCAGGGCCGGGGCCGCCCCAGGCGCCCACTGGCCCTTGTGGGCCGGCGCCCACTCGCGTCCGAGTCCGGCGGGGGGCACGTGACCTGTGTGCCGCCCAGCCCGCCTCTGTCCGGGGCTCGGCCACACAGGCCCCCAGGCACTGCCCGGCCCGCCCGCCGGCACCCCAGACCTGGGCCCGTGTCTTCGAGAGGCGGCCGCTGAGCCGTTTGCTCGCGAGTAACCCCGGCCTCAGCCTGGGCCGCAGGGGCCCGTAACGAGCAGGCGCCCACACTGAGGGCTCCCTGATGAGGTCACGCCATCCCCGGGGCCCCGGGCCTGAGCCACAGAGCGGCATCCCCGTGAGGCCACGAGGCCGGAGCTTGGCCCCGAGGAGACGGTCTTGCTGTCCACCCGGGGCCACGCAGCCTCGCCCGTCCCCCAGTCCGGTCCTCCGGTGCAGACCGGCGCCCTGAGGCGAGACCGGCTGGTCGGCAGCTCCCGCCCGCCCCCCGCCTGCTCCTCGGCCCGTCCCCTGGGTCAGGCTCAGGCTCCCGAGGCCCCGGCACTGAGGCCGGAGCTTCCTGCCACGGCTTCCGTTCTCTGGCGGGTAAATGAGGCCCCGGGGCTCCCTCCACGTCAGGTCTGCCAGGCAGCTCGGCCGCCGGGGCCACGGGAAGGAGGAGGGACGGGGAGAGGGCCCCGGCCCAGGCAGCCCGCGCGTGTGGGCCCGGGGTATGGGCCGTGGGATTGGGTGGCCCCGAACGGGCGTCGCTGCGCCCACCAGCTCCTGCCTCCAGGCCGCCGTGCCTCTGCTCCCCAAGGGAACGTTCCGGGGAGCCCAGCAAATGAGGTGCTAGGAGCTGGAGTCGGGCGCAGGCCCAGCTGCCCGGCACCCCCGAACAGGCCCTGGAAACACGTGGCGCAGCCCTCCCGGGGGTGGCTGCAGCGCTTCCTTTCACCGGTGGCGGCGGGAAAGAAACGTTAGAGAGGTCAGGCCTGTTGGCAAAGTGAGACGCTTTGATTATTGATGAAGCAGCTCGTCCCCGACCTGTAAAGCAACCACCCAGAGTAAACGTCTGTGGTCGACTCGAAGTCCCACAGACGAGTTGGTGGGACAGGAGGCGCGGCTCTTCGGGGGCAGAACTGCCTGTCCAGGGGCCGGGTCCCAGCCCCGTTCTCTGCTCCCTCGGGGGGCGGCCCAGCCCCGTTCCGCAGCGAGGGCCTGGCACTTCGCGGGGCCCCGTGGACTGAAGCCGGCGCACCACGGCGGCTGCCCCGCAGCCGGGACGCCGGCCGAGAATCGGGCAGCAGTGTCAGGTGCCACAAGGACCTTCCCGGCCCAGAGCACGGCGTGGACGCCCGCTCCGGGCCCTGTGCTGCCCCAGGGCCCGCGCCATCGTGCGAGCAGCGCATCTGCCTTTGCAGGATACAAGACCCTCCTGAAGGGGATCTCCGGAAAGTTCAGCAGCGGGGAGCTGGTGGCCATCATGGGGCCCTCAGGGGCCGGGAAGTCCACGCTCATGAACATCCTGGCTGGGTACAGGTGAGGGCCTGCGAGGGGGGCTCGGCGGGGCCTGGGGTGCAGCAGGTGCCCTGAGCCCACAGGCTAGCGGCCACTCGGCCTGGCGGCCACACCCCAAGTCCTATGCAGCTGCAGCGGGGCCTGCAGGCCGGCAGGGTGGGGAGACCGCTCAGCTCGGGGGAGCGACCTTGTCCAGGTGACAGGCCACACCTGCTTGTGGACGGTGGAGAGTGGACAGCGCAGTGGACACTGCTCAGGGGAGCATTCCGGGGCAGAGTGGCTAGGCCCTGCAGAGCGCAGCCCTGGGCTGTCGGTGCGACATGGGGTGCACACAGGGCTGCCCGGAAGCTGGTCCTGGGCATCTGCACAAAGCTGGGGTGTGCCGCAGGCGTGTGTGTCTAGCGGGTGCTTCTCACCGACTCCCCAGGCCCCGCCCCCCGCGCCTGCGGGGACCCCGCGCTGCCCTGGCGCCCCGCCCTGGCCGGAAGGGCACTGACCGCGTCTTGCCCACGCCCGCAGGGAGACCGGCATGAAGGGGGCCGTGCTCATCAACGGGCTGCCCCGGGACCTGCGCTGCTTCCGGAAGGTGTCCTGCTACATCATGCAGGACGACATGCTGCTGCCGCACCTGACCGTACAGGAGGCCATGATGGTGAGCGCCCGCCCGGCCGGCCGGCCCGAGCCGTGCTGGCAGCAGAGCGCAGCGGCGGTGCGCCGGGCCGGTCCCACTCGCTGTTTCTGTGGTGCAAGCCCCCGTGTGGAGTTCGGGGTGCCTGGGCCAACAGGCGACTTCTGTGTCCACACCCGGGGCCCCGCCGCCCAGCCCGTCACCGGGAGGACGCAGGGAAGCTGCTGCGGGAACGGGGCTTCCGGCTCGGCCCCTCCACCCGAGCCAGGCGCGGGAGGGGCGCTGAGGCCTGGGGGCCGTGGGCCGGCCCGCCGGGGCGCGTGTTCTGACCGCCGTGCCCCCTGCAGGTCTCCGCGCACCTGAAGCTGCAGGAGAAGGACGAAGGCAGGCGGGAGATGGTGAGTGTGCAGGTTCCGGGGCGCAGGGGTCTGCGGGTGGCACCTCTGGGCGCTGCGGTTGGGGTGTTCGCCTGGCCTCGTGGGGCGGGGTGACGGCGACACTCGGTGCGTGCCCTGCCGGTGGCCAGGGCCAGGCGACCGGTCACCTGCTGCAGAGTCGGCTCCCCTGGTCCGCACCAGGGCGGCCAGGGGCAGACCGGGTGACCAGCGCCCTGGTGGCCAGTGCGGGGCTGGCGCAGACCCTCCAGGGCCGACACCTTCGCACTCGGAGGCTTTTTATAAGACGGTTAGTCATCCCTTTAAAAATAACCGCAGCCTCCGCCCACATGCTCCGGGGACGTGGTTCCTCCGTGCCGTTCACCGGCCCTTGAGCGAAGCGGCCAGTTTCCAGACGCCTGGGACCTTCCAGCCCCCACCCCGCCCGGGGCAGCGGGGGTGGGGCAGGCCCCTTGGGGCGCTCCGGGGCCCCACCAGCTTTCGGCCTGGCGCCGCGGCCACCCCTCCTCGCTCGGCAGCGAGCCCCGGGGTGGGGATGGAACTTGCTGGGCGCCCCCTCACAGAGCATCTGATCGTCTGCCCCTCCGGGAGCGAGGCAGCAGGGGCAGCGGCCTTGGGGTGCCGATGGGAGCAGCAGCTCGTGTGCTGGCCACGGGCCAAGGAGACACGGGCAGTGACCACCCTTGCACCCGCTGGTTCTGGCGCACGAGCGAGGCCGCCTGGGGGCAGGCCCCTCTGGCGGCCAGTGCCGACCTGTGCAGAGCCAGGTTGGGGAGCCGCGCGCCCTGCCTGCTGACGCGAGCCCGGACCGAGACGCGAGCAGACGGAGCCGGAGCCAGCCTGGGCTGGAGGTGCCGGGAGCTCCCCTCCGCCCTCCCCTCCGCCCGGCGCGGGCAGGGGCGGCTGCGGCTCGGGTGGGCCCCGGGAGCACGGCTGTTCTCAGCAGGCCACAGCCGCCCTAGGGCCCTGTCAGCGGGGCCTTTCATCGCAGCGCGCAGGCGTCGGGTAGACCCAGCTGCGGGCAGGCGGCGAGCGAGCTGCTGACGGGAGAGGCTCTGGCGAAGGAGCTGAACCCGAGGGGCCTCGGCCCGGCGCCAGGGCCAGCGGGGCCACCCGGCCGCTGCCCTGCGCTGCCTGCGTCGGCGGGCGCAAGCCTGGGTCGTGGGGTCTTCGCCGCCTCTGAGCCCCTCGGAGCCATGTGGCGGAGTGGACGGCTGGGGGGACGCCCCCAGCAGGCCGCCTGGACCCACTTTTCCCGTGGGGGTGAGGCCCGAGCGGCGCCTGCCAGAGCGGCCCAGGCCTCCCGACCCAGCTGGTCTCCCAAGTCGGGGCCAGCAGCGCCAGCGGCTGCCCCAGCTGGGGACTGCGCGGGGTCTTGGGGCCAGGCCCACCCTGCATCTGGCCTAAAACCCAGAGTGGGAGGAGCTTCTTGCTGGGCTCGGCTGGGCTTAGAAGCGAAGACACCGCCGCAGCCACTCTGCCACCGAGTCGTCCCGGAAGTGGGGACAAAAGGCGTGTTGTGCCCTCGCCCGCGAGTGGAGCATGGGAGCAGCGAGTGTCCCCCCGGGGAGCCCTGGGCCCTGCATGGTCTCCCGCCGTAAATCCGGGCTGGCCAGGGCCCCGGCCTCCACAGGGCCCCACCTCCCCGGACATCTTCCCGAGAGCGGCCTCGTCCCCAGACGCTACCTGGCCTCTGTTGTTTACGCTTCCCGGAAGCACAGTAGAATGGAATGTTCCAGCAGGTAGCGGAATGTGTCCTCTGAGGCCTTCCTCGTTTCCCAGAAAGCTGGCCCAGCCCTGAAGGCATTTCCTCAGGGCAGGAGCCGAGCGGGGCCGGGGGGGGGGGGGGGGGCCCCCTCCTNGGGGGGGCGGGGGGGGGGGGGGGGGGCTCCTTCCTTGCCGGTGGCTGGAGTTTTGCTTCCCGCTTGTTCCTCCTCGCTGCTTCTTGACGCTGCCACAGCTTCTTTGCTGTCTGGCAGCAATGAGTTTGGGGCACAGCATCGTGGTTCCAGACCTTTCTACGGCGTCCGCCACCTCCCCACGGCCTCTTCACCCCTTCATCCTGCCCGCCCTCCGCCCCCTCTGGGCACGCGCAATCCGTCCTGTCTCCTCACGCGAGTGAGGCCACCCGTGCTTGTCGTGAAGCATCCACGTTGCTGCCGAGGGCGAGGCCTCGCCCTCTTGACGACTGAGTGATACCCCACGCGTCTTCCTTATGCCCTCGCGACCAGTTGTAAGGCCAAGCCACGTTGCTTCTGGAGAAGATGCCCTGCCAGGGCAGCAGCACGCCCCGGTGGCCTCCGCCTCCCGCCCACTGCCGCCCTTCGCCCCTTACACGTGCACAGAACCCCAGAGCAGACAGAAAGTTCCTTCCCTGGAGACTCCTTCTTCCAAATGGCCTCAGCCCCGGGGAGCTGCTGGGCGTGCCGGGCGAGGAGGCAGCAGGGGCCTTGGGTGCTGCCCCCACAGCGGCCTGTGGCAGCTGCCTTTCTGCCCGCTGGTCAGCGCTAGACCAGCAACTGGGAGCAAATGGGCTCCCGCCAGCGGCCTGCTGCGTCTCGGGGCCCAGCGGCTTCCCAGGCCAGCGGGGGACGTCTGGGAGGGCGGCTCTTGGCAGCTCGCGTCACCAGCAGGCAGCAGGGCGGGGCGCAGCCAGGCCAGCTGCCCGATGGCCTCCAGGGCCCCAGTCAGAGCCTCAGGCTTGAGATGAGCCTGCCCGCTGGGCAGCTGGGGCGGCCCGACCATGCGTCCAGGGGGTGCTTCCACGTGGCCCACGGTCCCTGACCGCCCGGCTCTGCCGCCCCAGGTCAAGGAGATCCTGACAGCGCTGGGCTTGCTGCCCTGCGCCAACACGCGGACGGGCAGCCTCTCGGGCGGCCAGCGCAAGCGCCTGGCCATCGCGCTGGAGCTGGTCAACAACCCCCCGGTCATGTTCTTCGACGAGCCCACCAGGTAACGCCAGCCCCGCCCGCCGCCCCTGCACGGACGCTGCTCTCCACGGAGCGTGGGGCGCGCGGCCCCAGCTCACGGCCCTCTGCCTTGCAGCGGCCTGGACAGCGCGTCCTGCTTCCAGGTGGTCTCCCTGATGAAGGGGCTGGCCCAGGGCGGCAGGTCCATCATCTGCACCATCCACCAGCCCAGCGCCAAGCTCTTCGAGCTGTTCGACCAGGTACGCAGCCCCCGAGGCAGCCCGCCATCGCTCTCCCCCGGGCTGGCATCCGGTCTCACGTGGCCTCGGGCAACGGTCGACGGAGCTTGGGACATGGCCAGGAGCAGCTAGCCGGCGTCGCCCGGGCCCTGGGAGCTGCTGGCGGTGCTCAGGGAGCCCCCTTGTTAGGCTGGGGCGTCTGTTGCGCGGAATGAAGTGCAGACGCTGCGCTTTAGCAGTGCCATCTCTCTTGTTTGTGAGCCCCGAGGGCGAGGTGCGTGAGCGCCGAGGGGGTGCTCCGTGGAGGGGGCGGGAAGGTCTGGTTTCCGGCCCCAGGGGGGCCGCCGTCTCCCCACGTGGGTTCCCCTGAGCATGAGGAGCCCTGGGAGGCTGTGGCATTCTCGGGGGGTGGAGGGACGGACGGATGGACAGACAGGTGGACGCGGGGTTGTGCGCTCGGCGAGGCCTGGCCTGACGGCCCCGTCTTGCCCCCAGCTCTACGTGCTCAGCCAGGGCCAGTGTGTGTACCGCGGGAAGGTCTCCAACCTCGTGCCCTACTTGAGGGGCCTGGGCCTGAGCTGCCCCACCTACCACAACCCTGCTGACTTCGGTGAGTGGGCGAGCGGGGTGTGTCCCCTCCCGCGGGCTCCCCTGCGCCCGAGGTGCCCTGATCGGGGTGCCCGGGCTGCAGCGGGAGGCTGGGGGTGGGGGCGGGGGGGACGGAGTGGCTCCGGCGCTGGCGCCCTCAGGGAGACCCACGCAGCCCCGGCACTTCTCCGTCGGTGCCAGGCGGCGAGGTCGGGTAGCCGTGTGGCGGGGAGCGGGAAGGAGGCCGGCCGGCCGGTGTCGTGCTGCGGGTGTTCCGGGCCACGTGTCCTGGTGTTCACCGGGCTGGACGCCTGGCGGCCCCAGAGGGCAGTTCTCTAACTGCCCGGGGATGGAGCCTCTGGAGCGCAGCACCAGCCCAGGAGGGCGGGGCGGGAGGGCCGGCGTGATCACCCCCAGGGGGCGCCAGTGGCGGGAGAGGAAGTGGGGCGACACCCGCGGGGTCTGGAGGTGCGGGGTGATGTGCGGGCCCAGCGGGGTGGGTGGAGAGGCTTGAGGAGAGCTGACCGCGGGCTGGGGCACCCCGGGGTGCCAGGCACCCCAGGACCCCGCTCCCTTCCTGGCGGCCGCAGCCTCCGTGGCTCCCACCCGCCCACCCACGAACCGGTGGCCGCAGCGGGCACCCCTCCCTTCCCCGTGCACGCCGCCCCTGCCGGCCCCTCGGACGCGTCCTGCTGCGCCCCGCGGCCCCGCCGCCCTGGGTGACCCTCGGCGGGGCCGCGCCTGCAGATGCCTGGGCGAGGGCGGGCGGGGAGGGGAGGGGGCCGCGCCCTGACCGCCCCCGCCCGCAGTCATGGAGGTGGCCTCGGGCGAGTACGGCGACCAGAACGGCCGCCTGGTGAGAGCCGTCCGCGAGGGCATGTGCGACGCCGACCACAGGAGGGAGCTCGGGGGCGATGCCGAGGTGAACCCCTTTCTTTGGCACCGGCCCTCTGAAGAGGTAAAGCAGGCAAAACGATTAAAGGGGTTGAGAAAGGTAATGCCACGCCCCGCCCCGCGGAGCTGCCAGCGCCGCCCGCACGTGGCCGCAGGGCGGCGCTGACCCCGCTGTGCCCGCAGGACTCGTCCTCCATGGAGGGCTGCCACAGCTTCTCGGCCAGCTGCCTCACCCAGTTCTGCATCCTCTTCAAGAGGACCTTCCTGAGCATCATGAGGGACTCGGTAGGGGCCGGGCCGCCGGGCCTGGGTGTGCGAGTACGCGAGCGTGCGCGGGTGAGGGGTGGGCGTGCGAGTGCGCGAGCGTGCGGGCGGTGTTGGGGGCGAGTGTGTGAGCGTGCGGGCTGTGTGTGTTATGGGGGGTGGGCGTGTGGGGTGGTGGGTATGCAGTACAGGGTGTGTGTGTCTGAGTGTGTGTGTGAGCGTGCATGGTGTGTTTGAGTGTGTTGTGGGGGGGTGGGGCTGCGGTATATGGTATGTGTCTTGAGTGTGTGTGGTGCGTGCGGTGGTAGGTATGTGGTGTCAGTGTGTGTGGTAGGTATGTGGTGTGTGTGAGCGTGTGTGAGTGCATGTGAGTGTGTGTAGTAGGCATGTGGTGTGTGTAAATGTGTGAGTGCATGTGAGCACGTGTGAGTGCCTGTGAGCACGTGTGAGTGTGTGTGTGGTAGGTATATGGTGCGAGTGCCTGTGAGCGCGTGTGAGCATGTGTGTGAGCGTGCGTGAGCGTGCGCGAGCGCGTGTGGCTGCGTCTGGGGGCTCCGGGCCGGGCTTGGAGCAGAGGGCGGCGGTGCAGGTGGGGGCCGCCCGTCGCCCAGCGCGCTGTCTTGTGACCAGGTCCTGACGCACCTGCGCATCACCTCGCACATCGGCATCGGGCTGCTCATCGGGCTGCTCTACCTGGGCATCGGGAACGAGGCCAAGAAGGTGCTGAGCAACTCCGGCTTCCTCTTCTTCTCCATGCTGTTCCTCATGTTCGCAGCGCTCATGCCCACCGTGCTCACGTGTGAGTGCCGCGCCGCTGCTCCCGGGCGGCCACGGGGTCTGAGCGCTGCTGCCTCTGCTGGCCGAGGCGGACGGCGGTTTCTGCCGGGCCGGAAGCTCGGTGTTGGGCGGAGCTGCGGCCCTAACGGTGGGGGAGGCGGCGGAGAGCCGTCGGAGGCTTCTCCTCGGGGCGATCAGACCCCGCTGCCCGCGCGTGGCCTCGTTCGGGGGTCAGCTGGCCCTGGTGTGGCCGAGCGTGTGGGCGGGTGGACAGTCCAGACGGTTTCTGTTCCCGATCGCGGGCAGAGTGGGCCGCCTGGTCACTGTGGCCGCTGCCCCCCCCGAGCTCCAGCACGGGCAGCCCCCGCCGGCCCCGGGTCCCCAAGTCCCCGAGCCGGCAGCTGGCCGGGCACGCCCTGGGACCCCTCCCCGAGGTGGTGCTCCGGCTCGAGCCTGTGTTCTCGGGACAGCGCGGCCAGCGGGAGCCGGGCTCGGGGACGTTAGCCGGGCTGGGCCTGAGACTGACGCTTCTCCTGTGCCCGCCCAGTTCCCCTGGAGATGGGGGTGTTTCTGCGCGAGCACCTGAACTACTGGTACAGCCTGAAGGCCTACTACCTGGCCAAGACCATGGCCGACGTCCCCTTCCAGGTAGGCCCGCAGTGCGGGGTTTCGGGGTGGCCCTGCCCGCCGGGCGTCGCTGAGCCGCCGTGCCTGCAGGTCATGTTCCCGGTGGCCTACTGCAGCATCGTGTACTGGATGACCTCGCAGCCGTCCGACGCCGTGCGCTTTGTGCTGTTCGCCGCGCTGGGCACCATGACCTCGCTGGTGGCGCAGTCTCTGGGGCTGCTCATCGGGGCGGCCTCCACATCGCTGCAGGTAGCGGGTCGGGCGCTGCCCCGCCGCCTCCCGCCCAGACCCCCCACTGGCCCTGCCGGGCCCCTCAATGGCCTACCAGGGTCCCTAGGCCAGAGGCACCACCTGCCAGGCGCTGCCCCACACCTTCCCCACGCGGCCCGAGGCGTCCCAACCCTCCACAGCGGCCAGCCGGGGCCGTGGCCACCTCGCCGCCCGAGGACGCAGCCTCACGCCAGTCCCCAGCCGCAGGAGGCTTGGCCAGGGGCACCCACACGCGGTGCTGCCCACCCCTAGGCCTGGGTCGTGTGGCTGGGCCAGCTGAGCGGCAGTGGAGCCGACTCTGAGGCTCCCGTCCTGCTTCTGTGGGGCCCAGGGCACCCCAGCCTGCCCAGCTTGCCGTGACGCATGCGCCCGTCGCCTCCTTCCCACGCCCGCACGGGGCGGCGGGCAGCGTGCCTCTCCCCTCCTCCGGCCCACCTGCGAGTGGTCCCCTCCTCTGTCCGTGGGACATGGAGGCATCTGGCCACCGTGGAAATGGGGCCCTCCCCTCCACATCCCACCCTCTGCATGTCCCCACTGCCATCGAGCCTCCACTGCGGGCCCCCCAAGCGCCCACTAGGCTCTGCGGGGTGTCGCCCTCTGCGCCCAGACAGCAGACCCCTGCCGGCCCGCCCAGCCAGCCCCGCCGCCCCACTGGGCTCCAGGTCCTCCGGCCGGGGGTGTGCAGGGCCGGGCCAGGCCGTGCCGAGGAGACGAGCCCCTGCCCCAGTGAACCCCTCTGTGCCCAGGTGGCGACGTTCGTGGGCCCTGTGACGGCCATCCCGGTCCTGCTCTTCTCGGGGTTCTTTGTCAGCTTCGACACCATCCCCACCTACCTGCAGTGGATGTCCTACATCTCCTACGTCAGGTGGGCGGCCACGGGGGGGCCTCGGCAAGGGCCCGGCACCCACAGGCAGAGCCGGTGGGGCCCACATGCGACCAGGCGCCGGGTGGGGGTGGCTGGGACGCTGCAGCCCAGTGGGACCTCATGTTCCCGGAGTTTTGGATGCAGCAGGAGCCCCATTCTTGAAGGCCTTCTCTCCTCGCCCCGATCAATTGCTTTAACAAGGTCCCGGAGACCGTGAGGCCCAGTAAGAACCCACAGAACCAGCCTCCATGTGGACGTCCCAACGTCTCTGGGCCAGGACTCCCGTGCCTCAGACGGGGTTGGGCGTCTGCTCTCAGTGGCTGGTGCACGTGGCGCCAGCTGGGGCTTGTCGGGAGCCACCATGCGAGCGGGAGCAGCTCCCCTTCCCCAGAACGCCGGGTCAGGCCAGGCGTCGTGAGCAGGAAGTTCCCCGACAAGGCGTGAGGCAGCCCCAGGGCTCATGCCCTGACCTGGCAGCCAGAACTGTGTCTGCGCCCCGAGTCGAGGTGTGCGCTGGCCGCGTGGGCTGGACCCGACGGGCAGAGGGCAGCCCAGGCCTTGGAGGACTGTTGCGAGGGCTACCCTCTTGGCCAGACTCAGCCTCCTCCAGTTCCGCTCACCCCAAACAAGTGCCCATTTGTGGTGTGTTTGGGCCTTTGATGGAGACTCTGGAGGAAACAAAATGAGTCCAAACTTCAGGAGCAAGTGTTAAGAGAAAGCACAGTGCAGCTGTGTGTGCGGGAAGGTGGTGGAGGGTAGGAAGCAGGCGGGTTACCTGTCCCCTGGTGCATGGGGGCAGCGATGGGGTCGGGCATGCCCAGCGGAGGTCAGACCGCGCCTCAGACCCGCGTCTCCCCAGGTACGGGTTCGAGGGCGTCATCCTCTCCATCTACGGCCTGGACCGGGAAGACCTGCACTGTGACATCGAGGACACCTGCCACTTCCAGAAGTCGGAGGCCATCCTCCGGGAGCTGGACGTGGAGAACGCCAAGCTCTATTTGGACTTCCTCGTCCTTGGGATTTTCTTCATCTCCCTGCGCCTCATTGCCTACTTTGTCCTGAGGTACAAAATCCGGGCAGAGAGGTAAACCTGGACGTGAGGAGAGAGGACACTGGACACTGGCCACGGTGGCTCTGAGCATCGTGGCGGCGGCTGTGCGCAGGGGCAGGCAGGGCTGGACCGGCCCCCGGCGCGGCTGTGGCCCTGGCTGTTGACCCCGTGCTGGGGTGGGGCTCCTCTCCATTTCCCCTGGCTTTAACTAGGACGAAGAGGTAGAAAGTGTTTTTGTTTCTCCACTCTTACCACAACCGGGGCAGAACCAGAAACTGCAGCACTGCTGGGGCCGGGGACTCGGGCGCAGTCTCCCGTCTGCAGGTGACAGCCCTGGCAGTGGCTCCACGGCTTCCCTGGGGGAAGGCCCGCAGCTGTGGGGGAGGCGACCCCACTGTGGCCGCTGTGTTTCATAGTTGCATCTTTCGATGGTTTCTCATTTTTAAAAGGAGAAGTCATTTTCCAAGCCAAAAGATAACTTCCATTCATTTTAACAAATTGTATCTTTTTAGTACTCACAGAGGCAGATTGTGGATAAAGAACATACTTAGGAGAGAGCGGGCTCCAACCCATCACTGAGCTGGTCTCATTTGCAGGCAAAACTGGTGGGAGATGACACAGGTCCAGGGGGAGGAGGCTTTGGCCTGTTGCGCCAATCTGCAGAAATGGTTAAACGTTTTCCAGAAAGTGGTCGGGTGAAAATGGCCGAGCCCCTCAAAGCCGTTTACTTTCCCCACGCTTCAGCGAAATATAGTTTCAAATTTCTTCCTAATGTCCTGAGCACCTTCATTTTGTCTCAACGACGTCTAGATCAGCCTTGCTGGGTTGTCTGCTTTTTCCCATGAACATTTTCTCCTTCCTCTTATGTCACGTCAAATACCCTGCCTGAACCAAGGATGCTGGGCTCTGGGAAAGCTCAGGTGTGGACCCTGACGGGCCTACTGGCACAGCCGAGCTGACTGCCTCAGCGGCGATGCTGAGCTCCTGGAGCCCCAGCCCTTGCAGGACCAGTGGCGATACCTGTGTGGCCTCGGCCTGTGTGCCTGACCAGAGCAGGATCCTGGGGCCCATCTTAGAATCCAAAGTCTGGTTCAGTTCATGCGGCCTCTCAGCCACCCCCTTCCAAGAGGTGGGCTTTCAGAGACAGGAAATGCCTTTCCAGTAAGAGACAGCAACCACCTAAGTCAAATCCCTGCGGAGCAGAACCGGGGTGTGCGTGTGTGTGTTGGGGGGCTGTCTCTTTGAGTTCACAGCAGAGTTGAGCATGTGGCTGTCAGGAGTTTGACTGCACGGGGTGAGGAGATTCTGGCCATGGAGTCATCTGAAGAGAAACATCACTTCCCCTTCTAGAATAGCATTATCCTGAAACCACCATGGAAGACGGTATTTTTGTGGCAAATCGTTGTTTCCGGGTTAGGTTCCTTATCTGTAAGTGGTTGCCTGGACCGCCCTCGGGGTCACGTTCAACTCTTCAGGCTCTTCCTCGGCTTTGTTCCCAAAGCTCCTGTTTCCTTCTCTGGCTTTCTCACATGTGGACTGGATTCCCTTTCACCCTCACGTCTTTCTTGGTAAACACCATCACCAGATCACGGTGTCATTCTGAGCCTACGCAGTGGACAGTGTGGGTCCCCGTGAAGCTGCTTAGCCAGGGTGAATTTAGGGTTCATGAAAATCCTCATTTCTTTCAAGATTGCTCTGCCCGCGGGGCTTCAGGCCCGCCTGTAGGAGCCGCCTGCTGGGAGAGGCTGGAAGGAGGGGATCATCCCTGCTCCCGCTGAGGACCCCCGCGGGCTGGGTCAGGACTCAGGGGCCTTGTCCCTGCCTGCAGTGAGCTGGTCCACAAGGGCCGCTGACCCGCTCCACGCCTTACGATTCCTGCCGCCCTGCCCCTGCATCTCGGCCGCCGGGAAGGAAACGGCTCCCACGAGGTTTAAAATCTGGTTTCCAAGCGCCTATCAGCCTGTGGATTCTCTCCAGGGAACTCAGGTTCCCTGTGTGTCCACTGTTAACAGAGCATGCTCACCCCAACAGACAAGGGCCTGGCCCAGGTCCTCCACGGGCAGCAGTGGGCCATGGGGCCCGTGCTGCCAGAAGGGAAACATCTCTGAAGTCGCAGCGGGTCCTTGAGTACCCCAAGGCCCTCCCAGGGGACTGGCCCAGAACACCAGGCACTATGTTGAGTGAGGTCGTGCCGGCCCATGGAGGCTGTGCTGCCCGGCAGGTGGCCACGGCCCCAGCCCACACTCCCGCTAGGAACCCCACACTAACCAAGGCTGTGGCTGGGACCCCTGTGTCCCCTCCTCTGGGGGTGGAAGGCAGTTCGGTGGTGCTCCTAGTCCAGTGGCGCAGAGGGGCCACGGGCCCGGGCTGGTTGCATTTCTCCACAGCCGTGTGCGTGCTCCTTCAGACCCTGGGGTTTGGCCAGGCCCGTCCCCAGATGCAGGTCTCCCACGTGGTCTCAGGATGCGGCGCCTCGACCACTCTCCCTCTGGCGAATCTGCTTCGTTTGGAGGGCGCAGCCTGTCCGCCGCCGGGCGGAGGTGAGGTCGCAAAGCCAAGAAACTGACTGAGACACAGCTCGTCGTGACAGCAGGCAGAGTCCTGCCCTGACTCTGGGGGCCTGGACCCTGGAGCCCTGGGCCTTCCCCTCGGCCGCCCTTTCTCCTGCGCTTGCTGAAGACCAGAAAATTAAAAGCTCCCAGGTCCCCAAGGGTGCGATGCAAATGCTTCCGAGGGAGGGGAGAGGCCGCGGCCGACCCCTCACACGGAGAATGCCGGACTCTGGAGCAGTCACAGGTGACCCGGGGCCTGGAGCTGAGCAAGTCCACCTCAGGGACCCGCAGAAGCACCGGGTGCCGCCAGGAACAGCGCCACCTGGCCGAGGCCAGATGCCGGTGCTGGGGCCACAGAGGACACTTCCTCTGGAGCGACCCTGCCTGTGCGGCCACGTGGGGGTTCCTCTACCATTCGCCCCTGCACCCCCAAGTGCTGTGCCCCAGGGCTCAGGGAGGGGCCCGCTCGTGCTGCGCTGGGGCTCCCCACTCCTCACCAGACCGGCTGCGTGTGGGGCTGGGTCCCGGCCCTGGTGGAGTCTCTGCGCTGTGCCTGTGGCCCCCTGTTTGCCAGGAGGAGTGTTCTGGGGACCCCGGGCTGGGCAATCCGGCGTGGCCTGTTCCTTCTGGCACTTTCCCGAGCACCGAGCTGGGGGCACCCCCAGCGGCCTGGGAGAGATGCCCACTTACCTGCCTGGCACTGCTCACCCCTGAGCCCGGCTGGGTGGGTGCCCCCCACAAACGTGGGAGGCTGCTCTGTCGCTTCCGCACCCCGACCTGTAGTCGCCTCGCTCCAAGGGAGGAAGCACCCCTCGCTTCTCACCACATGTAGTGGTGAGGGGTGAGCCCCAATGGGCCCAGAACGCCAGCCCCAGGGTGGGGTGACCCCATGGGCCCCGAACACCAGCCCCGGGGGAGGGCCAAAGGGAGGGGCCCGCAGGAGTGGCTTGGCCTTAGATACTTCCGGAAAAAGGTGATCATGAAGTATTTTTTTAAAAATTTTTTTAAAGATTGATTTATGCATACAAGCACTGGGGTACAGGCCAGAATCCAGGGCAGTGAGAGGATTCACCAGAGACGGAGCAGGGAGCAGGACAGGCAAACTGACTGAAGCACACTGCTGAGGGGAGCAGCGGGCCAGGCAGGAGAGGTCTGCTGCGCCCTGTGGGTCCCCTCCCTGGCCGGCAGCAGGGATCGAACTCGTGCCGCAGGGGCTGCAGTTTGCTTCAAAGTGCGTTGCCTGACCCACTGCGCCACCAGGGAGGCCCCAATCATGAAGTATTTTACACAACACTTTTTACTTGTGCTCGGTGCTAAATGCTTCCAACTTAAAATGACTCACTGGACTTTAGTGGGGAGAAGCGGATCCCTGGCTGTGTTTGTTCTCCCGACTGGTCCTGAAGAGTGGGGCCACCCCGGTCTCCCCGACGCTGAGCGAGCCCCCCACCGGGGCCTGGGCTCTGTGTGCTCGCTGCCCACCTTCTCCCAGTCCCTGCCCCAAGTGCTGGAGCGGGCCCCGCCCACCCTAACCCTAACCCTCCACCCCTCCTGGGCAGCCAGGCCGAGGCCACCGTCCCAGGGCCCGCCCTCCGTGAGGAACCGAGGCACCTGTCTGCCCCTGTGGCTGCTCCTGCTGCTCCCAGGGGAGGGACAGGGCCTACTCTCGACCATTTCCCGTTATCTCTGCCCGACCTGTGTGCCCGGGCAGGGCGAGTGGACACCGTGTCTTCAGAACCTGCTTCTAGAAACGATGTCCGGGGCCCTGGGTAGGGCCCCCAGGCCCCCGGGCCCATGCAGGAGGCAGCGTCCCACCCAGGCCAGGCCGGGCGCCGGGACAGCTCCAAGCCCGGGGGCAGCCACGGCGCCTGCTCTGGGCCGCCAGGCCTGGGCTCTGCCTGTGGGGTGAGGAGCAGGGGCCAGAGTCAGCTCTGGGGGCACCTTCCACCTGCCACTGTCCCAGGGGACGCCCCAGACCAGCCACTTCTCAGGCCAAGTCGAGGGCGTGGCCTCGGGCACGGCGGTAGGACTCGCTGCTGGACTCGGCGGCCCCGGACCGGGGACATGAGCCCAAGCCACCTCTGCGAGAAACAGCAAAGCCCAAGCCCTGTGGTCCGGCCGGTGTTTCTCTCAGGACAGCAGCTCCGTCCTTGCTTGGCCTGTCTGGACGCTAAGGCCGGAGCCGGCTGACCGCTGGCCAGGCCTCTGTACGTGGGTTTAAACTGGACCCTGACGGTGCCAATGTCCTCCCGCCCACCCTGGGAGGAACCTGCCTGCGGGGTCTGCGGCCACCGGCTGCTCTCTGTGGCGGGCCGGGCAGCCGAGCTGAGTGTGGAGCCGCCAGCTGACCCCTGCGGGCCCCTCCAAGGCTGTCCCCGCAGGGAGCCCTAGCAGGCCCTGCTGCTGCGCTGGGGTGCTGGGCTCTGCCGCCCGAGGCCCTGGCCTCACCCCAGCCCTTCCTCCCAGCAGAGCCAGGCTTCAGCTTGGCGGGGCTTTCCAGAAAGTTCTGCAAAAGGCTTTGCTGGAGCGGTGGGTTCATCCACTTCTGGGGCAGGAGTGGCCCCTACGGCCTCCCCTCTTTTGGCCTGAGGGTGTCCTCTGCTGCAGGGCAGACGGGATGGGGCCTTGGAGGGGAAGCTGGGGGCAGAGGTCCAGGCTTCAGGCTGAGAGCTGGTCATCACGGGACCAGGGGACGGGGCCCCAGCGCGTCAGACGCGAAGGCACCCCGGGGACCCGGCTCTCGCCGGCACCTTCCGCTCCCCCTCCCTGCAGCCGACGGTGCCAGGCTGGGGACCAAGGCGCAGCCTGAACACCTGTGACTCCGGGGCCTCGCGAGCTGAGTGGTTTATCTAACTCCCCACCTGGTGTCTGAGGGCAGGTGGCAGAGGGAAAAGGCGTCCTGCAGCCCAAGACAGAGCGTCCCCCGTTGGCAGGGCTGCGGTGGGGACCGCGGGGGAGGGCTGGGTCTGCTCAGGCTCCCTCTAGTGGGCGCTGTGGGGGCCGCCCAGAGAGCAGGGCACCAGGGAGGCAGGTTTGGGGACTGGGGAGAGATGCCGCTGGCTGCACCCCAGAAAACCCACAAGGGAAGGCAGCAGGGCCGCGCCGAAGGGCAGGGGCAGCTGCCCAGAGAGAAGCAGCTGTGGTTCCTGCTCCCCTGGCCCCCCGGGAGAACTGGGGCAAGCCCAAGCCCTGAGAGCCGCAGCCAGGTGGGCAGCCTTGGGGCGGGCAGCCTCGGGGATGGGCAGCCTCGGGGGCGAGCAGGCAGTCTCGGGGGCGGGCAGCCTCGGGGGCAGGCAGCCTCGGGACGGGCGCCGGCTCTCGGCCAGTCCTGCGGATGGAACCTTGGCTCTCGGAGCGCCGTCCGGCCGTGTGCAGTGGAGGCGGCAAGGGTGGCCGAGCACAGCTGGGGCGGGGCCAGAGGCTGGCCGGTAGGTGGCGGGTGTGGACAGTGAGGACGGGCGACCGTGTGGCCGGCAGGCGGGCGACAGACAGTCGCCACGTAACACGCGCCATGAAGTTCGCCTTTTACGGCGCGCCCCTTTCTTTTGAGTGTTCCGCAAACTGTCGGCCCGCGTGGCCCCAAGCGCCTCTGCCCTGCAGGGGGAGACCCGTTCGTGGCCGGCTGAACCCTCAGAGCTGCCGGGGGTCCAGCGAAACGGAGCGTTGAGAATGTGAACACGCCCCGAGTCTAGCCACGGACGAGCGGGGACGCCACAGAGACGGGGCGCCTCGCCAGCGCCGGGTCTGGGGGCTGCGTCTGGCAAGGGGCGGGCCCAGCGGGGGAGGCTCGGGCCAGGCGGGGCACCCCGTGGCTGCCCGCATGGGGCCGCGATCTCCACAGAAAAGTGATTTCTGGCAAAAACCCCAGTCCTGGGTAAGGCCCCCAATTTCACTGTCCCAGAGAGTTGGGCACTGGTAACTTTCTCCTGAGCTGGGGCCTCGGCTCGAAGAACCCACTTGCCAAGTCAGCACGTCTGGGGGGCCTGCTCTGAACAGCTTCGCCTCAAAAACGAGCTCACAAACGAAACCCAGAAGAAACGGGTCTGGGCTCCCTCCCCTGCCCCGGCCCGGGCCTCCTGGCAGGTCACACGGGGGGCCCACGCCTGCGGCTGCGGCGCTAAGCCAAGCGGCTTCAGCTTGACAGCTGCCGTAGCCGCCCCTGCCCGAGGCTCCCGGCCCCCCTCCAGTACTGACAGCCCCGTGAGCCCCACGGGCTGGGGCTACTGCCCGGGACCCCAAAGGGGTGAAAGCAGATGTGCAGCGAGGGAGGACGCCTGGCTGTGACAGGCCTGGTGGCACGGCCCCAGACATCCTGCCCCCTCCAGGGGCCAGAGCGGGGCTCGTCGGGTGCCAAGCCAGGGCCACCCCGCCCAAGCTCCAGGCCTGAGGCGCCCATCTGGCCACTGTCTCCTCCTAGGGCCCCCACGTGGCCATGAGGCCCGGCCCCTGCCCCCAGCCCCGCCAACACCCAGGCAGGCCCAGACTTGTGCTGGGGACAGCGGACAGCGGCAGCTTGAGGTGACAGGGGTCACAGCGCTGGGGCCTGCCCGACACGCGCAGCGTGCAGGGGATGGGCGTTGCTGGCAGGGCAGAAGGCGAACAGCCGCCCAGGCCGCCAGCAGAGGGCGCTGCCGGCCGCCGGGGTCAGCTGCGTGGGGGGCTTGCCGGGCACACTCCTCCCGGTGCAGGATCTGAGCCGGGGCCCTCGTTCCTGAGGACGCTGCGGCCGCCGCCCGCGACGAATGAAGGCACCCGAGCCCAGCCAGCGGGCCGAGCTGGGGAGCCGCTCCCAGCGGGGAGGCCCTACGGGCCGGCAGTGTCTGAGCCGCCAGGTGGCCCAGGCCCCTGGAGCGGCTCTGCGGACAGGGCAGAGGCGGCGCAGGGCAAGGACCGCCCACGTGTGGCCCTCACCTGACCACGAGCAGCAGAGCAGCTTCCAGCCGAGGGCTCCCGGGGAGGGCAGGTGGGGGCTGTTTTTATTAAAAACGGAGCCCCCGACGTCACCGTGACCCTGACTGCCAAATAAACTCCGAAACGGGCCAGGTCGGAAGGTGCCTTTATTGCCCTGCGCCCGTCCCAGGAAAGCCTTGAGCCACCTGACCCTGCTGAGTCCTTCTCGGCTCCTGGAGGAGGCGGCCCGAGAGCCGGTGCGTGCCCGTGGGGGGACGTGGGCCCGCCGGCAGGCAGCTGCAGGGCCAGCTTTCCTGCTCCGAGGCCGAGGCGGCAGCGGCCCTCCACCGGGAGCCAGCCCCGCGCCCCGCTGGGAAGGGAGGGGGCCGGCAGAAAGGACACACACGGCTAAGCCCCAGGCTGGACGGCCGCTTTCATGCTGAGCATCGGGTCTTTATTCTTTAAGACAGCAGCCCGGACACGGGTTTGCTGTGGAAGCTGCGCCAGGCGCGGGGACAGACAAGCGGGGCAGGCGGCACCGACAGACAGGGTGGGCGGCCGGGCGCTCCTGACGAGGGTGCTCAGGGGCCGGGGATCCGGGGCAGCAGCGGCGCCTCAGAAAGTGCATTCTGGAAGCGAAGCACATGCGTTACGGCGGCCTCATGTCCACCACTGCCCGTTCCCGAGACCAACACACCAGACCAGGGCTGCCCCCGTCGCTGGGGAAGGGCCCCCACATAGCAGAGTGGCTGGGGAGGTGTTTAAGGGCCGAGAAGGACACCGTGTGCTCAGAGAGGCGGGCGCCACCCCGGGGCCAGCTATCAGCAAAGGGGCCCCACGGCTCTGCCTGCGCTCTCAAGCCCCTCTGGGCCTCCTGCTGGGTGTGGGGGGTGCCGGAGCCCACAGGGCGGGGGCGGGCCGGCATCCGGTCAGGGAGCCCAGGGCCGCAGGGACACCCCTTCCATCACCACCGGGACAACGGCCAAGAGCAGCCCAGCCGTGCGTGCAGGAAGGTCTGCCTGTGAGCCGGCCGGGGCGGCGCCCGGACTGCTGCCCCTGAGATGCGGCGGGCGGCGGGCGGCCCCGTGCGGCCCTGGCCGAGGCCTCCGGCTGGGACGCCGGACCACGAGGGCCGGCTCACCTGTCTCCTGCAGAGGCTTGTAGCACCAGGGCACACCCGGGACGCCGGAGTCGAAGCAGCAGCCCCTGTCATTGCACTGCTGAGGCGTGATCTCAGGGTAGCCGCAGTCCACCCTGTCCTTGGCCGGCACCATGCACTGGTTGTCCGCTGCCCCAAAGAGAGCCGGGTCATTGTCAGGGTCCGCCCGGCTCGGGGCGCGCTCTGGGCCTCCTAGGCCGGTTCGCAGCCTGCAGAGCCCCTGTTCGGGGGCCCACCCACTCCTGCACCTGCCGACGGGCCGCTGGGCAGCGAAAGAGAAGCCTGGCGGGGCCTGGGCCTGCCCCGCGGCCCTCCCAGCACCTGCTCGCGTTGGCCCCGCCGGGGTTTCCTCCAGCGGGCAGGCACCCAGGAAATGGGGTCCCCTGAACCTGGACACCGCGCACCCCTCCAACAGCCCCTCCTGTTTTAAAATGGAGAGGGGAGGCGAGCGCAGTCAGGACTCACCGCCTGCGAGGCTCCCCTCCTCCCCCAGCCCCACCCCAAGTCGTCCGACCAGACGCTGGCCGCACCCCTCTGCCCGCTGCCCACTGGCCCTGAACCTGGCAGGCAGCGCTGTGCTGTGACTGGTCGCGGCCTGCAGGCGTGTCAGCGCTCCCGGTGGTTCGGGAGAGCATCTGCCCGCAGGCGCCCGTGAAGCCCGCTAGCCGGGTGCCGGCACAGCCCGGGGCCGCCACGCGCCTGGAGAGACACCTGCCGAGGCGTCTGGAGGGAACCGGCTGCTTCGTCCTTCCTTATTTTTTGCAAATGAGCCAGAATCAGGAAAGACCCGAGTGTCCCGGATGCGGCCTCAGCTGGGGCGCTCAGTGGGCCGGGAGCTCAGCACCCACTGAGCGACTTGTCTGTGAGCTGGGCCGGCCGGCCTGCGGGCAGGGCTGGGGCGAGGGGGAGTGTGGTGGACGCCGACTCCCAGCTCGCAGGGAGGCCTGGCCCTCCCCGTGAGCCCCCAGAAATGCCAAGCCGGGGTGGTCCGTGGTCCCTGCCACCCGCGACCTGCCGGGCCAGGCGGCGGTGTCGGGTACTCACACAGGCCCACGTACTCCCCGACCGAGCGGGAGACCCCCAAGGCCAGGACCACGGCCAGCACGCAGAGCGCCCGGGCTTCCATGGTGACGGTGGCTCGCTGGGCCTGGGCTGCTCGGCATTTATGGGCCGCTGTTTGCACAGGCTCCCTCCCACTGTTTGCGGAGGGCAGCTCCGCCCCTGCCTACCGCAAACCTGCTTCTGTCCAAACTGGAGAGCCCGCCCCGCAAACCTGCTTCTGTCCAAACTGGAGAGCCCGCCCTTGGGGGGAAAGGAGCGGCAGTGGGTTTGGGTCTCGCTAACACCTCCCCCAGGGCGCAGGCTGTGCCAACTCCAGAGGTTCTGAGAAGCTCGGCTGCTGAGAAGCTGGCCCCGGGGAGCGTGGGCCCCGGGGAGCGTCAAAGTGAGCGGGGGCTGCTTGCACTTTCGGGGGAAGACCTGGCGGCTCTGGGTGTGAGGCTCGGGGCGCACTGGCCCCGAGGGCCTCGAAGCTGCCTGCGGGGCAGGAGCCGGTCCTGACCCTCCCGCTCCCGCGCGGCTGTGCCCACAACTCCTCAGGGCCCCTCGGACCGCACCCCAGAAGGGGCCTGGGTCAGATCAGCCCCAGGTGGGGCATGTCTGCTGGGAGGCGCCGATCCCCGAAGGCTCGTCCACAGAGCACCCTGCACGGGGGTCAGCCAGAGCCGGCTGCCCGCAGACAGCCCATGGGCCTCCGCGCGTGGCCGCGAGCCCCGCCAGCTGCCTGCGCCTCCCCCTCCCAGGGGCCCGGCAGCGGGGCGCACTGGGCTCCGGGCTCGCGGGGCCGCGCTCCATGCTCACAGCGGGTCCCGAGGTATCAGGCGACTCGCGGTCGGGGAAACTCCCGGGAGCCTCTGCCGGCCAGAGCCTCCTCCCACGCGGCCCCCACCGGCACCCTTGGGACCCCGGAGTCGGAGCAGGGCCGGCCCAAGTGACCAGCGCCCTGGAGACCGAGGTCTGGTCTCCGTGCCCGGCAGGACCCAGCTGGAGTCTCACTTCCGCTTAGCTGGGTTTGTGACTGAGCCCTGCTGGGGCGCAGGACAGGAAACGAAGGTGGCAAAGGCCCCTGGGGACACGGTCGAGTCTGGCCACTTTAGTGACACCGAGTCCTGGTTCCACAGCTTGGTGTCTGCCTTGGGCCCCAGCTCCACAGCGCCCTGGGGGACGGGGGCGCCTGGGGACCCGCACCGGCCACCCACATTGTGACAGCACAGCCCCGGCCCAGGTGCCGTATCCACCCAAGGTGACCGCTATGCCCGGGGCAGCCTGCCCTCGTCCATGGATGGACTGCACAGGCTTCCTGGAGGAAGGGGCACGCAGCCTTGGCCAGGAGGCTGGGTAGACGCAGGGAAGGCACGGGAGGCGCCACCTGCAGCCCTGGGCGCCCCCAGGCTCAGAGAATGGGCAGAGCCCGCCCACCCGCCCACGGGGCACAGCCCCAAAGCCCCCCGCTGCCTGGGGGCCCCAGCTCGGGGTGAAGCGAGTCCAGGGCCAGCGTCAGGCCCCACCCGGCAGGTGCCCGCCTGGGCTCCAAGGCCAGGCTGAGCCGCCCGGCCCTCTGGGGGCCCCGCCCTGCTGCGCGGTCTGGGCAGTCCCCGGCGGCCAGGCCTGTCTGCCCTGCTGACCCTCTGCGCGGGCGTGCTGGGTCCCGGGAAGAGGGGCGGCTCCGTTACGGGCCCGACACCGGGGGCCGGCTCGGTGCGGGGGCTGCACCCCGGGCTGTGGGCCGCACATGGGGAGCACACCGGAGAGGACGGGCTCCCTCCTGACGCGGCAGGCGGCCTGAGGTGGCCTCAGGCGCCGTGACCGCCCCTGCGCAGCGCCCGGCTCAGCGCGGCCGCGGACCGAGTTTGGAAGGTCCGTGCGGCACGCGGGGGCGGCCTCGGGCGTGCGGTCACTCAGCGTGCGGGGCTGTGCCCTCCCAGCTGCCCGCCGGCCCGAGCACTCCTGGAACGGGAAGGAATGACCCAAACTGGGTGGCGCCAGCTCTTCTGCTGACGGAGCTCATAAAGGACAGCAAAGAGCCAAGCGCAGTGACAGTGATCTGTGGGTGTGACGCGCAAACCGGCGACTCCAGCCCAGGCTCCTGGCCCGGAAGCGCAGGCCCTGAGGTCCTGGCCCCGAGCACAGCCCGAAGCCAGGGGCATGCGCAGGCTCAGCGTCAAACGTGAGCAAGGCCTCGGAGCCAGAGGCCGCACAGCAGGCTTCCCGGGGCATATCGGAGCTGGGTCTTGAGGGACGCTGGGAGTTCTGGGGGTCAGAGGCACCCGGCAAGGTGCTGCTGATGCCCAGCCCCGCACACGATGGCGTCCACGGGGCCCGGACGGTCGTCCAGCACACATCATCACGCGGCTTTTCAGGCCTGGCCCTGCTGCTTAGCTGGTGGAGTCAGCAGAGGGAGAATCCCAGAGACGATGACTCACAGCCCTGGCTCAGCCACGGCCACTCAGCTCCAGAAGCTTCCGCTGAGCAGCTGTTACTCGTCCAGGGCGGCCGGGGCAGCCCTCCACCCTCCCGCACAGGGCGCCTCCTGCTCCTGACCCTTGGAGCTTCAGACCTGAACGTGCAGGTTTGGGGGGCAAATGTGACTGGTTGAGGGGTGCGCCCGTCTTTGGTGTGGTTACGCTGTGGACAAATGGGGGGCTGCGCAGATGTGCCCCCACTGGCCAAGGAGGGCGAGCGGTGGACGGCAGGTCCGGTGGGTGGGGAGGAGCCCTGGGCCCTAGGAAGTGCTCCAAACTGGACCGTGGGTCTCCCGCCCCCTGACTGGCCCGCTGCCCACCTAGCAGGGCCAGCCCCGGGGCCAGCTCAAGGCCAGTGGCCTGTGGACCCAGTACTCAGAGGTACTGCTGGCAGGGCCAAGGCCGCAGGGAAGCAGCCCCAAAGGGGGCTGGCACTTGCAAGGTTCAGGCACAGCAATAAGTCAGGAGGGACAGCTGCCGGCCAAGGAGCCACGTGCCCTGCCCTGCCCGCTGTGGGGTCTGCACTTGACGGGCCTGGGGTGCAAGGTCCCCAGCTCAGGAGCCGGCCCCGCAGCTGTGCCCGCAGCTGACCCCATCCCCCGTGCCAGCCTGTGGGGTGGCGCGGAGCCGATTCTGGGAGGCAGCTCGGGAGGGCGAGAGGACAGCCGGCCGGAACTGCAGGGGCCGTCGCGGGCGCCCCTCCCCCCCTCCAGCGGCTGGGCAAGGCCCGGCTCCGGCCCTCCCCGTGAATGCGCCAGTCGCCCCTGCCAGCCGAGCTCGTGCCGGTGCAGCCAGAGTCAGCCCCGCCTGAGCCCACGCGTGTCTGTCTGCAGCAGGCCCACGGCAGCAGCTGTGGGCGCTCAGGCGAGGCCAGACGGCACTGGCCGCTCGTCCAGTGTGGCCGTGTGCCCACGAGACTGACACGGCGTGAAGACAGCCCCAGCAGGGCAGAGGGAGCTCGGCGCCCAGGACCCCCAGGCCCGGGGCCCTCCCAGGAGCCGGGCAGGGGGAGGACATCCTGGACCTCGCACGGCCAGCCTGCCCGCGCCTCGGCTTCTGGCTCCAGGACTGAGGGGCGGCCCTGGGGCCAGGTCTGTGGCTGGGCCCGGCGGCATGCTGTTTTCTGTGGGAGCCGGGGCAACGGCTGACCCCAGGCCAGCGGGCTCCGACTGTCACAGGACCGCCCTGCCCTGACCAGCCCACAAGCCCAGCGCCCTGTCCGGCCGGGGGCACTGCCTCTCCCTCAGGCCCCAAGGAGCCGCCAGACAGCAGGCTGCGGGCCATGAGAGTGGCGCCCGGCAGGACGTCTCAGGCCGCTGTGGACGGCTCGGGCAGGCCCCTCCCTGGGGGCCTCCCGGATGTGCTGCCTCGCGCTGGGCTCTGCGGGCGGAGCCAGGCTGCCCAAGCAGGCCAGTCCACTTCCTGGCCAGTGTTGTCTCGGCCCCCCAGCAACAAGGAAACCGGGATCAGAGGCCCCTGGGGAGCAGGGCAGCCCAACAGGCAGCAACGGTGGCGCATGACCCATGACTCACGGGACCACAGCCATGGACACGGCACAGGGGCCGGCGTGGCGGCTCCCAGGCCCGTGGTCAGCAGCATGGGCGGCGTCCTGTGCCGAGCCAGGGCCGCTCCGGGTCCTCGCCGCAGCCCCCGCGCCGGGATCCCCGTCAGTCACCAGATGTGGCTCCTGCCCCGGAGACCCGACATGTCCAGCCCTTGGGCTTACATCCACTTGCAGGTGCTCAGCCCTCGCACGAGCTCTGGGGCTGTGCAGGGCTGGGCCCCTGACCTGGCTCTGGATGACCGGGGCCTTTGTTACACCGCCCCAGAGAACTCCGAGCCACTGGCAGTGGGCGGCCCCTCCTGGTCTGGAGAGGCATCGGTGTCCTCAGCGCCAGCCCCTCCCACCCAACGGCAGCACTGCGCACCCTGCCGGTGGGCCCCGGCTTCCCTCGCCAGCTCAAGAGCAGGAGCTCCCCATGCCCGGGGCAGGACGGCGGGAGCACTCCCCGCACACGGGCGGTGCTCCCTGCACACGGGCGCTGCTCCCGCTCACGGGCGGTGCTCCCCGCACACGGGTAGTGCTCCCTGCACACGCCGCTTGCCACCTCCACACCCCCTCGCCTTCAACCTTCAGTGGCTCCACACATAAAATACTGAAGACCGAGCTAATGATCCTTGGCCACATTCACTTTTGTAATTTTTTTTTAAGATTTATTATTTATACACGCAGGAACTGGGGTGCAGGCCGGAGGCGCGGGGGGGTGAGAGGACTCACCGGAGACAGAGCGGGGAGCAGAACAGGCGGACCCACTGAGGCACACGGCTGAGGGGCAGCGGAGGCAGGAGGGTCGCTGCGCCTGCGGGTCCCTCCCTGGCGGGACCGGACTCGCGCTGCAGCGGCCGCGGAGGCTCCCCAGTGCGGCGCTCAGCCGCTGCACCGCGAGGGCGGCCCACATGCTTTTGTTCATGTCACAGTCATCTCAGTTTGAAGCAGGCTCTCTGGACCTCGGCCGACCCCGCGCCCGCTGCAGGTGGGGCCACGGAGTGCGGCTGCTGCAGTCAGAGCAGGTCTCAGGCCGTTTCTCAAGGCCCTCTCGGGCACACCCCCGGGACAGGCTCTGCTGAGAGAAGACAAAGGTGAACACGAGCATTTCCTTCTCCTGAGGAACTTTGTGCTAAGTGGTAAACGGATGCGAACAAATTACGGTCTTTACTGAAGAGCCCGAACAAGTAAACAAATGCGGCTACCTACTCATGGGTGAGAAGGCCACCTGCTTTAAAGGGAAGACTTTGCAAAATGGGACTGTGCATGGAAGCAGTTTCTCCCAAAGTCCCAAAGGGAGAATTTCACGAAATTCGTCCGAGGATTTACATAGAAAAGGAAAGAGTGAAAACTGCCCAGGGAACGTTGGAACCATAAAGACCAGGAAAGGGTGAGAAGAACCAGGTAGCTGCCTCATGCAGCACAGGCACGCCGGACTACGGAGCAGCGTCTGCAGACGGGGCAGTGCGTGCGGGAGGGGTCTGGACGCCACGGTGGAGTCGAGTGGGCGTGGGGCTGGCAGCAGACAGCGCTGGGCTCGTGTCGGTGGGAAAAAGGAGGGCCGGACACACGCCCAGGGCGTCTGTCGCAGAGATGCATCTGCGTCCGACTCACAGGACGAAGCATCTTTTACGTCTCCACACTGAAAACAGGGGCATTTGGATCCACATTGACGGGCTCCCAGGTCAATTTAAGACAAAATTCTAAAGCGCGCAAAAGAAACACTACATCGCGGTGAGCTGGCCGCTGTGAGCAGGGCACGCCGGAGTGGACAGGCCCCACGGCACAGCCGGCAACGACTGGCCCAGCAGGGTGAGGGCCGCTCTCAGGGGCTCAGAAGGCGGGAGCGGGGCCCACCGGGCGCTGTCTGGCCACAGGGCCGGCCGTGCCAGCCGCAGAGACGAGGCCAGGAGTGGCCCTGGCGTCCTCTTGCTGCTGGGCGTGGTCTCCAGGCCCTGGCGCCCGTCTGCCGAGGCGTTTCTGTGGGGAGCAGGGCGTTTCCGTGGGGACCAGATGTCCTCCCAGCTGGCCGCCTGAGGGCCCCGCCGCGGGCTCTGGCTGGCGTGCCGGGGGCTGCCGGCACGTGCTGGGTGTGATCCGAGCCGGCCCCCACTTGCCGTCATCCCGCGTCCCGGGAGGCTTGTCTCGCGTGTCCTGCGCTCCCGCGGTTCATGTCTCGTTGTCGGGGACATGAGCGCAGAGAACGCCGCGCCCCGCACCGGCCCCCAGCGCCGGGCTCCGGAGCCACCCACAGGCCACGAGACTCATTAAGGCCCTGCCCGGCACAGCAGACGGCAGGAAGCTCAATGTCAGGGCCCATTAACGCACCGCCACGTGCAGACGCGTGTGATACCGTGTTCTTGAAATGTCTGGCGGGGCCTTGGCCAGCTATTAATATTTGCTGAACTCTCACAGGCGGGAGAGTCATCAGACAAAGAACAGTCAATATTTGCCGAACGTCCACTGTGTGCTCAGCCCGCGGCCCAGGGCCGGGAGCGCGATGCGGGCACTGATAAAGGCTCCGGTCAGGGAGGGGCCGTGCCGGCTGTGGGGCCAGGCAGCCCTGCAGTGCTCGCTGGCCGCCCCCGAGGCCGGCTCTGCAAGTGGGGCCGGGGGCCGTGCGTTTCAAGCCTGCGTGCACAGCAGGCGGCGTCCCGCGGGGGCCGGCGGCCTGGGCCGCGGCGCGAGGCAGCCCCAGAGGAGGCTGTGTGGGAGCAGGAGCGCCGGCCCCCGGGGTCCTGCCCAGAGAGTGGGCAAGAGCGAGAGGCCTGAAGCACCTCCCCCGGCCCCGCGGACCGGCCTTCCAAGACGCGGCGTCGAGGTGGAGCTCCGGGACGGCTGCAGAGGGCCCAGCCCGGGGCTTGCCGCTGCAGCTGGCCGAGGCCTGTGTGTGGGCCCGGCCTCACCTGTCTTTCCCGCAGTGCGGGGAGCTGCTGGGAGGCCTGGAGGGCTCGAGACAGGGAACGGGGCATCGCGCTTCAGCGGGCGTCCCCAGGCACCTGAGCCGGGCTCCTGGCGGGGCCGCTGCCCTGCCCGGCCTGGCTGGCGCAGAGGCGAGGGGGGCTCCGCTCTGGCCCCGTGGGAGGGTCTCGAGCTGCAAGTTCCGCAGGTGCTGGCCGTCCCCACTCAGCTGAGTGCGGCTCGGCCTCGCCAGCCCCACGGTCGCCTGGCAGGCCCGAGCCCAGAGCCGCTCTCTGACCTGGAGGGGGCCCAACTGCCCCTGCAGCTCTTCCCCGAGCCGCCACCCAGGCTCGGCCACCCGGCTGCGGGAGGGGCGGGGCGGATGCACGGAGGGGACAAGGATGTTGGCGGAGGCCAGGCCTGCGTGATGAGCCCCGGCCCAGCGCTCGGAGGCCAGAGGTTAGTTTTCCGGGAGGTTTTATGGCCCTGGGCAGGCGCCCAAAGGCTGTGAAGGAGCAGAGTGCCCTCGGCTCAGAGGCTGGACCCAGCTTATCACCGACTTTATGCCCCTGCAGCCCGCAGGCTACCTGCCCCCCACGGCCGCGCGTCATGGCCCAGCCCACCTGTGTGCAAGGCACAGCCGCAGGCTCAGGCCAAAGGGCTGTTTGCAACCCCAGGGCTTTGGGGGCTGGGTCTGGGGAGGGGGTCGGCACGAGCCCGGGCTAGGCCCACCTGCTCACAGTCAGAGAAAAGCCGCCTGTTTTCAGGATGACTGCCCCGCGGTGGCTCCATCCGCAGCTGATGCAGAGACCCCCGCGTGGGTGAGGGTCCGTCGGAAGCCAGCCGGTTCACAGCGGGTCCTTTCTGAGCGCTGTCTGACGCGCCGGCAAACCCCAGCATGCTCGGTTCTACCGGGTTCCAGAATCAGTCTGAAGATGGATTTCCAGGGCTTTCATTTTCTTGTTTTTCTCCTCCTGGGCTCCCTGTGTTTCTCGGCCAGTCCTCCCTTCCCCCCCTGCCCCTAGGCAAAAATATTATGATTAAAAATTAGTCCATGTGTTGCTGAAAATACAGAGTGGAAACACAGAACTTTAAACCAGTCATCACAGCAAGCCAGATGGGGGCTGGGCGAGGCGCGGGGTGCTGGCGGCCCCTGGCAGAGAAGGCAGAGTTCACAGGGAAGACACAGCAGCCATAAAGACCCGGGTGCCCAGGAAGGAACAGAAGAGGCACCCGCAGCCTCGAGGAGCGGCCTGCGGAAGGCGGCCGGCAGCAGAGCAGCCAGCGAGGGCAGCGGCCGCTGGGCTGGTCACCTGAGCAGAGCTGAGGGGCCGGGGCCTGGCCAGACCCCGGGCATCTGTGCTCTAGTCCTCTGTGAAACACACGAATAACCAATAACAGGTAAGTCTAAGTACACACTGTTACATATCATATCACATATCACATACATGTCTATAACTTTATTTTGTTAAAGATGTATTTATGTGTGCACACGAGAGCTGGGGTGCAGGCTGGGGTGCGGGGGTGAGACAAATCCCCAGAGACAGCAGGGAGCAGGACAGGCAGATGGACTGAAACACACTGCTGAGGGGGCAGCGGGAGGCAGGAGAGGTCTGCTGCGCCCTGTGGTCCTCCCTGGCTGGGATGGAACTTGCGCTGCAGTGGCGGCAGATGCTTCCCAGAGCGGGGCTCAGCCCGCTGCGCCCCCAGGGAGGCCCGTATCTGTAACTTTAAAGCCCCGACAATACAATTTCTTAGGTGCACGTGCGGTCAAACCTCTGGCCACGCATTTGCTCAGGGAAAGCATCCTGCCCCGTCAGTGGAGACGTCGCAGCCACCCCACCATCAAACGCAACAAAACTGGGAAATCGTGACAGTTTTGAAAGGCTCTTGCACGTGGGAATTTAAATGCCTCTCGCAAATGCTCGTGCTTAAAAAGTAAATTGCAAACTACAATTAAAGATTTTTTTAATCGTGATAATAAAAACACCACCTTCCGGTATCTGTGATGAGTACTGTAAATGGTGAGCAGAGAAAAATGTTTAGTTTAAAACACACATTAGAATAAATGAATTCAGGCCCTCCCTGGTGGCACAGCGGGTTGAGTGCTGCACTGTGGGGCTTCTGCAGCCGCTGCAGCACAAGTTCGATCCCCGGCCAGGGAGGGGACCCCCAGGGCGCAGCAGACCTCTCCTGCCTCCCGCTGCTCCCCTCACAGTGTACTTCAGTCGATCTGCCTGTTCTGCTCCCCGCTCTGTCTCTGGTGAATCCTCTTACCGCCCCCCACCTCTGGCCTGTACCCCAGCTCTTATGTGCATAAATAAATAAAATCCTGTAAAAAAAAAGAAGTGATTTCAGTTGCCAGTTCAGGTAAGAAAAGCATGATAACAGGAAGCAAAAATAAAAGTAGACAAACTCATGAAGTGACAACATGGCTTACTGTTACTCAATTCTTTAAAAAAAAAAAACTAACCTAATCAAGCGGGGAAAAAAGAAAAAAAACCTCAAATATACGTAATAGGAATCACAAAGGGAGAACGACTGTCGAAACAGAGAACTTTAGAAGTTGTAAGGACAGCTCTCAGTAACTTTATGCAGCTGATTCTGAGACTCTAGATAAAATAGGTACGAGCCAAGGAAAGCAGTTGTCAAAGTTCCCCCGGGAGAGCCAGCAAGTGCAAATAACCCTCAGAAGAAACTCAGCGAACGTTACAAGGAGCCAGCCCATAAGGCTTCCGCTTACAGGGAAATTCTACAAAACCTGAAAGACCAAGTAGTCCAAGCGCTAGATAAACTAGTCTAAGACTCAGAAACACAGAGGAAGCCCAACTTCCCTGTAAAAGTCCACCCCACCCATGTCACAAATCAAGCACAAGCGCTAACACTGTAAAACCCCTAAAAGAAAACATCAGGACTTCTGTGTCCCGAAACAGGCAAAGACAGTTCTCTAGGACACAAAGGTGAAGCGTCGCTTCCCCAGACCAAGGCCCCTGGCCCTTTGAAAGGCGTCACTAAGCGATGAACAGGCAGGGCCCAGGCTGGGGAGGACCTGCCCGCTGACCGCCAGTCAGGGCTGCAGGTGCACGGGCGCCCCTCCGCAGGCGCCGCACGGGCAGCACGCCCGTCTGGGCCGCGTGCGGGCTCTGGGCAGGCGCCGGCAGGTAGCCGCGGGCAGGCGGCACGGCCGTGCGGGGGACGCGAGCTCGGTGACCCCCTGGCCGGCGCCCGAGCGCGGCTTCTCGGACATCTCTGCTCGGGGACCGAATGGGGCGACCTCTTTGGAAAACAGTTTGCCAGACACCTGTGAAGTCAGCACAGGTGACGGTCTGGTAGCTGCACCGCTGGGTGTTTCCAGCGCAGGGGCGCCCCACGTCCGAGTCCCCCGGCCGCACACGCCCACAGCGGCGGCCCCCGACCGTGAAGCGCGGCCCAGCCACTGCCGCCACCCGCAGGGCAGCCCTGCCACGGCAGCTGCAGAGCCTCGCGCCGGGGAAGGGCGCAGGGCACGGGGCCACCTTCCTGGGGAGGAAGAGCCGGCGTCTGGGAGCGGCCCCAGCTGACTCCGGGGCCCAGGGGTCCGGCGGACGAGGAGAAGGGGTTGGGTGGCCGCGGCGGTGCGTATAGCACAGGACACTGAGGGGTTCACTTAAAATAGGCAGGTTTTGTTTACGGCATCACACCCCGAAAACAGCCGAGGACCCCCGGGGCAGAGCCGCCCACACCCCACCCTGGTGTCGCTAGCGTGAGGGCAGGGAGCAGACCCCAGGAGAGGCCAGTGCTGGGACCGGTCTGTCCCCCAAATGCCGAGGAAGCCCTGGCCCTCGGCGGCTGTGCTGGTGACAGGAAGTGACGAGGCTTCCTGGGGTTGGGGAGCCCCCAGCAGAAAGGCGCTGGTCCTGGCCAAGAGAGGAAGGGGAGCAGATCGGCTCCCTCCTCTCCCTCCTCCCTCCCCGTCTTCCCCCCTCCTCGCCCAGCTCGGAGGAGAGGCCTTGGAAGCGAGGGAGGAGCCAAGTCTTAGCAGCAGAGCCGAGTCCTCGCCAGCCCCGCGGCCGCAGCCCTGCAGGCAGAACTGCGAGGCATGTCAGCCAGCCCGGCCTGACCCACTGCACCGGACATCAGCTACAGGGTCCTCCAGGCCGGGAGTCCACAGCGGGCACAGCCGGGCCTGCCCGGTGACCAGCAGGGGGCGCCAGGGACGGCACGCAGCTCGGCTCAGGGTGCATGGGAGGCAGCTTCCACTGGAACTCCGGCCACAAACTCAGGTGTCATCTAAATTGTCTCCTGCGGGGGCTTTGTTTAAGGGGCTCATAAGGAAGAGAATGGGAGGAGGTAGAACTGGCCAAGGACTAAGATCGCTTTCAGCTGCATTTTTTTGCGTCCAGCGGCTCGCGTCCAGCAGCTCGCGTCCAGCTGGCTTTGGGCGCTCGGAGAGAGGAAAGACTGCCGAGATCTCGAGCAGGTCACCTCCAGCTGCAGCTGCTCGTTGCGGTCAGCAAACATGTCCCTCTTTTTTTTTATTTGTGCACACAAGAGCTGGGTGCAGGCCAGAGTCGCGGGAGGTGAGAGGACTCCCCAGAGACAGAGAGGGGAGCAGGACAGGCAGATGGACTGACACACACTGCTGAGGGGAGCAGTGGAGGCAGGAGAGTCTGCTGCACCCTGGGGGTCCCTCTCTGGCGGGGGACCGGACCGGCGCTGCAGTGCCGCGGATGCTCCACAGTGCGGGCTCAACCCGCTGTGCCCCAGGGAGGCCCAGACGTCCTTTTGAAAGCTGAAGCTGCGCGAGACGGCGCTGGCACCGCGTGGAGGTGCCCGGCCTGCGCCACCTCGTCCCTTGCTGCGCTCTGACTTCTCAGCAGGAGACGCCCCCGCCGCGGCAGCTCCACGCCGGTGCGGCCGGCTCCCGTCCCCCGGGCTTCTGGAGGGGGACGCGAGGTCCAGTGTTTGTTGGGTCTCTGTGAGCTGAGGCCGAGCAGCGCGTGTTATCCTGCCCAAGACCGTCCTCCTGGGCCAGCGCAGTGACCCGAGGCGGCGCCCCGGCCAGGCGGAGGAGGCAGCTCTCCCTCCCACCGCGGAGAGGCCTGCTTTAGGGCCCTCACCTCGCTGCACGTGCGGCGAGCCCCGGGGTCGCGAGGCGGGTCCAGCCAGGGCCGGCCGCAGGCTGTGGCTCCGCGCACACCGTGTGTCTGCCCGCAGGCGGTGTCGTGGCCGGCGGAGCTCTGCACAGTGACCCATGATGGCCGGTCCCCGGAGAGCCAGGGGCGCGCAGAGAGGCGCAGAGAGGGGCGCCCGACCCACCGGCGGGGCCGCTCCCCAGCCTGAGCCGAACAGCCCGGACGGGCGCTACACGCCTGACAGAGCCTTCTGGCCCTCCCCCCGCGGGCGCCGCGTCCGGCGCTGCTCATTGCCCGGGCAGGCTGGGGGCACCGAGGTCGCCCCTGCTCAGGCCCCTCCGTGGGCGGCCGCGCCCTGCGCCCAGCAGCAGCGCTGCACGCGGCAGGCCCAGCAGCAAACTGGGCAGCGTCCTGCTCCGACCCACAGGAGAGCAGAGGCCTGGGAGGCGCCCAGGTCCCTCGCTGCGTCCTGGGGCCGCGTGGGGCTCCCCTGAAAACCCAGACTGCTCTGTCCTGGTGGGCAGAACCCGGGTCTGGGTGCGGGAGGGTGGGGCGCCGCGGCTGCGCCTGGGCGGGCATCTCCGCGGCGTGCCTGGTCCGAGGAGGCGCTGGCCTGCAGAGAGGACTGTGTGGTGTCCGCCGCCGGCCGGGGCTCCGGCGCGGGCCGGGAAGGCCTGCAGGCTCCGCAGCAGCTGTCAGGGCGGCCTGGGGCGCGGCGGGAAGAGCCGGCGGGGCTCCGGGCGGCCACCAGGGGGCGCTGCGGCAGCGTCTTTGGCCCGTCCTGCTCTCGGGCGTCCAGCGACTCCGATTATGGAGAGACTGTCAGCTCCCCCACTCCTGGCCCCAAGGGGGGTCTCCCCCTCACGGGGAGACGCCGTTGGCTGGAGGAGCCAGACTCTCACCCCTGGCCGGCGCCCACGCCACGGGCACCCGCTTCCAGAGGGGACCCGAGCGGCGGTGGCCCGGCGGCCGGAGCGGCCTCTGCGCACAGGCCCCGGGATGAGGCCGCTGGCACCGGCGCCTCCCTCCTGCGTCTCCTCCCCACCTCCATCCCCTCTCTGCCCTCGGTCACCCACGAACGGACGTCCGCGGGGCCCTGGCGCCGCAGCTGACGAACCCCGAAGAGAAGACGAACACCCGCCTGCCCGCACGGCCGGGCGCCGCGTGACCTGCCCGTCCGGCTCCTGCGGGCCCGCTGCGGCCCTGCGCCGTCGCGAGGCCCGCGGGACCTGTCGCAGGAGCGCCCCGGTGCTGGCGCCTGACCAGACCGTGCAGCCTCCAGGCCCCAGGGCCGCCCGGGCGGCGTGTCCTGAGAGGGCGAAGGCGCAAGGCCACGTCGCACGGGAGAGGCCGAGCAGACGCGGGTGACAAGGTGAGCTGGTGGGGACCCGGCCGACCCTGCCTCCCAGGACCACGGGGGCTGAGGGCAGAGTGGGCCCCGCCTCTCCGCCGCCCCGCCTCTCCCACTGGCCCCGCCTCTCCCATTGGCCCCGCCTCTCATGCCGGCCCCGCCTTTCCCACTGGCCCCGCCTCTCCCACCGGCCCCGCCTCTCCCGTCGGCCCCGCCTCTCCCACTGGCCCCGCCTC